>BSBM01000753.1:54487500-55087500 GCA_027924585.1 Larix kaempferi
AACCTGGATACGCTTGACTCCATGAGGGTTGAGTCATATTGGACGGCTCCCCAACATGAGATAATCCCATGGTGGATGGTCTAGCGATTGGGGAAGGTCCAACGGAAGGTCCGTTGGGGATTCTACCGCGTATGTTCTGGTTAGGAAATGGGGGTTTCCCCCCAGCCACAGTAGGATGACCACTATTCAAATGTTGAACCAACGTAGGTTGTTGACTAGCTACCGTAGTAATAACATTACCAATAAGATAACCTGGGGGAATGGAATACCCTCCCCTCAAATTTTGAGGTGGGGGAGGAACTGGTAAAGTAACTGCAGTAGTGATGGGTGTGTTGGACTATTGTCCTTCCACCGGTTGGTTTGTTTGAGGTGCAGGACTGGACTCTTGTGAGGGTTGACCAATCTTATTAGTAGTATTGTGGTGGGTTGCTTTAGGTGATTCGAAAGATATTGGATGAACTGGGATGTCTCCATTGTCAAATCTTATTTGGAAATGGCGATTTTGAAACTCTTTAGAGCGTTGCTCGAGACTTTGTCTTCGAAGCTCATCACCTCTAATGTGTAACTGTTACAAACGTTCATGGATGGGGCAAAAAATTTCGATAGGGTCAGGCCTATAGTAAGGCCTAGAGAAATCTAGAGCAGTCCAGTTAGGTGGGGATGAGATGGCAAAATGAGCCACTGCGTGGTCTATAGAAGATGTCCAGTAAGCTTCTGAAGGACCAACAGTTGCAGTAGGGTCGCCCTGGGGTTGGTTTATCGATTCCAATGATCCAGGTTCTCCTGGGATGATGGGAGAAAGGTCTTGTGAAGCGGGGGTTTGTGTTCCTTCATCCTGCAGGGGATGAGAGGTAGGTGAATCTGGAGGAGTTTGTGGAAACAAAAGTCCTCCAACATTCAAAGTGGGGTTTTCCACTTCAGTAACTACGACCATGTTACGCTGATCCATTCTTACCCTCAAAATAACCTCCGGATTAAGGGGATACTCGGGTGATAAGTTCAGGATCCTACGGGATCTTCTCCGGGGAAAATCCGCCAGAGTGTTAGGAAAATCGGCCAGGGAGGCCAAAACAACGTTTCTCCTAAGGGTATGTTGAAAGAAAAGCAGTCCAGAAAAACCTACTCAAACTAAGGCAACAAGAAGGCTTATGTGACAGAGTGGATTCAAAAGTCTGGAACCTCACGGGATTATCAAGGCATCGCAAACCGCGATATACTGCAGGGTCCAAAAATATGATGCAACAAGGAGGATTGGGACCATACCTTTTCCTGCATACCCGATTACCTGGACAGTACATGCGTGCTAATCTCCCCTATTGTTGTTCTCAGTGTATTGCTTTGCCAAGATGGCCAAATGGTTAACTCAGTTGGTTTCAGGAATCCTAGTGGTGTCTTCTGATATACGCAAGGTACGTGGGAGCTCAAATCCGTAGTGGTGATGTATAATGCACAACTGTTCAGCAAGAGACCTTCCGATATACTACCGAGTATGTGATACACCCTTCGATATATGCCAAGTATGGATTAGGGTACTTGATGGGTATGTGAGGGATCTTGATATACCGATAAGTACGTGGAAGACTGCAATACCCCCGGGATACAGTGCTGGCAAATAACGACAGCTACCACGCTTAACGACACCGGAACACGTCTCTAACTTACACACAAGTTGCTAAAAATTTTACCTAGTTCTACCGTTAATTTTATCTTGGACGGTTAGGTGAATGCATGGGGTGACTACATAATCGAAAGCATAATGCAAGCCCTAGCTACATGCATGAAATATTCTTTTCTTTCAATGAATTATAGCTATGGGAAGGAGAAAGCTTTTTCCAATAGTATTTCCAAAACAAACTCAATGCAACGCAATTCCAATTCAAACAAAACTTGACAATCAAAGTACTCTTTTCTTTTTCAGCGAAACGCAAAAGTACACAACACTACTAAACCAAATCAAAACAGCTTTTTTCTTTTCTTTTTCTTTTCAGAGTAAAATGACCCTAAGTAATGAAAAGAGAGGATTCTGAAATGAAATATGCAAGCTTTTCAATTTCACTTTCACTGATCTAAAAGAAACAAGAATTAAAAATGCCTCTATCTTTTCTTAGCATGGAATCAATCTTTGCAAAAATCGAAATGTACTTGAGCCTTTCAAGAAAATGAGCAATTCATAGTTCGAGAAAAACACAATAGATCATACATTCATTCAATTCTTCCAAAACATAAACGAGAATTTTCCAATGCATAACAACTTTCTTCAATAATGTTCAAGAAATGATGGAAAGAAGCACTTTTAATTTTTCAATGGATGCATCAAAGCAATAATTTGATAGCAACTCTGCTTCCAGATCTAAATGATTGAAAAGAAAACACTACCTGCAGCACTCATACATTCAGAAAACTCAAGAAAAGACAAGCACTCAACCAAGCTGAAAGACACACTTAATTCAAAATCAAGCAGTAGCAAGCAAAGTTTGAAACAAATGTAAATGAGGTATGGAGGGTGATCCAATGCAATTATCAGATCAAGGATGGAAGGAAGGGAATGAAAGAGTGAAAAGGATGAAGGTGGAGGTGATGAGAGCATCCACCACTACCAGTTCTCAAACTTTTCCAAGACGGACCCCAAAGTCAATCGAAATGAAACCAAAATCTCAAAACACAAATCATAAATGGGATCCCTGGCTGGATCTTGCAGCACAGAGAGCGTTCATACAGCAAACCAAAGTCCAGACTGTCAAATGGAGAGGAGATTCCTACATGCCAAAAAATTTGACAAATCGGTGCACTCTGTTCTTGTACACAGTGCGATGTCGCAGTCTGCCTACATAGGAAGTCTGATGATGTCGCAGTCTACCAATGCAAAGGATGCGACGAGTAAGTAACAGGTAAAGAACAGAGACCCAGAAAGACACAGTGTCGCTCTGTTGCCACTACCCAGGTGTGGCAGGAGAAGTCTAGATTAAAAAATAATCAGATCTCTCAGTAATGAACCATGGAATGGTTTGGGAATGAGTTGTAGAAACTCAGAGGAAGTAGATCAGAATCTTCAACATGAAGATCTGATAGTGAAATCAACTCCAAGAAGTAAATGGAAAAAATAAGAGACTTGTGTTAAGCAATCAACTGAAAATGACTCTCAGATTGATGACTACTGACCAAATTCTATACTCCCCAGTATGGTCGCCAGATTTGCTATCGGACAATCCACTCGAGCGGATGTGAGCAGGATCTCCCTAGCTCAAAGTGAGTCTAGAACAAATAGAACATACTACAAGTGCATCTCCTAGATCTACTTAAGGATCGAGTACTAGATGTCTTACCTTTTATTTCGCAATCCTTTCTCCTGAATGTTGCTCCATGCCTCATGGTCGTCAAATCCAAGCTGCAAGACCTATCAAGATAAGAAACAAGAGAAACCAGTAAAATACATCTATACAATAAGAGATCTAAGTAAAAAATTAAGTAGGTAAACTACTCAATATCGTTACACACATGAACAATATTGGTGGAAAGCATTTGTATTATTGTCAATAGAGTAGTACATGATAGAGATATAGAACCACAACTAATGACTTAATGCTATAGCCCTTCTCTGACCAAGCCAATATCCATAACCTTTCAAGGAAGTATGAGTTCTCCAATAGGTTAGTGGAGATGTTCTAAGAGTGATTTCACCAGCATGTAGATACCATAGGCTTCCTCCCTTTGGGATGGGAGTGAGCTTCACTTATATAGGACTAAGTGGATAGGGTATGGATAGGATAGGTTGAGAAATGGTAGGAGAGAGATAGGGGATCCTCCCAAAGAGTCAAGAGTCGAGTACCAGCTCCCCTAGAGGTCAAGGATAAGCCCCTAAATGAGAAAGTTTCGAGAAGTATCTAGAATAAGCTATTTTTACCCATTAACTAACCTCATCGCACCCTGCAGTGGAGCAAGATGCGACGTCGCATGTTGCTAGTGTGCAACCTGCGACAACTCTTCAAAACCTAGCACAATTGGGTACAAATCCTCCCAAGATGATTACTTAGTCCAGGTATCTTCAGGGGTGTATACACTAAATCTTATGATGAGTAGATTTTGGGTGTAACAATCTTATGTAGTTTCTTCTTTGAGTGAGTTCTGGGGCTCAGTCCGAAGGTTGAAGTCCCTCCTCATAGTCTCCGTGACCTAGCCCTAACCCGGTGGGAAGAGGTCTTGACGTGACAGGGTGGTGGCTGACAGAAATCACCATACACAGATGAGTTCTTTCACTGGTGGGACCAACAGGTCATAGCTTTAGATGACTACCCCTATGTAGGGATAGAATTCCGTCGGGATCGTGACATGCCGCTTCCGCCAGGAGTAGCGTTTGGAGACATCGGTGAGTTACTCTTTTTATGTTTTTTGGTGTATTAAATTTTTAGGGATTTTTTATTATATATGTAAATGAAAAAATCTTTTGGGGGGTAGTATCATCTATTGACATTTCACTATTTGCTTGCAGAAAAGGGTCCAATTAGACCACAGGGCTTCCTGAGACATCGTCGACGGGGCAGGGGTGGTGAAGTAGTGGGTGTTGCAGTAGAGTGTACACTAGAGACTGTGTGGGTCAACCTATCACGGATGACCAACAAGGTACCAGGGATAGAGGCAACACAGCTACCAGAGGATATGCAACGCCATGTGGTGGGGGGTACCGAGTAACTAGGTGCAACTACTGTAGCGTATAGCTAACGCAATACACTATTACTATCAGATGCATCCTGTCGAGGCAGCGGCTAGGCCTCTTCATTGGGCTTAGACATCTCAGAGTCC
Source organism: Larix kaempferi (assembly GCA_027924585.1). Taxonomy (NCBI): domain Eukaryota; kingdom Viridiplantae; phylum Streptophyta; class Pinopsida; order Pinales; family Pinaceae; genus Larix; species Larix kaempferi. Next base: position 54,492,298 of record BSBM01000753.1, read on the forward strand.
CATTTTTTCTGTCAATATGTATATTTTTGAGAGCTACGGGCTCCAGTTTTGTATTATGACACTACCATTTTGGACATGTTATTTATAAAAACTATGGTTCTCCGGTTCTACTGTACGTGTCTGTACAAATGTATGAATGTGTGTTTATTTGTGTGCCGCATTATGAATGTGACAAATGCCAATCTAGGACATAGTTAGCATATGCATCAGATACATGATTAAAACTTCTCGGAACATGAACGCATGTAATGGAAACAAAATGTCATTCCAAGAGTCTTACCCTTAAGAATATCCATAATAAAGTAGGATCCCTCACATGATACCCACCATTCAACTGAGACACAACCAGTTGTGAATCCAGGCAGACTTCTAAAAACTGGATGCCATGTTAAATAGCATCCCGAAGTAGCTCAACTACAGCACTGTACTCAACCACATTGTTAGATGTAGGATCGAGACAAGCACCTCCTGAAGACACAACTAGGTGGTCAGGTGAATAAATAACCCAGGAAGTAGACGCAAGCTGCTGCATATGACGGTTAGCACCATCGGCAAACCCTAAGAATGTAGGAGATTCCGCTGAAATATGTCAATCAAATGAAAGCGAATCAACAGACCCGAAAACCAAAAGAAATCTAAACTATGTACAAAACCAACAATACAATAGTATACAAAAGTATTAGCTCGAACTAGAATTTCAAGCATAATACCACTTGAGGTAGTTCCCATTTCTAGTCTCCTTCAAAACATTCCTTTCATAATCTTCCAATTTGTAGGCTCCTTTTTCTAGGACATGCCTCACGATGTAAGGACCGTGCCACATGGGGTTAAACTTGCCTACCCGCAGGGGTTCTTTAGCTTGGTCGTATAAAAGGACCAAGTCACCTTCATCATATTTCCAGGGATGGACAAACCTATCGTATTAAACCTTGACATGACGTTTTTTGGCATCTATAGCCACAGCGGCATCTCAACGCTGCTTGTAAATCTGCTCAAGGTGGATTAAACGTTGCTCAATACCTGACATATCAGGGAGGAGCTCTATGGCTAGTTTTAATGAATGGATTTCGCATTCAATCGATAAAATATACTCCACACTGTATACCAGCTGAAACGGTGAGAACCCAGTGGCAGCCTTGACTGCGGTTCGATACACCCACAAAGCAAGATATAACATAATGTACCAGTTGTTCTTGCTTTGATGGATGGTACGTTGGAGAATGGTCTTTAAAGACTTATTGACTGCTTCAACCTGACCATTCGCTTGTGGGTAGTAAGAAGATGAGTGCTCTTGATGAAACCCAAGCTTGAGTGACAAATCCTCCATCATTTTGTTTTGAAAGTGACTCCCATGGTCAGTGACAATCTCTTTCGGAATACCGAACCGAGTAATAATATGATTGAATACGAAATGGGATACTGTAGCACAATCATATTTTACGTTAGGCATGGCCTCAACCCCTTTGGAAAAGTAATCCACGGCCACTATGATATGGTGATGCCTGATGAGTCAAGTTTTCAGGCATTTGATAACCTTTTTTTCAGCAGCCAAACTCAAGCAATGGTGATGAAACATACTCATTTGTGGGGGAAAATGTTTTACTTTAATTATTTAATGGAATTGTTTATGATTATTCTTGGATGTTAGAATGCATATCAAATAAACTAATTATATGGAAACCAAGCATGATTGAGCAGGTTCAGGGTCATTCAAGGATGGACGTGTAGAAGACTAAAGGATCACCAAGCTCGATGCCCTGTTTCCTGATTTATAGAGGACGCACTCCCACTTTCAAGAAGAATCGACATTTTGACAATCAATTAGGATCAGCATTAAATCGTATAAATATGGACCTCTCGGGTAGCGAGAGTCCCTAGCTGTTATTTTGAGAAAAACATTGTTTTAACATTTTCTGCCCTATCGATACTGCGAAGTACAGACCTTTGTTTTGACATGGATTCTATATTTTAATTAAGAGATTGATGATTAATTCTAGCCAGCATTTCTAAGTTTTTATTCTCTCCTGAGTACGGCTTGGGGAGGGCCCCTCCAACACGTAGGTAAGGAGATTCCTATGTGCAGGTATTTTTCCAAGTATGCATTTTACATTGATGAACAGTTCTATGACATATGGGAGCGTTTGAATGATTCATTATTTCTGTAGTAGTTTATAATACATTCTGTAGTACAGCAGAACAGTTTCAGTAGTCCTATAGGTTCTTTCTTTCAACGCATATTTGAATCAATGATTGCATGTGTATCAGCTTTGCTTTCAATACCATGGTTTATATCTGAGGTCTTTGACTATTTCTCATCGTGATCAATTTATTTAGTAGTAGATGGATAGCTTGAAACGATTGCACTTCAATTTTAGTCTTGGGATTTAAAATGGTTTAGATCAGAATTCTGGTTTTAGGCATAAAATAACTACAGACTTTGTTTTCCCCAATCTTAGAATAGATCTGTTATGGCATGTTCATTTTTAGATTTATTATTCTACATTAAGTAATTTTATAAGATCGTTCCCTTTACTCTCAACATTTTGATTATTTAAGATAGATTTATTGCTTTATTTCTTAGAACAGATTTAATGCTTTTGGTACCTTTATTTCTTAGAATAGATTTACTGCTTTCAACACTTTAATTCTTTTAATTAGATTTATTGCTTTCTAGTATTTAATTCCATAGCATAATCAGTTTTCATATTTAGTAGACAATCTTTAGAACATCGATACCGACATCCAACTATGACAAGAGATTATCCTATAAGACCACAGATTGTGCATGCATCTCTAAAGTTTGTATGTTCCTCGGGTTGATATTTAAAGTAGGCTCTTGGTATAGCTGCCCTCATTAGGCATCCACATTAGGAGCTCACCACTTTTTGGTGTCGTTGCCAGGGAGGTGGTAAATATTTTAGGAGACATCACATAAAAACCAAAAAATGAAAACAAAAATTACATAAAACAAAAACATAAATATCTTCTACCAATGAATGCCTCGTCGGCAAAGGGATAGGTTTGGCCACTTTCTATCCAAACATTCCATGAGCAACAATGGTAATAACAGTTCTAACCATTCTTAGTTTGAATTTCTACACTCTGAAAATGAAACTAACTCCACATACGATCCAAACAAAAGCAACTTCACTACCAGTTCCAGCTCAAACACCTCATGGCCAAATGAAGAGGAAGAACCTAGGGAGATTTTCACTTTTCCCATTAGCGTACCTCTCGAAGATGCCAGAATGAAGAACATCAATCCTAATAATCTGCCAAACTTTCATGGGTTGACTTCAGAATATCCTGACACATTCCTGTTTGAATTTGAGGTAGTTTGCAGATCATTTGATTACACTACTGATGCACAAAAGCTTAGGCTTTTTCCTTCCACACTGAAAGACCTATCACTTCGGTGGTTCATGAGCCTTAAAGGAAATAGTATCTTTAGCTGGGATAAAATGAAATAGTCATTCGTAGAAAAATATAGGGACTACTACAAGGCCAAAGATACTAGGGATGAAATCTTTAGGATGCAACAAGGAGATAGAGAGTCATTAGAAGATTATGCCCAAAGATTTCAACTCAGCTACAAACGAGCTAGCCATTGCACATTGGATCCTGAATCACTAAAGCTTGTCCTTCTCAAAGGTGTAAAAGAGGAGAATTTTGAAGTCTTAAATCTCCTTGGAGATGGAGATATATTCCAAAGATATTTTGACCAGATCCTGCAAATCTTCAAAAACTACTCAAGATCTAGGAAAACTAAGAATGGGACGAGGGATACACATACAACCACCAGTGGATCATCATCCTCAACACCAACACTTACAAAATATGATTTAGGAAACCTACTGGATGACATGAAAACTGACATACTGCAATCCCTAGCCATGCAACTTGATGCTCTTCAAATAAAAAAGAAACAGGATGAAATTAACCAAGCCTTGGTAGTATTTTGTCCTCGTTGTAGAAAGAAGCATGAGAAGGGGCAGTGCACCTTGAACACAATAGAAGTATTTGGTCTCTGCACCGATGACCATTCCACTGATAAATGTCCCCTCTTACCCTCATGTAAGGAAGCTATTCAAGACCCAACAGCTGAAGGAACTGTAGAACAACTTTGTTTTATAAATCAGAGGAGGAATAATTTTGTTAGGCCATATCAGCAGAGCAATCAAACTTACTATAATCAAGGATATCCAAATTGGAACTCTGCACCGACTCCATGGCAAGCACAACCAAATCAAAACCAATGGCATCAAAACCAGCAAGCATATCAACCATCCTATCAACAGCCATATTATCCACCGTCTTATCCTCAATACCGCCCATCGTTTCCATCCACCACAAATTATGCAAACCAGTACCCCCATCCATCAAATTGGAGGGAGCCATTACAACAACCACTCATTATGCCACCCCCACAACCTCAACCACCCCCAGACCTCGACCTAGTCCATCCCAACCAATTCCAAATCCCAATAATAACAGACACCCACAACAGCAGCAGGCTTATAACACTGATATCACCCAATTCCCAACTTATGTTGTAGACACCATAAAAATAAATGAAATAAACCTACGATCTGGAAAAACGTTGCAGAATACATCCCCACACAACATCCAACAAACTATACCTGAAGCTCAAGACCACACATCAGAACCCTATGTTCAGCATCCTGATGAACCAGAACCTCCTGAGGACGAAACCCAACCACTTCCATGCAACAGAAATCCCCCATTTCCATAAAAAACTTATCCGAATAACAAAAGAAGAGGAAGAGAATACAATCTTCAACGAATTCAAACACCTAAACATCCAAATCCCGATTTTACAAGCCATAAGGGATGTGCCCATCTGCAACACATTCATTAGAGAAAATTGCCTAAAGAAGTCAGGAAGAAGGAAGCGTGTGTAGCTAGGGTTTTCACCCTAGCTTGTGCAAATGAGCACCTACTAAGGAGAAGGGACTCCTTAGTAGCAGTTCAGAAAAATGGTGAAATATGACAGTACAGTAAAATAAAATTAAACTAACATGAGCATTAACATAAATAACAAAACATGAAAAATATGGTGAAGATCTCTCTTTTTGTATTAAAAATTACCTCAGATGTAGAGGTTGGTGGAGCCTTTGCAGCAGTCCAAGAGGGTTGCTTCCAAGCTCCAGTGTTGTTCCTTCTCCTTCTTCCAAAGATGTTTTGGAAATGGGGCCAAATGGGGTTCTCAAGTGGAAATTAACTCCAAAGGGGGAGCTACGGTTTCGTGAGAATTTTTGGCAGAGTGAGGATAGGGATGATTGTGGATGAAAAATGGGGAGCCTCCATCACCTATTTATAGGTTTTTAGTGGTGGAGTGCTGACCCAAGGTTTTGGGCACCATATGGTTTAGGTCAGCTGTATAGGGTTTTTGCTTCATTTTTTCCCTCTTTTTCCTCTTTTTGTATTTTTTATTCCCTTTTAGAGGGTTTTTCCTATTTTTGGAGGAATTTACTTTATTTTGGGGGGAAAAGGGGGGTTTTGGCCTTTTGGAGGCTTTTTAATGGGTTTTTAAGGTTTTGGAGGAAAATATGGTAGGAAATATGGACAAGTGAGTCATGTAATGGGGTAGATGAGGCAGTGAGCACTTTTTGGGTGTTAACAGATTGCCCCCTGATGTGTGAGAGTAGGAGCTCATCATATGGTCGATAGACATCATAGTTCTTTTATGGTTTTCCAAGGATGTGAAGACGAGAAGAAACGAACTAGAGCCTATAACAACAGTCCCGAACAAACTGCAAAAAATGAAAGTACATGACCTCAATAATGAATGAGGAATAATCTGAACATATGGATGAGGCAGGCATTCCCATGCTCGTATCAAGATATAGAACAATAACAAGGGGGTCCAAAAAATGGGGACCTGAAATATACATGGCCTCAAATGAGGAAGAATCTCATTATATGGACGAGGCAGGCATACCCATGCTCGTACCTAGAGATATATATAAAAAATAACAATGAGGCCCAAAAATGGGGGCCTGAAGGATACATGGAGAACCACTGTGTACATCATAAGGGTCTAGAGGGGACACAAATCTGGGACATACTGCTGGGCTGACCATGTCTGAGCTGAAGAATTGATACACTGGAATAACAACAGTGCTGTTGAGTGTGGTACCAGAGGAACTGATGAGCTGTTGGATCATAGTGACGAGGAGTCATACCCTTAATGGTACACTAAACTGGAACTGAACTGGGTACTCAAGGAAGCATATAACTGCATGGCTTCCGAATACAATCGCCTACGCAACCCAGACATCCACAGGAACATATAACTGGGCATTCCGAAGTGACTCACCAATGTGCTAGAGTCAAGGGAAATCCGGGGTCTTCGACCAATAACTGAAGGGATATATACCCTGTGCGATTCTCAACGATGCGATCAAGGTGTTGAAGTCGAGCATGTGAGAAACAACCACTCGGAGAGGCACTGATAACTCCTCTCAAAATGGTCCGTAGGCACTCACCACAAATGGTGATGAGTCCAAGACACAGGGACCTCTGGGTCTATCGTCTGGAATAGATGGGTTGTTGTTGACAGAGGGAAACCTGCAACTAGCAAGGCAGTGATGTTTCCTTGATAGGAGCACGAGGTGGAGAATCGGAGTGTGAGAGTACTGATGGTAGGACTGACATACTGTGGGGGTAGGGAATAACTGGGCAAGTAGAGTGGGGGGACTTTGTTTATGTATATGTAACTTCGGAATGTATTTCACATATATGTATATTGTATTCCTATAGAGATGTTATTATTCCTCTATACGGAAGTGTCGTCACTTATATTGTAAGTGTCGTAACTTATACTTGATGGGTTATTTGACCACCTTGTTGGGGTCGGCCATGTATACGTCATGTGGGTCAAAGGGTTATTAGACCACCCTCTTGGGGGTCGGCCATGTGGGTCAAAGAGTTATTAGACCACCCTAGTGGGGGTCGACCCAGTCAGCATTATGTTAAGTGGTTAAGTTGAGGCCAACCTAGTTGAGTAAAGGTCAAGTCAAGTTATTGTATAAATAGAGAGTGTGTCTCTCTCATTTTACACATTCTATTCTCTCACTCACACTATGGAGAGCGGTGCACTTGTGGAGGAGGAGGCTCTGCTACTGGGAGAAGACTATCTCTTGTATTCTGGTTGTATCATTGCTCTATCTATCTCTGAGGAAGTTATTGGGGTTTTTCACCTTTATGGTTTTCCCCAAGTAAACTCAGTGTCTCTTCTGTGATTGCATTATTGTGTCCATGAATGATATGTTGTAGATTTGCTGTACATGTTGTTCTCTCAGTTAAGATCCTAGATCAGATTGAAGTAAATTCTAAAAATTTAACAGACTCAAACTTCCTTTGTTCAGAGTATGATGGTGGGGATGATCGGGCAGCATATGAAACTGACTGGTGGGAGACGGATCATAGCTGTAATGGACCAAGGATGGTGACTAGGATGAGTGATACTCAAGTTGGTGTAAGATGGCATGAGACTACGGAATACTCTGAACAAAGGCGACCTTATTGGGGGTGCTGCCAAGATGACCGATCACGGTGCTGAGAGGCACGGGGAAAACTTCTTCATGGGTTAAGGAACTAGGAGAAGTGTGTTCAAAATGGTACTATCGTGTGGATTTATACGAGCCTAGGATAGTTCATGCTCGTGATTGCTTTCAATTTTAAGGAGTCTGAAAGCAATAAGAAGACTCTTAAATAATGGAATGGTACTGTCGTGTGGATTTGTACGAGCCAAGGACAGTTTATGCTCATGGTTGCTTTTAATTTTAGAGAGTCTGAAAGCGATAAGAAGACTCCAAGGGGTTGCTTTTTCGTGTGTTAGTCTCCAAGGCCCGAAGAAGCATAAAAGGATGCAATGAAGAACTCTTCTAGCTGATGTGACTAGAGTATTCCTTTTTCTTAATTAGTCTACCAGGCCCGAAAAGGGGTTAAACTTATACCAGATAGATGCCCTTTCAGGTACTTTAACGAGCATGAAAGGAAGCAAGATTGCTCGGCGATCTTTTTATTGTTTTAGGAGTCAGAAAAGAGCTTAATAGAAACTCCCTAAGTGCCTTTTTCATAAAGGACTTGTCCGGCCTGAAAAAGGGATAAAATTATACCAAACAAAAGGAATGGTCAGGCAAGGAGGAAGTGCTCAATCAAGGAACATCGATGAGAACCAAGAATGAGGGTGGGGAAGAACACTGGTGGGCCTCCTTGTGGGGTGATGAATGGTGGCAAAATAATAGAATAATTGCAATATGAATGGAGTGAATGGCTCATGTAAAAAAGTGTAACAATCTGATGGAAACCAATGTGGCATGCAAACCGAGGCAGCAAGGTGTCAGGACACAATGTTGAAATTGTACTTGGTGAGAGCGAGAAATGATCTCGAGTGTCATCACCGGATCGAAAAACTGAATCCAGCGATATAAAAAGTGTCAAAGATGGAGAACGACCGAGGTGGCATGCAAACCGAGGCGAAGGGGGGCGTTTTGGAAAAAATACCCGAAAAAGCTGGGGGTGAGAGCGAGAAATGATCTCAAGCATCATCATGGGCTCGGAAAAATGAATCTGATGATATAAAGTATATCCTAAAATGGAGAACGGCCAAAGTGTCATGTAAACTGAGGCGACGAGTGGTGTCTAGAAAAAATTCTCCAAAAAACAATGCGGAAAAAATAAGAAAACGAGTCGACCATCATGACAGTCTCGTCATGCCAATTCCAGTGGTGGAAATGGTTCGAAAAATGGACTCTGTACGGATTCAGAATGGCAAAAACAAGAAAAAGTCAATGGACTATAAATAGTAAGTGGGTCCAACGTGACAAGTGTCATTTTAACTTGTTTGACTTTGACTAGAGATCAGAGTGGACCAGAGCTTAGTTGGTGTTTCTGGCGAATGGGGGTACATCTGGCCATGTGTTAATGTGGTGTTCTATAATAGCGGGGTTGAGACCAGGAATTTCGGTATAGGACCAGGCAAAGACATCACGGAACTCTTGGAAAAAAAATTTGTACTCTCCGACCTCATACTCACTACAGGAGGCTCCTATTTTAATGATTTCAGGGGCATCAGGTGGGTCGGAGATATCGATGTGGATGACGAGGGAGATGTTGGCCATGTTACCTTCCTCAAAGGCATCGGTAGTGGGAATGGGATCCTTGAACCAGTCGACTTTGGTGGGGAGGAAATCTTTGGACTCAACCGCAAATTGGGTGGTTGTGGTAGAGGAGGAGTCCTCCAGGAGAAAATAGGAACGATGGTGCATGTCCTCCCAGGGGTAATCCGGGGAAGTGAGAGCCTCTAGAATCTCCTCATCATTGTGGAAACTTTTAGTTGTCAAATCGGTTGATGAGGGAGTGGTAGTAGAAGAGATCATATAGATGGTATTAATCTCAACGGATGAGGGGGATACTGGGGGGTGGATCTCCTCAATTGTGGGGGGCGCCGTCTCAAGGTCCAAATTATTCATCTCATAGAGAGTTGCTCTGTAATCTAGGAGATCAGGATAGTGATGTGAGTAATGGTCGTAAATACTGCATATTGCACAAGGGTGGTTGGTACCCAGTGATTTATCACGAGGCTTAGGGGCTGGATCGAGTTGGACAACTGGTATGTTGGGGTCGTTGTCAAACATTTGCATGTGCCCTTGTAATGTAGGTAATTGTGGACATTGATGGGTAGTATTACCTAACTCATCACACAATGAGCATTTAGGAGGAGCATGAAACATGGGGGGGGGGGGTTTAACTGTTTTGGGCGGGGGTATAGCTGTATATGGTTGTGGGCCTCTGCCCCCAGTGTTCTTGACAATGGGGGGTGGATTGGTGGATGAGGAAGGAGTAGAGACATCGGGGGCTAGTTGACTAGTAGTGGCGATGGGTTTCACTGATTGAAGGATGACATTTGGTGTCAGTGGGGGAACGGGAGGCGAAATATACCACACGGGTAGTCCTAAGGTTAACCCGGGGAGGCTGAGAGTAGCCATAATCGGGGTGATTACTACTACCGAGGGAGGGAATAGGAAGGGGATTGTGTGGATGGGTGTAACACCAATATTCCTAGGTACCAATGGTGGTTTGGGTAACAAGGGCTATTGATTGTTGGGTGTTTGTGCATTGTGGGAAAGGGTACATAGGTTAGATATTTCGGTCGTTAGTGACGGGGGTGGAATGGATTGGAATGTTGAGGTCATCAGTGTATCTGAGTAAACTCTAGGTCCCACGAAGGAAACCAACGAGGTAGATGCACCAAAAATAGGTTGTTCAACCATGGGGAGAAAATTTTCGGGTGTAGCGGGGACATTGGGATCGTAATAGGTGAGTTGATCGACCTTGACCACACGTTTGTCATGGGGGAACATCATGGTACGAAAAACGGATGAGGCAACCACCTGCATGGCATACATGTAACTGCAGCCAAGTAAGAGGTTATAATCAAGTTGGGTATTGATGACCTCTATGTCAATGAGCACTATTTTACCAGCCAACTAGATGGGGACATTAGCTAAGCAACCTTGGGGTTGAGCCGAACGGCCGTCGTAGGCTCTCAACGCAGTGGTGGACTGCTGGAGAGTAGGGGATCCCAACTTCTGCCAAACGAATGTGGACATAATGCATGTAGAGGCACCTTCATCGATAATGCACCGATGGATGACAAGATTCTGAACGGATACAGAAACTTGGAACACTAAAGTGGAAGGTAGGCGTGGTTCGGATTGGTCCAAATCGAAGGCCATCAGTCGTGAATCATTTAGGTCAATAGCACCAATGGTGGAGAGAAAAGTCTTGCGCTGTGAAGGACAATTTTTTAAGACCTCTAATGCAGACATGGCTGCGTGGGACTAGGCTAAGTCATTTACAATGTTGTAATTAGACGCAACGCAAGCATTGGGATTATTGTCGATGCGACGAAGTAGGAAGCGAGGTGCTTTGGAGGTTCCATCTAGTGGATCCGGAGGGATACATAATGACTAATCAGTGGGATGAGCATTAGTGTTTTTGTTGGCGAGAGGGGCTTCAAGGGTGGAGCCATATTGGTTCCAATAGGTTTGAAGATTGACATCGGTGGATGACATCATTAACAAGTGATGGGTACCTGAGTCTAACATGGGTTGATCATGAGCGGCATAAGTGATTTGCTATTGTGGTGGCGCGTTTCCTTGAGGGGGAGCCAACAGTTGAGTGTTCACTACGCCTTGGGTCAGTAAATGGTTTTGTAGCACCAAGGGTTGATGCTGAGATGGCGGGTGGTTGGGCGGCACTTGAGGAGCCATGTGCCCTTGGCAGTGGGAATCATCGGTCCAGAGTTGCCGAGCTCGCTCCAAATGTGGGAAAGCATGTGTGTAGTGGCCATAAACCTCGCAAATAGAACAAGGATGGTTTGTTCGCAAATTAGGATTTTTGGCTTGTTTGGGCGACCGGTCAGGGTTCTGGTTGGCAGGTGCCGCGTTATTGTTGTTTAGGGGATTGGGAGGTTGACCGCCTTAGTCTGGAGGGGGGTTGTTCCCACGGTTACGGCCTTTGCCACGGTTTTGCTGGCCCTATTGGCGTTCGTTATTTTGGTTCTACTGCAGATTTTGTTGGGCATACACTTGCGCTTGGGTAGCAGGTGGGTTCTACGGTTGTGCAGGTGCGGGAGTAGGCTGCGGTGGATAATAAGTAGGTGGAGGCAGCGTAGGTGCTGAACCTTGTGGGGTTTGCTGATACATCTGTGGAAGGGGTTGTGGGTTTACCGCAGGGGTTTCCTGTGGTGGGTAATAAGCATGTTGGGCTTGAGAGGATACAGGAGCTGGTGCAGCCTGTGAGTGGTAATATGGTTGAGGTGCGATCGGGGGGGCGTAAGCAGGAGGTGCATGACCAAAACACTGAGGTGGACATGAGGGTCCGTGGGAATGGTAGTGATGTGCCATGGGAGCATACGAATTGGTTGCTCCGGACTGAGATGTAGCCCGTGAAAGGTCAGGGCCATGGATAGGATGTGCTATGGAAAAGGGTTGGTTATGTGAGGCTATATGACCAATGATGCCATCTGTGGCATGGGATGCCCCCGGTGCATCGTGTCATGAGGAATTGCCGCGGGGGGCATCAGGGATGATGGAATATAGGTAACCAGACTGGGCGTAAATAAGGTAAAATTGTTGGGATTTGAGGATGGCCTCTTCTTCAGACTGGGGTCATTCGAATGCCACATCCTTGGCAATGACAGGAAGGAGAGATTTTAGAAACCAATCTAAGAAGATATGGTCATCTAACTTGATTTTGCAGAGGCTACGACGTCGATGCCACTCATGAATGTGGTCAGTGATGTGGGTAGTCATGTTCTATCTACAAGATAGTAGGATCTCAACTCCCGCGTCATAGCAGACAGGTAACTGAAAGAACTGCAGGAAAGTTGAGGTAAGGGAATTAAAGGTGGCATGGGTCCCATGGGGCTGCTCGATGTACCACTTAGCTGCAGAGCCAGTGAGGGTGTGCTATAACAGACGAAGGCGGACAGAGTCGTCCACTATGGAGTTGGAGGAACACCATAGATGGAAGGACATAATATGGTTCTGGGGGTCCTCACCTGCCTTGCCCCCGAACTTAGGGATGTCGGAGGGGATCTTGGTGGGCATGTGAGGCCACGCAGGGTCGTGTCTGATGGGATCGTTAGTTAGTCTAGCCAGGTCAGGAAGGTTGAGACTAGCCATGAATGGAAAACTAGTAGAAGGATGTGACATACTAGTGGTTGTGACCATGTTGGGGCCAATGCCCCTGAGTGGAGGGGCTGGGTTTGGGATGTTGCCCCCAGGTGGAGGAATGAAACCGGTATGGGACGGTCCTGCACCACCAAGGGTAGTGTGAGTCACTGATGGAGTTGGGATGGGTATGCTAGCTACTGGAATGGGTACAGTGATCAGAATGGTAGATGTGGGCCCCATCGAGGGCATAACCAAAGCGGGAGTGGTAGCTGGTGTGGTGGTGGATGCTCCACCAATGGTCCCTACAAAGAAAGGGTTGGAAGTCATACCAGCCATGGGGCTAGTTGGTGCAGTGTAAGTGGGGTTCTCGGACTCTGCCTCAGAATAAAAGGTAAAATAAGGGGTGTCTAGATCGGGTGACGGAGTTCTATGCTGTTGATGAGTGGAGTCAAGTGACAAAGCTCGAGATCTATGATGAGTGGTATCAAGTGATGAAGATCTATGTCTATGACAGGTGATGTCAAGTGAACCATGCTGTGGGGGCTCACCCCGAAGGCACCGAGAATGTCTCGAGGACTCAATGGTGACAGATGGTATCGAGTATCTGGGGGTTGTGTTGAGTGAAAAAAAACTCAAAAAACCTAATGCAACTGAGTGTGCAGAAGGAGAGTGCAAAAAATATGGCACTCAGGCCAACAACCAACTCAAAACAATTACTGTAACAGTTGTGCTACAATAAGTGGAGTATCAACATAAATGGTCAGAATACCAACAAGCAGCAGGTTTCCTAGAAAATCAAAATAGTGGACTCGCTAGACCAAAAGGAGGTAAAGGAGCATGCAAACACCTAGCTAAATAGTATTCTGACTCAACCAGACATATCCTCTGCAAGGTGTTGAAATCCAAGTCAGACAATATGGATAGTAGAGCCAAGTGGCTAAAGATATCCCCCTACCGGGAGGGACACCGGGTAGTCAATCCTAGAAGAAAGGAAACTAAGATACCCCGTTCATGACACATCCAGAAAAGGTGAATCTGCAGTTTGGTTCTATCGCCGCTGTATCCCCATACGGGTGATACACCGAGAACTACAAAAGGTATCCTTCGGTTACTAAATGGAGTAAGGTATTCCACTCAGGCCTCCGAAACCAGTCTAACTACTTCAACCCTCCTAGGGGAGAGGCCCTCTGATAAACTGGTTGTGACCTTGCCAAAACGTACTAGGGGATTTTGGTTCCCTAATGGAAAACAACTATGTCTCGAGTGTAAGCAACCGAGGGGTGTTATTTGGATGCATATCCCCCCGATCCTACCTAACTACAAGATTCTTATATGTTCCCCAAGTGAGGTTAGAATGTTGGTTGTGTTAAGTAGTATTTTAGGGCTCACTTGAATTAGGTGACAGAGTGTGTGCGTGTGAGATGATGAACCCAAGTAAAAGTGCCACGGGGTGGGCAACTTTCTAACTAAAAATAACAATGCAGAAATTAAACTTTGAAATGAAAATTTTTCTCTTTTCAATTAAAATGCTGAAATTTAAAAAATTCTGTAAATGGAACAAAAATAATACTGCAGAAAAAGGTTGTAGGGAAGTATGGCTGCATATAGGATAGGTGGCTGTGCAGGTGCAGAAAATATTGCAGCAAAGTACTGGGTTCAAACGGGTAAAAAGTGCAGAAAATAGATCGCGGGTCTGTGGCAAAAATGTGTGGTCAGACCGTGGGAAACAAGTCGACAGTCGCGGGCAGATCATGGGAAAATGGCTAAAAGCCGCAGGCGGACCGTGGGAAAAAGGCCGAAAGTCGTAGGCGGATAACAGGAAAATGGCTGAAAGCCGCAGGCGGACCACGGGAAAAAGGCCGAAAGTTGCAGGCCGATAGCAGGAAAATGCCTGAAGGCCGCAAGCAGACTGTGGGAAAAAGGGTGAAAGTCACAGGTGGATAGCAGGAAAATGGCTGAAAGCCACAGGCGGACCGCGGGAAAAGGGGTGAAAAGCGGTGGTCGGACCGCATGAAACAGGCTGAGAGCCGCGGTCGGATCGCAGGCAACAGACTGAAAACTGTCGATAGGTCGCCGGAAATAGTCTGAGAGCCGTGGTTGGATCGCAAGTAACAGTCTGAAAGATGCGGTCGGATCGCAACTATGGGGAAACAATATGCAGTTTATGGTAGCCGAAAGGGACAGCTGAAAGGAAAAAACAGAAAAATATTGCAGAAAATTAAAAACGTTTAAAACTATAACCATAAATTCAAAAGAACACTAGGGAAGTCGCCAAAACCGTAGCTAGGTTTTTCACCCTAGATGGTGCAAATGAGCACCTACTAAGGAGAAGGGACTCCTTAGTAGCAGTTCAGAAAAATGGTGAAATATGATAGTAAAGTAAAATAAAATTAAATTAACATGAGCATTAACATAAATAACAAAACATGAAAAATATGGTGAAGAACTCTATTTTTGTATTAAAAATTACCTCAGATGTAGAGGTTGGTGGAGCCTTTGCAACAGTCCAAGAGGGTTGCTTCCAAGCTCCAGTGTTGTTCCTTCTCCTTCTTCCAAAGATGTTTTGGAAATGGGGCCAAATGGGGTTCTTAAGTGGAAATTAGCTCCAAAGGGGGAGCTAGGGTTTCGTGAGAATTTTCGGCAGAGTGAGGATAGGGATAATTGTGGATGAAAAATGGAGAGCTTCCATCACCTATTTATAGGTTTTTAGTGGTGGAGTGCTGACCCATAGTTTTGGGCACCATATGGTTTAAATCAGTTGTATAGGGTTTTTGCTTCCTTTTTTCCCTCTTTTTCCTCTTTTTTGTATTTTTTATTCCCTTTTAGAGGGTTTTTGCTATTTATGGAGGAATTTACTTTATTTTGGGGAAAAAAGGGGGGTTTTGGCCTTTTGGAAGTTTTTTTAATGGTTTTTTGGCCTTTTGGAGGCTTTTTAATGGGTTTTTAAGGTTTTGGAGGTAAATATGGTAGGAAATATGGACAAATGAGTCATGTAATGTGGTAGATGAGGTAGTGAGCACTTTTTGGGTGTTAACATCGTGACCCATCAACTATTAATGTACTAGGGAAAATGGCCGATTTGATGCTAGGTGTCATAATAAATCCTAAATATCTTGATCCTGGTAGTCCTGTAGTAAGCGTCACCATAAATAACAAGCAAATAAATAAAAGCTTAATCGATTTAGGAGCTGTGATCAATGTCATGACTAAAGAAACCATGTTATACCTAGGACTCCAATCAATGGTAAGACCAACCACAACAGTACTCCAACTAGCAGACACATCCACTGTGAAGCTCGAAGGAATGTTAGAAGACATTATGATCAATATCGAGTCCTGGGAATACCCAGCTGATTTTATAATAATCGAAATCAAAAGCAAACTTAGTGGCTATCCAATTATCCTGGGTAGACCTTGGTTAGCAACTGTGGACGCTTACATAGGTTGCCGATCAGGAAATATGATAATCACCAGTGGACATACTAGGAAGAAAATCACAATCTACCCACCAGCAATGAAATCCTCAAAGTTAGAATATCAAAATTGGACTGATGATTACCAGAACACACCAAATCACAACCTCCGACCTATCCTAACAATTGATGCTGCAATATCTTTAAAGGCAGTAGATGAAGATGGCCATATAGATAGATTTATACAAAATATATCTCCTAACAATCATGTTATTCAAGAATTTTTTTCTATAGAAACAGGTGAAAGTTCAAAACAGAACATGGATGACTTATGGACAGAAGTGCTTCCAGAACAGATTGAGAAGGTAAAAGTTGTGGAAATTAACCTTGGAAAAACAGTCAACATAAATTCCAATTTAGAACCGGAGCAAGAAGAGAAATTGATGAAGATACTAACACAACAAAGTAAAGCATTTGCATGGACATATGCAGATATGAAAGGAATACATCCTGATATCTGCAAACACTACATTTACATCAAAGAAGGTTCTACTCCCATCAAGCAACCACAAAGAAGGATGAAACCTGCACTAAAAGACATAGTCAAAGTGGAATTACAAAAGTTATTAGACACAGGGTTCATCTATCCAATATATGATAGTGAGTGGGTCTCACCACTAGTCATAGTGCCCCAAAAAGGAGGCAAATGGAGAATTTGTGTGGACTACAAGGAGCTAAATAAAGCAACAAAGAAAGATCATTTTCCACTTCCATTTATAGACCAAGTACTGGATACATTATCTAGAAACAAGTACTTTTCATTCCTAGACGGTTTCAGTGGTTACAACCAAATTTTAATACACCCAGCTGATCAAGATAAGACGACCTTCACATGACCATGGGGAACTTATGCCTATAGGGTCCTACCCTTTGATCTATGTAACGCCCCGACAACATTTCAAAGAGCCATACTAAGTATTTTCTCCAATTTTCTGAATAACAAAATGGAAGTATTCATGGATGATTTCACACCTTATGGACAGAGCTTTGAGCAGGCATTGAAAAATCTTGAATTAATATTAAAAAAATGTATTGAAATGAGCTTGTGCCTAAGCAATGACAAATGCAGGATGTTAATGGAAGAAGGAATTGTTCTAGGACATCATATATCACAGAGAGGTATAGAGGTGGATCAAGCCAAAGTATCAGTAATCAAGACACTACCCCCACCTGTCAAACAAAGAGATGTGAGAAACTTCCTTGGACAGATAGGGTACAACAGAAGGTTTATTGAGAATTATAGCAGAATTGCTGCCCCCATGTTTGCACTTCTCACAAAAGACAATGAGTTCATATGGACAAGCAACTGCATGTCATCCTTTGAAAGTCTTAAACAGAAAACCATCACAGCACCAATACTTCAAGGACCAAACTGGGAAATTCCATTTCACATTCACACTGATGCATCAAATAAAGCAATCAGATCTGTGCTCGAGCAAGAACAAGATAAGAAACCCTATGCCATATAATATATAAGCAAAAATTTGGCTGGGGCAGAACTCAACTACACAGTCAAAGAGAAAGAATTTATGGCAGTCATACATGCAATCAACAAATTCAGGCATTACATTACAGGATACCAAAGTTTTATCCATACTGACCTCTTAGCGATCAGATATCTTATGAACAAACCTAATACCAGTGCAATAATTATTCGATGGATACTACTTCTACAGGAATTCGACATCACTATAATAGATAAACCAGGTAAGCATAATGTCGTAGCAAACTTTTTGTCAAGAGTAACACATGGGAAAGATAATGAATTGGTCCAAGATAACTTCCCTGATGAGGACCTTTTTGCCATATCAATAAAAAGCCCATGGTTTGCTGACATAGCAAACTATTTGGTATCCGGGAAGTTTCCAAAACATTACAGTTATAAAGAAAGGACAAAAGTAATAAGACAAAGTGCCAGATATACATGGATAGAGGGCATTCTTTTTAAACAGGGACCAGATCAAGTACTTAGAAGGTGCATTAGGGAAGATGAGGTACATGACATAATGCATGCCACCCACAATGAACCCTGTGGAGGACACTACGTTGCAAAAAGGACAACCTACAAGATCTTGCAAACAGGGTATTATTGGCCAACACTCCATAGAGATGCTTATGAGTATGTGTCCCATTGTGATGATTGCCAGAGAATGGGAAAACCGACGCACAAACAAGAAATTCCACTACATCCACAAATCTCTTTAGAGGAATTTGATAAGTGGGCATTCAATTTTCTTGGCCCATTCAACCCACAGTCCAATCAGAAGAGATACATCCTTGTATGCACTGATTACCTTACAAAATGGACAGAGGTAGCAACACTGGCTGCTTCAAATGAAACCAGTGTGACCAAATTCTTTACTGAGCAGATATTTCATAGATTTGGGGTGCCAAGAGAAGTAGTTTCTGATCAAGGACCACAATTCACATCAAATTTAATTAAATACTTGATGAAAAGAAACAATGTAAATCACAGATAGTCATCCTCCTACCACCCTCAAGGAAATGGTCAAGTTGAGGTAACCAACAGGGAATTAGATAGAATCTTGACAAAAACTATCCAACTTCACAAAAGGGATTGGGATGACAGACTTAGTGAAGCAGTCTGGGCTTACAATACTACATGGAAAACAACAACAGGATTCACACCTTATGAACTGGTCTATGGGAAAAAGGTCATGCTACCAATCGAATTTGAAGTAAGAACATTAAGAATTGTAGCCAATCTAAATATGAACCTATCAGACATTCAAAAAGAACCCATGCTATAGCTAAATCAACTAGATGAACACCACCAACAAGCACTTACACATACTGAAATCATCCAACAGCAAAGAAAGAAATGGCATGACCAACATTTGAAGGATAAGAAATTCAAAGAGGGTGATTGGGCACTACTCTACGACTCCAGATTTCACACATTCAAAGGAAAGCTAACCACTAGATGGCTTGGACCTTACATTATACAGAAAATTTATGACAATGGTGCTGTGAGTATTATTACAATTGATGATGATGAGTTCCCCATGATAATGAATGGGCATCGCCTAAAAATATACAAAAAACCACAGTCCAAAGAAGAATTTACACAAGTACTCTACCAACAACAATTGATGCTGATAGAGAATGATACAAATCAATGAAGTTCAATGCATATCATGAAAAAAAAAAACAACACACAAAAGGTAACAGAAAATTTACAAGGCATTGACCACAATTCAAGCGAGGCTACCATCTATTCAAGCGAGCCAGCGAAATAATTCAAGTGAGGCTGCCAACTATTCAAGCGAGCCTGCAAAATAATTCAAGCGAGGGTGCCAACTATTCAAGCGAACCTGCAAAATGATTCGAGCGATGCTGCCATGTATTCAAGACAGCCAGTCACATATAGCCATTGAACCATCCAATAAGAAAGAACATGGCATGACTCATATCCTCAACAGGCACAACTTTCAAAAGAAGGCAATGCAGCAAATTCAAAGTGACAAGAAACGGAAAAGCAACTCACACAAGCAACTACTGACATGCACAAATCTACTACAGAATCCACCATCCATAAAAATCGCACCAGAGCATCAGAGCAGGTACGCATAAATACCAAGGTAATCTCTAACACGATTTTATTTTATGATTAAAGTAAAACATTATCCCATGCTACATGAGATTTTCGTCAGCTGAGGACAGCTTCTACTCTAAATTGGCAGCATGGTGGTGGAATGACCCTAAAAATTCATGATCGCTACTTAAAATTCAATTACCTCATCAAATCATGATCACAACCTTCAATACAGAGGTCGGTCATGAGAAGACAGAGATCAATCATGGAAAATAGGAGATTAAAAGGGGCAGGTACAGGCATAATGGAAAGAACAGGTGCAAAAATATAGCGAATTAAGGGGCATAATATTCCATGACTGCGCATATAAGTAACCACCCGGACTTCACGAGAAGCAACCACCATTTGTTTTCCTTGAACTCGTAGGTAGAGCCCGACCAAGTTGAAGGTATAAAATTGCATTCCAAAAGCCCTGGTTTTGTTGATTATAAGAGAGGTTCTCAAAATGACAAAGGGTTTTAAAAGGAGTGAACCAGAGGATCACAGCATCATTTACCAGAACATGAGAGTCCTGCAGATCGTTTGCAGCGTAGGCTGGATTCCCTTCATCTTGGGTCTGAAAGGACATGATGCAGGGATAGCTCAGGAATTCGCAAGAAATTTCAAGCATATTAAAGATGAACAGTACGTCACCCAGGTGAAGGGGTTACGTATCAAGTTGGACGAAGAGATAATTTCCAAATTCACTGACCTACAAAGGGGTTTGTATTGGAGTAGGGATGATAGGGAGGAAAACCAAGAAGCAAAAGCAGCATTCTTTGAGCGAGTAGAGGTCTATGACAAGGACAAAAATGGATTCGAAAGACTCTCCATGCCAGTGCCATGGGAGGACGTAGTTGAAATCGTTCTAAGGTACATCACATGCTCTAGTAGGTTATGCTATGTTCCCATCTTTCATTTTCGGATCCTAGAACTGATAAGACACAGGACCCAACATCCCTCAAATAACAACATTAGTATCTTATTCTACTTGCTCCAATCCCTATCGAAAATGAGCAAGAAGGTGGTGAAGGGTAAAGATGATGCCTTGGCCCATCATGGGCTAATCAAGATAATTTTTTGCGAGGAATTGAAGGCGCACGTACCAGAACTTTCGTGGGAGGAATTCGTGTTGGTATCCGCAGAAGATGTTCAAAGGATGAGAAGTACACCCACAACTAGCATACCACCTGGAGGAAGGAATGGAGCTGCCTCTGTATCAGGGGCAAAAAGGAAGATTGACCTGAACCATGTAGCAGAGACCCTGGTAGAAATCAAAAATTCAAAAGAGCACTCCCCCAGGGAAAAATAAAAAATTCCTGCCAAAAGTCAAGAACCCGAGAGGAGTACAAGATTCAACCAAATAGCCCAAATCTGAACAGACAAGGAAAAGAGCAGAGAACCCAGTCCCATTGTTCAAGATGTGTCAGATGGGGACGATGATCAGTGGGTAGATCAGGAAGACCCCACTACAGAAGAGGAACAGGTCAAAGAAATGCAGGACGAAGGGGAAGAAATGAATAAAGAAGAAGAAGAAATGGATAAGGGAGAAGAGCAAAACTTAGGAGATTAAGGCAACTTCCAGGGAAATCCTCCAGCACAAGATAACCTCGAGGTCGTCACCCAACTCGCCGAGGCACGAGTAGAATTCGAGAAGCTCATAAATGAGCTGGCAACATTAAGGATTGGGCCAGGAATCCATCCCACACTTCCCTCATTCTCAGCCAAGAAAACTCAAATACTGAAGATGCACCATGCAGAGGAGCTATGGCTGGCCGAGTAGAAGCATTTAGTGCTTCAAGAAAAGTTGGCAGAGGCACAAGCTGAATTGGCCAAAAAGGACCAGGAGGTCACCAAATTAAAAGACGTTTTGGCCACTACTGCCAGCATATATGAAAAACTGAGAGACCTCAGACACCCGTCGACAATCTATGCAGTCTATATGCAAGAGAAATGGGGCAAATTCCAGCTCAAGAGGTTGAAGCAAGGACTCCCTATAGAGGTAAGCACCCCCAAGGAGTTTATGGATGCATGTTTGAACTCCACAAAGCTGGAGAAAGAAAAATTAAGTGAGTTCTTTTTGCATAACTTCATGGTTTCTGGCTCGCCCAACTGGTCGCCAAACCCATATGTGGGCGATTTCCAGTTGAGGGCATTATGTTCATGGATGAACCACGAAATTGAGCGAGCACTGAACTACCATCTCTATGTTGCATCCAAATGGGAAACCCCATTGATGATCAAACTTGAGCCAACTCACCCCAAGGGAATAATTTATAACCACAGGATCCTCACTCAGGACGAAGAATTGATACCCATTCTCCTCACAAAACAACAAGAGGCCGTGACTCATTTTGACATTACACTCTGCAGCACGCAGAAGGAAGTTAATGAGTCCATTAAGGAAAGATGGATTTGAGTGGCAAATGATTTGAAGAGGAGAGAACTCCACTCTCCCCTCAGGCTTGATGATGCCCTTTTCAAAGCCACACTCTACAAAGCATCCCTGGCAAGGAACCAACTCAGATGGATCGGGATGAGATTGAATCCCCCATTCTTTCTTTCCCCAGTCATCAAGGAACAGATAAATGAAGAGGAAGAAAGGAGGACATGGACTAGGGAGGATCAGAACTTTGGGTATCACAGGCAGGCAGGGATCCCTAGGGTGGTAGCATGGGACATCAGGGAGGTCATTGATGAATCGAATAAGTCACCCAAGGATGGGTGAATCCTTCAAGTATGGGAGAGAATGATGAGTCATGTTTTCAGGTATTTGATAACCTTTTTTTCAGCAGCCAAACTCAAGCAATGGTGATGAAACATACTCATTTGTGGGGGGAAATCTTTTACTTTAATTATTTAATGGAATTTTTTATGATTATTCTTGGATGTTAGAATGTGTATCAAATAAACTAATTATATGGAAACCAAGCGTGATTGAGCAGGTTCAGGGTCATTTAAGGATGGACGTGTAGAAGACTAAAGGATCACCAAGCTCGGTGCACTGTTTCCTGATTTATAGAGGACGCACTCCCACTTTCAAGAAGAATTGGCATTTTGACAATCAGTTAGGATCAGCATTAAATTGTATAAATATGGACCTCTCGGGTAGCGAGAGGCCCCGACTGTTATTTTGAGAAAAAACATTGTTTTAACATTTTCTTCCCTATCGATACTGCGAAGTACAAACCTTTGTTTTGACATGGATTCTATATTTTAATTAAGAGATTGATGATTAATTACAGCCAGCATTTCTAAGTTTTTATTCTCTCCTGAGTACGGGTTGGGGAGGGCCCCTCCAACATGTACGTCATGAGATTCCTATTTGCAGGTATTTTTCCAAGTATGCCTTTTACATTGATGAACAGTTCTATGACATATGGGATTGTTTGAATGATTCATTATTTCTATAGTAGTTTATAATACATTCTACAGTACAACAGAACAGTTTCAGTAGTCCTGTAGGTTCTTTCTTTCAACACATATTTGAATCAACGATTACATGTGTATCAGCTTTGCTTTCAATAACATGGTTTATATCTGAGGTCTTTGACTGTTTCTCATTGTGATCAATTTCTTTAGTAGTAGATGGATAGCTTGAAATGATTGCACTTCAATTTTAGTCTTGGGATTTAAAATGGTTTAGATTAGAATTCTGGTTTTAGGCATAAAATAACTATAGAACTTGTTTTCCCCAATCTTAGAATAGATCTGTTATGGCATGTTCATTTTTAGATTTATTATTCTGCATTAAGTAATTTTATAAGATCATTCCCTTTACTCTCAGCATTTTGATTATTTAAGATAGATTTATTGCTTTATTTCTTAGAACAGATTTACTGCTTTTGGTACCTTTATTTCTTAGAGCAGATTTATTGCTTTCAGTACTTTAATTCTTTTAATTAGATTTATTGCTTTCCAGTATTTAATTCCATAACATAATCAGTTTTCATATTTAGTAGACAATCTTTAGAACATCGATACCAACATCCAATTGTGACAAGAGATTATCCTATAAGAGCACAGATAGTGCATGCATCTCTAAATTTTGTACATTCCCCAGGTTGACATTTAAAGTAGGCTCTTGGTATAGCTTCCCTCATTAGGCATCCACATTAGGAGCTCACCAATGCCCCCAAGCCGAAGCTGGTTTGCAATCCATGAAATCCACCCCCCACTTGGTGAAGGGACCGACGGTGATGACCGGATGAAGGAACGCTGGATGTGAGTGTATATTCTGAGAAAACACCTGGAAAGGGTTACATCTCTTCACATCGTTCATACAATCTTTGAAGATGGAAGACAAAAAGTAACTAGCTCACATAATACGTTGGGCTGTAGCAAGCCCAGATAAGTGATCGGCACACGCCCCAGCATGGCAATCATTAAGCACACACTTCGCTTCTTTGTGAGTTAAACAATGACGGAGGATAGAATCCTTTCCTCGAAGATACAAAGTGACACCGATGATAGTACAATCTTTAGCGTGATGTTTCACACGCCGTCGTTCATCTCATGAATAATGCGAAGGAAACTTCAAAGTTTGAAGATATATAATAATATCCCCATACCAAGGGTCCTCAGACAAGATAAGAAATAAGTGTTCATCCACAAAGGAATATTCATGGACAACATCTTCATCAAGTCATGGAAGGTCCGACATAAGCTCAACAAACACCAAGGATTTCACCGACTTCGCCGAAGCAAAATCGAGATCAAACTCCTAAAGGATCACAATCCATTTATTGTACTTCCACCCTATAAGACGTCGTGATAGCACAAACTGAAATGGATTGAAATGCGCTATAACTGTG
Source organism: Larix kaempferi (assembly GCA_027924585.1). Taxonomy (NCBI): domain Eukaryota; kingdom Viridiplantae; phylum Streptophyta; class Pinopsida; order Pinales; family Pinaceae; genus Larix; species Larix kaempferi. Next base: position 54,516,890 of record BSBM01000753.1, read on the forward strand.
GTCTTCCTAAGCATGATATAGTGTCATAACCATTGAACTGCATGTACAGTCGCAAGTGCCAACTTTTCCACGTGAGTATATCTCATCTCAGCGTCTACTAGATTTTGACTAAGGTAATAGATCACATGCTCCACGAGCACATCATCAACCTAAACTAATACCATGCCAATCGTCTCTTGAGACGCAGCCACATAAAGTATAAAATCTCTTACAAAGTTGGGTGGACTAAGCAAAGGGGCTAATACCAAATCTTTCTTAAGAGCATCGAAAGACTGTTGGGCTTGCTCATCCCAGATAAATGGTGTGTCTTTCTTCAACAAGCGTGAAAAAACTTTGGTAAGACTAGCATAATTCACTACAAAGCGACATAGAGAAGTAGCTCTACCTTGGAGGCTCCGAAGTTGTAACGAGTTGTGCAGAGGAGGAAACCGAAGTATTGCCTCAACTTTAAGAGGATCGACTTTGATACCCTCTTTCAAAACTATGAAACCTAGAAGGTGACATGTCCTTACAACAAAGATGCAATTATTGGGATTCAATTGAATCTTGTAGCATATACATCGTTCGAGAATCAAACAGAGATGCTTGGGGTGGTCCGCTCTCTTGTGAGAATGGCCAGCAAGATCATCCAAGAAAAGCTCCATTATACATTTAAGGTTGTGAAAGGCATAGGTCATAGCACGCTGAAACGTAGCTCTGGAATTTTTAAGGTCGAAGGGAATTTTTCGGTACGCAAACATACCCTAAGGACAAATGAAAGCAGTCTTATGTTGGTCCTCGGGTTTGATTTGAATCTGGTTATACCCTGAAAAGCTATCCATGAATGAGAAAATTTCACTTTTCGCACAAGCATCCAAGATCTGATCAATGAATGGAGTGGGGAAATTGTCCTTCGTACATGCATAGTTTAGGTCTCTAAAATCAGTGCATACACGGATAGTTCCCTGCTTCTTATCCACAGGAACGGGGTTTGACACCCATTCGGTAAGGGGAAATGGGTACATAAACCCTGACTTAAGTAGTTTCTCCACCTCTACCTTGATAGCGGCTGCCTTCCTAGGGTTAATAGCACAAAGAGGTTTTTGAACTAGTTTAACATGAGGATATGTTCTAATCTTATGTTCAACAATGCTGGGGTCTATTCTTGGTATCTCCTCATATGACTAGGTGAAAGCTTCCCAGAGTTCTTTAAACAATTCAGTGTAAATGGCAACCTCCTTAGAAGAGAAATCATCACCAATGTAAATGTTCTCAATCTTTCTAGGAGTGCAAGAGATTTTGATCGGTATAGTCGGGGAAACATTATCCATGTTCCCCTCCGCGTAAATCCCATGTGAAACCAGAGGAGCCATAGGGTGACCAACCATCTCGGCAAGATTCGTTCTAAATTCTTCTTGCTCAGCGAGATCGAGGTTGGGAAGAAAATAAGAATGATGATGCATGTCCTCCAAGGTCTCTCACTATCACACATGGCCTTGATGATGGCTTCATCCGAAGGTAAAGTACCATCAAGGCAATCATGCAAACAAGATGAGTCGACTTCCCAATCCAACAGCATAACGGGATCTTCCTCCTATGTCCGTGAAGAGGGGAGATCCGACTTTGCAGTGGCTTGTTGAATATCGTGATATGCAAGCTCAGCAGTAGACAGTGGCATAGCCATCCCAATGTGCGCCATGTCTCCAGACATGGAACTCATGGACGGCAAGGTCCATGGATATCAAAATATGAAGTCTGGGGAATGGTACATTATTTAATGGAGGATACGGATTATCGGAAATGGTTCCAATAAAATTAATGGGTGAAGGGAAATCATAAGATCCCATCAATGCAGGGTACAATCCGACACCCATGTTCCCAGTTTCCCGCTGAGAATCTGTAACTTGAGGGACCACTGATCCCATGGATGCTGTGGAATAAGGACTAACAAAATCTAGCTGGTCGATTGTCACAATATTGGCTTCGTGTGGAAAGCAAATAACTCTGAACATAATGTACGTGATAGCTTTCATAGCGTACATCCAATTCCTACCTAGGGGAAGGTTGTAGTCGATGGGCGCATCAACCACCTCAACTTCAATAGCCACAGGTTTCTCTCCCAAGCGGACAACAAGGGAAGGGATAATCCCATGCAGATTAAATGACCGACCGTCAAATGCAATGAGCATGGTCATAGATTTGGATAAGAGAGGAGAGCGAAGAGCTTTCCAACAAGATAAAGACATCACTGACGCAGAAGCACTTTCGTCAACCACCGTTCTCTTGATGAAATTATGAAGGCACTCCACATGGATTTGAAAAGCCATGTTGTAAGGTAAGCGAGGTTGAACGTCATTAGTATCAAACTTGATAACATTGGGATTTTCCCCATCCTAAACTCCTAAAGCACTCAAAAGGGCATGCCTTTGAGAAGGACACGCCTATAAAACTTCAAGAGCTGACATGGCACACGGAGTTTGACCCAAATATTCTACAATATAGTAGTTTTGGGTGGCTTGAGCATTGGGATTATGCGTAGAGAGCTTAAGAACACCTTTCGGTATCCGTGACATAGTAGAGGGATTCTCGATATGCAAAGAGTTATTAGGAGGAGAAGGCTCATTCCCCATATTTGGTTGTGGTGCACCATAATCGCGTTTACGAGTAGAAACACTAACCTCTGATTGGACCATATTCATGCATCCATAGCCACTAGTATTGGAGGAAGACGTTGCAGTCTCATTAGGTCCATAACTAGTAGCAGGAGCATGCGAAGCCATGTTCTAATGATGAGGAAGGGGATCTTTTAACACAGCTGGGCTCTGTGCCAGATGCTTCGATGCTTCTTTGATTCGAGGACACAAGTGAGTAAGATGATATTCCCCACAAAGCTTGCAAGGGAGTTTCACTTTACGGCTAGGTTTATGATCCCCACCAGCATTTCCACCTTCCCGAGGAGGGTTGGCATTCTCTTTCCGAGAAGTATTGCGATTACTAATGTTGTTCCCATTGTTTCCACCCTTACGGTTATTTCTCCCCTTCTTCTTACCACCAGGATGTTGGTTACCCGATGGGTTCGTTGATTGCACAACATGTACATTGGACGATGGGGTGGAAGTAGGCAAGGTGTGAACTTGTCCGAGAGTAGACTGGTTAAGCAAATTTTTTTTCATTTGATTAGTAACCAAATCTACAGGTCGAGTACTTGTGGATCTCACAATTCCATTGGCATGTGGTCCACGAACTGACTTGGGCTCATGTCATGTTCGCAGTGTGTTAGGAATAATGTCGTACAAGATGCCAGACTGAGAATATAGTAAATCTAACTGTTGGACTTTTAATATGGCTTGTTCCTCAGTCACAATGCTGGACATCAAAACATCCTTAGCAATATATGGAAGTAAAGACTTGAGAAACCATTCCAACAGAAACTTTAGAGGAATGTTGGCTTTCACTAACCTCTTCCATCGATGCCACTCTTGAATGTGGTCAGAAATGTGTGTGGCCTTATTCTGGCGGAAGGTAGACAAAATTTTAGTACCAATATCATAATGAAACAACAACTGGAAATGATCCAATAAAACCAAATCTATCTCATTGAAACCCGTATAAGTGCCCCCAGGAAACTCGACATACCACTTCGCGGCTGCCCCCGTGAGGGTGTGTTGAAATAGTCTCAAATGAATGGAATCGTGATTCAACGAGTTGGATGAGCACCAAAGGTGAAAAAACGTGACGTGATCACCAGGATCCTCACTACTCTTCCCCTCAAACTTGGGAATGTCTGAAGGGAGCTTGGTAGGGACCGGAGGCCAATTAGGATCATGACACACCCAATCATTCGTGAGCTTCGAAAGATTCGAAAGATTCAGTCTAGCAAGGAACGGGATATGCGGTTGTAAAGCTTGATTATAAGCTCCCATAAAAGGTTGATTGTACGGACCCGAAGGATAAGATGGACCATATGCTTGACCATGACCATTAAAATGTTGATTATACGGACCTGATGGACCATAAGCTTGACCATGGCCATAAGGTTGATAACCTCCTCCAACCTGACCCATGTGAGGGTAAGCAGGTATATATGCATTTTGTGCACCGTATTGAGGTGGGTTGTAATGAAAACTAGCACCGAATGTATTATAGTAAGAGTTAGCACCATAATTATGGGGCATATACGTGTTACTTGTAGCGGGAACTGTGTTGTAATAATGACCATGGATATAAGGAATGTTCTCGCCCCCTACATAAGCATTATTAGTAGCGTGAGTAGTCGTATGGTGACCATGAGGTATATTCCCAACCCCAACGTTGGCATTAATAGTAGTAGGAGCGGTGGTGTTGTGACCATGAGTATAAGGTATATTCCCACCTCCTACATTAGCATTACTAGTAGCAGTAGCAGACGTAAAAGTATATTGTATGTGTCCACCCCTGTGATTGGGAGGTTTGTTAACATTCACGAAGGAGCTCCTCGGTTGATGGGTAGAGGCATGTGTATTGTACTATGGATGGTGAGTCGTATTGCGAACAGTGTTCCTATTAGGATAGGTAGTCCTAGAAGGTGGCCTTCCTCCAACATTTGCATTGTTAGTAGGGATGTGACCGGTCCCCATACTATGTGTGTGAGTGGAAAATGTGGTGCCCCCGGCGAGGGTATTGCCCCTAGTGGGTGCAGTGTTAATAACACCATGACTATTGCTAGCATGACTACCAAATATAGTAGAAGGATCAACTGTATTGTAATCAGGCATACCAAAAGAGAATGGGATAGTGTTGGTCATAGGACCTGTGTTATCATGTAACTCTGGCATCCCATATCGAAAATCATGTGTATTCAAAGGATCGAATGGGTCATCCTCAGGTGTATCCGAACCAAACAAACTAGGTTGGGTCTCGGGTGGATCACCCCCCCACGCCTCTCTAGGAGTAGGGGTGTCTGAAGTATGTTCGACTCTACCCGATGGAGTCATAGGGATTTCTCCCATGCTCAAATGTGCAGTCATGAAGTCAATACGATACGCTTCATAAGAATCCAAAGACTCGGAGAGGGCCTTCCGGCGTCCCCTATTAACATGGCGTGTAACCTCGACGGCCGGTAAACCAACCAACTAACTAGATCGGTGGAGAGAAGGACTCTGCACCATGATATCTCTAGAGAGACTATAAAATCAAAGTGTCCCCTAACGACCAAACTATCGATCAAACACATAAAATAAAGAGCACACACCTAGAGAAACTACATCCAAATGCACACAAACAGAGTGGCTAAATGAGCTCCCGACAGTGTAGCCGATATGTCTTTCCTAGGAGAGGTTTGAGACTCCCAAACTATAACCGGAGGTAACAGAATCAGTTATAAAGGTTCCCAGGCTTCACTTCCTGCACAGGGTCAAGTTCCTATACAACGGCAACTGTGTTGTCCAACTCCTATCTAATTCAGGATAGGTACAACATAACCACTACAAGCACCCTATGCGATGCCTAGGTAAGGAAACTATGGTCACCACAATACAACCAATGCTCAAGGTGACAGACGTAGGTGGGATCCGTCATATGGGCAGGGTAGATAAGACCGAAGCACAAGAGGACAAACCTCCAATACCCCTAGATACGAACAAATCCTGGAATTATCTCCCACGTTCAGTCGGTATTGGAGGGATATATCCACAACCAACCTCCCATGACCTCGTGCTTAACTCTGGTCTGAGTAGAGCTTCCTGAGAACACCGATGTATACCATGGATTTCACCACTCCTTGGTCAGACACATAATGTTTTGTCTAGTAGTCTTGGATTGTTAACTCACAATGATCTATTCCAAGACTCTAAACCTATGCTAGTTTGTGTACCCTATAAATAAATATTGTTCTAATCAATTTTAAGATTAAGCGTTAATTTTAATGGTTATGGTTACTCAAAGGATAGTCGTGAAACTAATGATGTATATGACTCAATAGTATGCAAAATCCTCAAACTCTAGACTCATCTATCTAATAAAAATAATGCCACTAGAATGAAAATCAATCCAACGGTTTCGAAATAAAAATGCAACTCTTTTATATTTTCAATGCACAAGCAAATCCTAGATGAAAGCAAAAGCACTCAGATGCAAAATGCAGTACATAAATGTAATTTTTTTTTTTGTATTTTCACTTATAAGCAAAAGGAAAATGCAAAACTATGTTTTTGTATTTTTCAATATAATGAAATGAAAAATGCAAGCAAAATCCCACTATTTAGTTACAGAAATGCAGAGATCACTAAGACAACTCAGCAGATCCCAAATAGTAAGACTCAACCAATGTAATGAACTAGAAATTAAAAATGGGTAAAAACCAACAAGGCTCAAAACCAAGAGAAAAGAGGAGTTCTGGTCATGAACAAGTCATGGAACAGTCAGGAACAAGGCTAAAGAAGACTCAGGAACACTCACAACCAACCCATCAACAACCAAAGGCCATAAACCAATCACCCCTGGAGTGGTATGCTACAGTCGAAGAAAAAACTGTGGGTACCTGTGGGCTATAATATAGACAGAGGCAGGTAGACACGAGAAGAACTAGGCTCACCCACGTATAGGGAAATGCAAATGAGAAAACAAAGAGCCAAATGACCTAGAAAAGCTTGTTTTCTATAGTGTATCCTAAAGGTCAATCAATGACACACAGACTCGACACACAACAACTCTAAATAAGCTCAAATGCCTTAAAATCCCTAAAAATGGATGTTCTCCCTAGCGGAGTCACCATTTATGTTACGGAGAAAACTTCCTATGGCTTGGGGTAGACCACAACAGATAGCTAACTACCAGAAAAAAACTCAATTCTCAATGCTCTTCTATATAAATGACAATGCTAAGATAATGGAGAATATAACCAACCTCGACCCGGATGTTCGATGTAGATCCCCGTTGAAGCTTTCAATTCGTGCACTTGAACCTGCAAATTAGTCTTGACAGTCAATATACAACAAGTGCATATAATATATGAAAGAAATTAACATCATCAATAGCAATGGTCCATGATATAATAAGTAAATGAAACCCAATGTAATATAAACAACATTCACAACATTAATGGACAAGAATATGATTATTTCTATTAATGAATAACAAGAAGTACAATGTGATACGACCTCTTGTCGGCAACCAATCCGAACCAAGAACTGGGTCTCTTCACTTGTTCCTCCACCACTTCAATCCTCCATGGAATGGAAAACTCAAACTATGAAAGGAGTTTGGAAGGTGAACATAAGGGGCTCACAACAACAAGGATCAATGAGTGTAGACTCAAGATACGACAAAAATCCACTAGAGTTATCTTGCTCTCTCTTTCTCCTCCCTTCCATATTCCATAAGAGCTCAATATATAACCTTCCAAAGGTAAGTGAAAGGACACATCGAGATGTTTCAAGGCAAATGGAAAGCCAAAGGTCACCCTAAGACCGCTTTTTGGGACTAAAAAGTAATTTTCTAGTGACTTTTACCATTTCACTTGGCACCTGCGGGCTATAGTGAAACAACTCGTGGGTACGCTGGTTAAAATGTAACAGCTAGCCTACAGGAAGAAAAATAGGGAAATAGTGTGTTTTGAAGGACATAAAGTACATCTGAGTCAGTGAAATGGATCTTGAAGGCCAAAGAGTGCTGATGCTCATAGGGTGGAAAATTATGTTGCAACAACTTGTCACGTTCACGCTTGTTAAATTATTTGAATGGTCATCTCCCCGGTGATAGTTTACCCCTTTTTACGACCGGGGGGCACTATTTACGAAAAAGGTATACTTCGGCCAATCATGGCTGGAAGAGTCCTCTCCCGTGTTGTTTTACCCTTTTTCGAGCGATGAGGCTAACTTTACGAAAAAGGATCGTTGGAGTCTTCTTTAGTTCTTTTCAGACTCTCTAAACATGAAATGACGACCGAGTTTATCTTCTATGGACTCGTTAAACCCTAACATTGAAGGGCCCGTCATGGGACGAACCCCTCCTCTCCCAGGTTTGGAAAATATTTGGGATTGGACTCATCTATGAGATGAGCTATACTGATCATCTGGTTACCCTCACCAAGCTCGTAAAAAGCACATGAGGCACTCATCGTTCATGATGGGGAAAAGGAAATCGTTTTATGTTACACCCTTTATCTGTGGCAGTACTTAGTCATTCTTGAACATGGCACTAATTTGCATTTGCATACTGTACTTGGATCATCCATTTGTCTTCGAGTCTTACCTACTTCATGAAGTTTAGTAACTCCTTTGAGTCATTCAAAGAACACTTCCATCATCAGTTGCATTAAGAAGTTGATGTCATGCTCATCATGTCAATACTTCCAAGTAATTCCATGCCCATGTTCAAGAATACTTTCACCATTCATTATCTAAAGTCAATACACCTTCTACCATGTCGATTTACTCTGAGTCAGTCTTGTATGTTATTGTACCATCCGATCTACTCCAAACATCTGTTGTCGTGTTTCGTGTCGATGATGAGGGATTCATCATGGCCCTCCTTCAATGAGTTCATCCTTTTCGACTTCAAATCATCATCCGAGGATTGAATCTAGAAAACAACTAAGTACCTTGGGCCTGCATGCCTCAATGGCAGGTTACCTCACTTTCGACATGATTTTACATCATTGACTCTTGATTGAAAGACTTCGTTAAGCGTTTGAATTCAACTCATTTATTCATGCTTGATGATATGTACTGTGATACCTTGGGAATCATTGACATTAATGGTGATTTCCCTCGCGCTTGTTAATGGTATACATCAATGACCGGTAATCAAGTGTTTTCTACCATGTTTGATGTCAAGACATTTGTAATCACAAATCACATGGATAGATTCATATCATTACGAGTTCGGCTTGAAGACCCTAGGGAGTCATGCTTTACCCAGGTTGCGATGGAGATTTTTTTGAGTCATATTACACGGATCCACTTTTGTATTGGTCGTGGCTGTGTTATCATCTCATCATGGATATATGCTTGTGTCTAGTAGCCATGATTGTGTTCAATCGGTCATTACTATCATGGATCTGCAATGTATTGGTCGGAATCCATGTTGTACGTCATATGAGACTATGTTCTCAGCGTCACTTGTATTGCAGCAATGTCCTTCGTCCGATGAGCCATTACCATTCCTTCTGTCAAAGCATTTCACCTATCCAGTTTAAACAGCTTCATGCTTTGGGGGACATTTTGTTACACCTAAATCTTAACATCACGGGACTCAATGTAAACATCCCTAGAGTTTCCTTGACTAAGTCATTAACTGGGAAGATATGCAGACCCTTTTATACTAGGTTTTGAGAGGTCGTCGTAGGTTTTCCTCATGCAACCTGCGACGTCGCAGGTTGTCCTCTTATAGACTGCGACGATGTCAATTAATTGACTAAAATAGATTCTTTGAGCCCATTCTCGAAGGTAGATGATCTATATCCCTATACCTAGCCTTTGGGGAAGCTGGAATTCAGTTCCTAACCTCTTGGAAGGATCCCCTAACTCTCTCCTACCATATTTCAACCCATCCTATCCACTTAGTCCATAGAAGTGAAGCTCACTCCCATTCCAAGGGGAGGAAGTCTATAGTATCTAATTTCTGGTGAAATTAGATTAGGAGATATCTCTACTCATCCTTGGAGAGATCCATCATCCCTTTGGAGGCTTTGGCATTGGATTGATCGGAGAAGGATTGCTACGTTAAGTCATTGGTTGTAATCTCTTCATCCTATGTATTTCCCTTTTAATACAGTAATATAAGTGCTTTCCACCAAATCTCATTGTGTTAATGATATATTGTGTAGTTTGCTTACTTAACTTCTTACTTAGATCTATTATTGTGTAGGTGCATTTTACTACTTGTTTTGTGGTGTTGTCTTGACAGATTTTGTAGCTCGTATCTGAAGACCATCAAACTTGGAGCAACATTCAAGGAGAAAGGATCAACGATTCAAAAGGTAAAGCATTTAGTTCCTTGATCTTTAATTAGATCTAGGAGAGTTATTTATGTTCTATCTCTATTTGTTCTAGACTCACATTGAGCTAGGGAGATCAGGCCTTGAGTCCGCTCTTGGTAGATTGTTCATTAAACATCTACTTAACCTAGTAGATCTTCTTACACTTGCAGAAGTTTCAGGTACTTGCTACTGTTCTTGATTTTCTGGCACCTTTGAAACTTCATTTCCCTCAATTTCATCAAGTACTGTGTACTTTGTGTATTCCTTTTCCTGTTTCTTTCCTGCAACTGATCTTTATACATGACATTTTCATTGAATATCACATCTCTACTCCTAATGATTTTGTTATTTTCATAATCCCATAAGCGATAACCAAAATCATCAACCCAATATCCAATAAAGGTACATTTCTTGGATTTAGATTCAAGCTTTGTTCTATTTTCTTTATCAATATGGAGAAATGCTTCACAACCGAACATTCTCAGAAATGAGTAGTTTACCTTTTTACCTTTCCATGCCTCCTCTGGAATACCAACATCCAAAGCACTAGAAGGCCCTCTGTTTATTAAATAAACAACAGTATTTACAGCATCTGCCCAAAACTGTAAGGGAAACCTTGCATGCAATCTCATACACCTTACACGCTCCGTGATCATTCTATCTAACCTTTATGACACACCATTTTCTTGTGGTGTTTCTGGGACTATCTTCTCTCTACGAATCCCAAAGTAGGAATAGTAACTATCAAACTCCTTGCGAAAGTACTCACCTCCATTATCAGATCTGAAACACTTCAACCTTTTTCTTGTCTCATTCTCAACCAAAGCTTTCCACTTCTTAAAAGTAGCAAACACATCAGATTTATGTCTAATGCAATAAACCCAAGTTTTTCTAGTTGCATCATCAATAAATGTAACATAATAATGAGAGCCACCAAGAGATTGTACATGATCTGGTCCCCATACATCTATATGCACAAGCTCTAACTTTTCATTCTTCTTCTGTTTCCCAACCTTGAGAAATCTTACTCTCTTCCATTTTCCATAAGCACAGTTCTCACAGAATTCCAAACTTACCTGCTTCAAATCTGGTAGCAACTTCCTTGAGTGGATAATATGCATCTCCTTCTCACTCATGTGGCCAAGCCTATGATGCCACAATGTTGTATTTGTTCCTGTGAAAGATAATGAGGTAGAATGGTCAGTATTATGAGGACTTAAATACAACTTACCTACCCTATCTCTTTTTTCTATCACCATTGATCCTTTAGTGATTTTCCACCACGTTTCTCCAAACGTAAATAGACAGCCGCCATCTCCCAACTGCCCTATTGAGATCCCTATTGAGATAAGATTTCTTTTCATAGAAGGAATATGCCTAACATCTTTTAGCATCCATTCAGTTCCATTCTTAAATTTTATCCATACCTTACACATTCCAACAATTTTACATGGCTCATCATCACCCAATAAAACATGTCCAAAATCACCTAGAACATAATCATGAAAATATTTTCTATGGGGTGTAGCATGACATGAAGCCCCCAATAATCGCTAGTATTATCTAATGCAAGAATCAAAGCATATTGTAACACATCACCTGCTACATTTGCTTCTCGAGTAGTTTCTTGCTGTGCATCTCCTTTCTTCTTTAGAGATTTGAAGTCTTTCTTCAGATGTCCTTTGTTTCCATAGTTCCAACACTCTATTTTTCCCAGTCTGGACTTGGATCTTCCCATTTTAGACTTGCCACGATTACCATGGTTCTTTCCTCTCTCCTTTTGTCTTCCCCTACTCTCCATGGACAACGCATTACCTGATGTCTCACCTATGCTTTTTCTTCTCATTTCCTCGCTAAGAATAAAACTAACAACATTATCAAATATCAAGGTGTTTGAACCAGAGACAAAGTTACTTACAGCCATGACCAAGCCATTCTAGCTTTCTGGCAATGAAAACAAGATTAGAAGAGCCCTAACCTCATCATCAAAGTTCACACTTATAGAACTTAGTTGATTTGTAACTGTATTAACTTCATTTAAATGATCAGCAACAGATCCACCTTCAACCATCTTCATATTAAATAAACGATTCATTAGAAATACCTTGTTGGAGGTCGAGGGTTTTTCATACAGCTTACCCAATGCGCTCATCAAACCCTCCGTTGTCTTTTCTTTTGAGATATTGAAATCCACTAATGAATCCAGAGACATCCATATTGTTCCCAGTGCCTTTCTATCAAGAAACTCCCATTCTTCATCCTTCATAGTCGTCGACTGCTTTGCTCTTCCTCCCAATGGTAGGAATAGATCCTTTTGGTACAGATAGTCCTCCATTTGCATCTTCCATAACTGGTAGTTTTGGACATTAAGTTTCTCGACCTTAAACTTTGCTTCTTCCACCATTGCTTCCACTCGAACCAGAAACCCTAGTTTCTTGCGGGTTTATCTGCCAAATAGACCTTTAGCTCTGATACCAATTGTTAGAAAAATGGGATCGCAAAGCAATAACAATAAAAAGAAATGAAAATATAATCACACAGACACATTACAAGAGAGACACCAATATATCGTGGTTTACCCAAGATGGGCTACGTCCACATTGAAATTTTCAGTTCTTATTATTATACCATCCAACAAATGAAGGGATACAACCTGCAACACATCAGTTGCACTTCCTATTCACTGTCTCACAGTCTCTCTTCACTATCTCAGAGATATTTACCATGCTTAATACCTAATACATCTTACCCTAGTTGTATTACAATGTTTTTCTTTTATAGGGGAAATACAATGGGAAAATACCACGGGATACCCAAAACCACGGGTCTGCAAAACTGTTGGCCAACAAACATCCCAAAACATTCTCGGGGGCGCACAACTGTACAATTATTTTTCATATCATATAAATCCGGGGTACACGACTAAGACAATATCATCTATGAGACTGGAAGATCTGGCTCCACAACCAACAACTCTAACATCTAAGATGGTTGCTGAATGTTTGTAAATGTTCCATAGTCTTGTAAATAGGTGCAAGAAAGAAGTCATTGTGAACCCATGGAGAAATCCGATGAGGTGGAGTTTCCACCATCGGAAGTGAAACAAAATTGGAAATATGTTGCCCTAAACAAGTGTCCCAAAAGGATGCAATTGGAACAAAAGCTGTTGATATCGGGTTGTCTTGGGGCCGACTAAAAATCTAGTCTATGGCTCCAATATTTCCTTCCATCGAATGATGAAAAGTTATGTCATGTGAAGTAGGTTGTTCCATAATTAAAGGTACCATAGGATTAGTGATAGGTGGGTTTGAGGGAGGTGAATATTTCATTTCCTATTCTAAGGTATAAGTTCCTTCTTCATGTGACATAGATGTTGTAGGTTGATCCATATTTGCCCCCGAGTTTTCCTCATGGTTAAGCATATATTCAGGTGGAAAGTTTAAAATCCTATGGGAACTTCTTAAAGGTTGGTCATCCAGGATGGCAGAGGAAAAACTTCTCCTAATGGTCTCCTAAAAAAGAAAAACACACTTCAGAAACTACTCAAGCTAAAGCTGCAAGCAAACTGTGTGATAGATGGGATTCAATAGTCTGGAACCTCACGATATTATCAAGGCATCACAACTCATGATATACTACAGGGTCCAACAGTTATACTCAACCCAATATTTCAGAGCACTAACCAGGGAGGATTAGGACAATACCCATGACTGTATAACCTGAATACTTGGCATTACGTGCATAGTAGCTCCCTAAGTGATGTTCTCAGTGTATTTCCACACCAAGACCACCAATGGTTAACTTAGATGGTTTTAGGAATTCGAGTGGGGTCTCCTGATATACTCAAGGTAAGTGGGAGCTCCAATCTGTAGTGGTGATGTCTAATGCACAACTGCACGACAAGAGCCTTCCGATATACTATCGAGTACATGAATTACATTTCTATATACCTGAAGGTACGTGAAAGGTCGTTCTATATACCGACTGGTACGTGGAAGAACTACAATCCCTAGGGATGCAGTGTAGGAAAATAATGACACTTGCAACAATTAAAGATGCTAGAACACGTCCCTAACCTAGCACATGAGTTCCTATATAATTTTAACCTAGGCTACTGCTTGATTTTAAGTTGTACGGTTAGGTGAATCCAGGGAGTGAATACTTAGAATTTAAACAAGATGCAAATCTCACCTATATGAAAATGCAAGTCTTTTCTTTTTCTCTTCGATGAAAACTAGCTATAGTAAGGAGAAATATTTTTTGTTTTCGATAATGAAATGAACAAAGTAACTCTATACTTTCAAAATCAACCAAAAAGACTCAAAAGCACTCTTTTCAATAATCCAACAAAAATGAATAACACACCAAATCCAAATATGTTTTCCTTTTTCTCTTTTCAACTTAAGCGAATCTACGAAAAATGAAAAGATGAATTTATGTTTATGAATGCAATAACTCCTTATTCCGAAATAGGAATCAAAAAGTGGGAAGAAAATAAAAAATGCAAGAATTCTTACTATCTTTGAAACACTCTGAGAAAGCCAAGATGTACTTAGAATTTTCAAGGAAATGATGAATGACTTTTCAAAACCAAGAAAATGTAAGCAAATAACATTTTTTTAATATTTTCAAAGATCTTTTAAACTCTCATTCCAAAGCATAAAAATATTTACAAAAATTTCGAGAAACAAGCTTGAAATGAAGATAATCAGAAACTTTGATTTTCTAGCTAATATACACACTAGATCTAAGAATTACACTACTTTCCAAACCTATATTCAAAAAATAAAGGAATGTATGCTACTGCAAACTTTAATTGATTCAAAACTCTTGAAAAAATACAATCACCCAAAATCCCCAAAACACACACACAAAAAAACACACAAAATTGAGCAAAATCACAACAACCAAGTATTAGAGGGCTTAGAAGTTGGATCGAATAGATCAAATGGCCTAATAAGGAGTCACAAGACTGAGTGTGCTCATGGGGATTGAAATTTACCACTACGAGTAGTACACCTGCTTGAATAGCTAGGACTCTAATCAATACTTAACTTCAGAAAATAAGTTAAGGATGAAGTATGTGTGCCTAGGAGGTTCTGGACCAGTGAAAGACAACACACAGAGCTCAAAATATCAAGCCAAAAATCACTTTGGGAGTTTTTTACATTGTGTACCAAATAATGAAGGGTGATGTGCCCTGCAAGGATGCACGAGAGCGTTGAGACTCCCAATGACATGCTCTGTTCACTCAGAAACCGCGTCAACGGCATAGATTGCTAAAGGGAGAAACATGTCAAAATTACAGTGACATGGGCTATGCACTACCCAGGTGCATCGAGTGGGATCCAAGCAACAAAAATGAAAAACTCTTAAAGAATAAAAATATAGAAGGCTCAATAAAGATCCTAAACAGAGTCTCGATAGCCCAGAGAATCTCTGATGGTAAGATCCAAAAAAGAAGAGGCAACTTAGAGGCTAGAGGCTAATTTGGAAAGAAATCAAAGAAACCAAAAATGAAAAGAAATCAAAACTATGGATTACTCTCCCCAAGATGGTCTCCAACTTTGCTTACGGACAATTAGTAAGGGCCGACTCAAATGAATCTCCCTAGTATGAATGGTTCAGATCTAGAACAAAACGAATACATAACACAAATACCTTTCCTAGATTTATTGAAATGCAAGATAAGTGAAAGAGATGGCTTACCTTATAGATAGTGTTCCTTTCTCTTTTCTGGTCCAAGTCTCGATCTTCATACCTTTAGCTGCAAAACTGGATAATTTTTTTTGAAATAGACAAATAATAAAAGCACATGATTGTGAATCAATCTAGATCAACACTCAAAGATGTTAATCCTAAACATTATCAATACAAAACGTTTATGGAAATAATTTGTATTAGATGAAATAATAAGAAGTACAAAGAGATAGGTGTTACAAACAATGCTTTGATGTCATAACCTCCTACCAACTATCCTAGCCTCCAAGATCAAATGCTTAGCCTCCTAATGGATGGAGAATATCTCCTAGCAAAATTCAACCAGCATATAGGTACTCTATCTTTCCTCCCTTAACAATGGAGAGGGGGTTCATATATATAGGGATAAATAGATAGGAGAGGTTGAGGATTTAGGGGAGAGGCTTAAGGGATCATCCCACTAGGTAAGGGGATTGAATGCCACCTTTACAGATATGTAGGGATAAGTCTCCATGCCATCAAATATTCAATAAGTCACTCGAAGCTTCTCTTTATCCATTCTAATGAACATCGACACACCTTGCACAAGGAAAAATCACATCAATGGGAGGTCGATGCATATTGTGTAAGAGCATCATACGTCACCGATGCACTCTGCTAAGGTGCAGAGCACGCCACCTTGAGTCTGATGCACCTTTCCAGAGATCAGGGCGCATCAAGGTGAAAACAAAAATTTAAAGGGATGAACATAAAAGTCTCTTTTGGTGTTTTAGCGCAAGTGTTTTAGGGATTAGGGCATATAGAGGACACATAACTCATGACAACAAGATTTTGGTGTAACAGGCCTCAACGACAAGCTTAGCGATCATCTACTACTCTTCTCTACTTGTTGTGATATCCTTGGTTAGTGCACTAATTTTGTTATAGCCTCTTTCTTGGAATAAAGCGACAGCTGCACCAAGCTATATTTCTTTGCACTAACTAGTGCGTCCCAGTCTCTTATCCACTGATCCACTTATTGCAATTTAGGTACATCCTGCTGGTGGTTCCAGCTACTAAAACTGTACTCCACAACTCCTCCCAAGGTTGTGACTACTTGTTTGGTCTAGTCCAAAGCGTGTGTTGTGTCTTCAATTTTATTTGCAAGCTCCAAATCCTTTGTGGATGGCTCTAGCTTGATATGCACCCGGAGTTTTGTGGTTTCCTACTGGAGCGTAGCCACTGTTTCCATGATACAGGCGACTTTCTGGACATGTTAAATTTGACTGTTAGTTAATGAAATGGACATTGGAAGCACAACATAGGCCTTTTACTCCTTTCCTACTAGTTGTTCTCTTGCAAAACTTGCCTCTTTATGTGTTTGCTTGAGTGCTGCATAGGAATGGTCGAGCTGTGCATGTCTATCACCAAGCTTGATGAATATCTCAGTCGCATAGTACTAAAGATCCTCCATCGGCACCAAGTGCAAGTTCATCTCGTTGTATGGTAGGTGTTTAGTATTTGAGACGATTGGACTGCAATGATGGCCAAGGTGTTCAACTTTAGATTCCCATAAAAGGTCCCTTCAGCTTGCTTATGTAGCTCCTGTTCCTAGTTGGTGCTAGCATAGTCGAATGTATGCACCACCACTATTCCTGGTGCAATGTGAAGTACCATTCTCATCTCGTGGAGCTTCTCTTTTCTATCGTTCTAGAGGAGCTCTGCCATTTTGAGTTTTAATTGCAACTATCCGACAATTTCAGGGACCATGCAAACGTTGGTTCCCACCTCCTGCTATTGTTGTTGTCCTTCTTCTTGACGCATCTCCTCTGGTTGCTCATGCGTGTTAGGCGCTCACTTTGACATGTCCCCAATCTACTAAAAATGTTCTTGTGGACAGACCCAGGTGGTTTGGTTTTTGGTGTCTCAACTGAGAGAAAATTCTCTTTCACTTCTTATTTCTCTTCTGGATCCTATTCTAGTGGTGGGCTAGGGGATGTCCTTCACTTCTTTTGTGTATCCTTATCCTGTTGCAATTGAATTATCTCGTTCTTACACTTCTCTATCAAGCGAGGTGATTTCCTTGGTGGGATATAGCTAGAGGCCTCACCTTTTTTTTTTTCTTTCTGTACATCTGCTCCTTCCAAAATCTCCAGTTCATAGTTTGGTAGAATCTTTAATTGTTGTGTCCAATGCATGACTACGTTCTCAACATCCTCAAGTGTGATGCAAAAGGATAATATGTCTGCATCACTTTGCACTCTGCATGGTGTGATGAGGAAATTGTGACAATCGACCTCAAATACCACTTTGTCCTTGTATCGATCCTCACTGAACTGTGGGATTTTGAAGGATTCTGTTTTCGCATGTAATACCCTCAATTTTGACTTGGAATGTATTTAATCAAAATTATGTAAATGATGTAAATATGCTAGTATGTATTCCTACTGTGGAGCTCAAGGCTAAGGCCCAACTAGTGAACGATTAGGCATTTATGATGTATATATTTTCATTTGGATCATATGGTTGGATTACTATGCCAATTCGAAATGTATGTAAATATTATGTTGAAAATTAATAAAATGGTCAAAGATGGGTGTGGAAAGAGAATGAGAGGGGATATGATTCCACCAGAGGGGAAGAGGAAGGGGGCCTGTGAGGAAACCGAATCCTATGTTGCCATGTGTCAACCTTAGAACTCATTCAAAATATTCCATGTTCCTTAAATGAGCCAATTACCTTATTTTGACTATTAAATCCAATCATTGAATGCACATGTGAGGTTGGTGGGGAAAAGTCACTTCATGGAGTTATTGAAGCATGGGGGTTGTGATAGTTATGTCAGATGTCAACAGTCCTATTTATTCTATGGTCAGAAGCTATGTTAGTTTGCTTTTCGCCCTGACCTCATATCCTTGGAGTCAACATTCTTTTGATCATTCTCATTCTCTCATGCATGTTCCTACACTACATAGAGTTCTCCATTTTTTTCTACTATTACTTCCCATTACCAAACCGTGTTTTAACCCATAAATTCGAATTTGCAGATAGAGCTGCATTTTTGGAAGGGAAAATAGATAGTTGTAGGGCATGGAGGTTGGGAAATCTAGGAATCTTACCCATTGAGATATGCTATTGTTAGATGCTTGACAATCCATAGATTAATGTTGTAAGAGGTTCTCCATTAGCATACAACATGTTGGACTCTTAATGCAAACATTGGTAAGCACTGTAAGGGTTGTATTTATTGAGGAAACTATGGATCAGTGAAGGGAAATGCCTTCCTTGTGTTGTGTGGGGAAGTTGGAAGGAGTTCTATGGCTGCGATGGCTTAGTGAGATCCCTATAGAGATCTAGTGGAGCGTTTTGGCTAAGCACAGTGCACAAAATGGGTTGTTGGATGAGATAGAAGCCTGTAGATGTTCCCTTCGCCCTGGTGGCCTCATAGCCCATCTTGGGGATGGCCTCTTAGCAGAACGAGTATATGATGGACAAAGTGCCTATGGATGGGTGAAAAATCTCTCTTACACATCCAATTGCTTAGATATTCTTTGTTTAAAGATAAGTTTTCTGACGTATTTGATGTGCAATGATTTTTATTCATATGCATGTAACAATTGCACTTGGAATTGCATTTTATGTGTGTGTGGATCATTTTATTTATGTTGTGTGTTTTTATTTTATGCCTGCACATGCATTTAGTTGTATGAATTTGTCAATTATGGCTATGGGGTGAAATTTAGACTCCCCAATTCAGTTAATGTCCCCTCTTGCTGGACAGATTGGGGGATGGGGACGTTACATCGCATTCAACATCCTTGTATACCACATGCTAAATGCGGTTTCTATGTTTACCTAGAAATATCGGGTTGCTTGGCAGTGAAAACTCAGAAACTTCACTACTACAAAGTATTCTGGGGTGGGTTGGTCATAGGTGTGATGTGGTGCTGGTTTCCATACCACCATTGCAATCTGTAAGAGGACCCAACTATAGTGGAAATCAGTCCCATAGTCCTGTGCATTGAGGTGGTCTTGGAAGAACTCCTACCTTAGATAGGGTGTCCAAGCCAATTGCTTTACCATGGAACACTTCTCTGCTACCATTATTACTCCTACTAGGAACTCATCCTTGCAACATTTCCTCAATATTTTGCATGCAAGGATCTAGGATGAAAATCACATATGGTGCTATGATATCGCATATATGATACATCTGCACGATCCACTATGAGTCGTGTACTTCTTATATACCTCTTCTATGGATGCACGAGTCATGACTTTCGTAGGATCCATGCCCTTGTGTAGAATCCGAGAGACCAAACAAATCACAGTATTTGTGATCTCATACTTCTTGTATAACTAGAGGTATCCTCCCTAAAGGTGGCTAAGGAGGAAGTACATGTAGCCATTGATGGAAATTTCTCCTTCCAAAGTGTGGAATGTCCATAAGGGACATTATGCTTGATTGACAGAGTTGTTGTGCATAGGATTTCAGTTGCACACTTTGTGTTATGTTGGAATTGTGCTTCACCTCAGTATACCAGTCCATAACCAATGCGGGGAACTATGTATTGTCCAAAACGTTGAATTTTGAATACTTCAAAAAGTGTACCATACCCAACAATAGTCCCTTGATCTCTAGTTCTGTCGAAATTGGTACCTCCAGCATCGTGTATTTGTTAGTGGCTTTGGTCTTCGTACGATTATTCTTTTCCACAACGGTAGTCTCCATGGCTACTCATTTACTCTCACGAAGACTATATCTCGTCACAACTCAACAAAATCATTGCAAGTCACTCAACACTCTTTACTTCAGCTCTTTACTTACTCAACACATGAATGCTCCTCTCCTCATCCTAGGCTCCTCTTATATCCGAGTGTGACCGATAAGCTTCTCCTACCGCATTGAATTCTCTCCCCCCAACGAGCCTCTCATATTTAGTGATGGATGGGATGTAAAATGTACACATACTCTATTTATCTCTATGCACACCTTTCCATGAATGCTCGACAAGATGGCCAACTCTGCATAGGCTTTGTCTTCCTATGTACACCACCAACCATTCATGCATGTTGCCTCTCTTTCTATGAATTTCCAATCTAATCATGTGATTTTCCTTGTCCTCATATTCTCTTATAGATGGGTTTTACAGGCGGGATTCTCCTAATGCATTGACCGCTCTCCCCCCCGTTCCTCTCACATTTAATGTTGGACATGATGGAAACTGTACACATAATCTCTTTATTTATGCACATCCCTCGCCATGAATGCTTGACATGATGGCGAACTCTACACAAGATCTCTCTTCCTCTTTGCATTTCCACTTTCATTCATGTGGGATGCTTGTCTTTGTGTGCACTACCAATCTAATCATGCATGTTATCTGACTAGGGTTGACAGCAAATCGTCCCTTTCCTTTGTGCTATTACCTTTTTTAGCAATGCTTTAATGAAGTATTTCCTGGAAACAGAACCATTGTTGGTTGTAGTTTTTCAAACCGAGGGTTCGATTTATACGATGAACAAAAACCCCATAGGCATTGGAATTTTCAATACTCTGCAAGTAGAGTAAGGTCTCACTCGAGATGCACGCAAGAAATACTACAAATACCTAAATTATGGTTGCACACGAAGGAATGGGTTCTTTTTATTCAACATGTTAACAATTCTTTAGTTAGCAATGCATAAATATCATTATCTTGCAAACATTCATTTATTGAACTACTACACATTCATCATAACTCCAAACATAAACACATTACATAGGAACATATATGAGATAACAACTTCATTATATTATTGAAAAAACTTGATACAAAATTGCATGACTACAAAACTCAGCTCAACAACTTAATACTTCTTCTTACATCAAAACCTACTGCATAGCAAGAATTAGAATAACAACTAGAAACAAAACCCCAACCCTTTACAAATTAGGCCTTACATAGGCTAAGGTTCCCAAAATTAGCCATTCTCCATTTAGAGCTCTGAGATGCACATTACAACCTTCAATATTTCACAAATTTTCCCAATTCGGCATTGTTCTTGTAGCTGCACTAATCCTAAAGAAATAATTATGTCGATATATAAAAAAGTGATGGTGGTCAAGGGGGATTTCCCCCTTGCGGTTTTCATCGCTACAGGGCGGTTCAAAGGTGATGCCCTCATTTTTTTAATAAATCATTTGATTCCATGCAATCTGGCACGTAAGATTGATGCCATTTTTCAATTTTCGGCACCTGAAATGAAACACTGAAACCAGTTCCTTTATTTATTGATTACCCTTATCTGATAATGAGACCTAAGTCATTGATCAAATTCATGACACTTTTCATTTACCATAAACAGTTTCTAGTCAACAATAAGCGGATTTTGGTTAACGGTAAATGGTTTCCCATTAACGATAAGCAATTTCCATTCACCTCACTCCTCCTTTTCGAGGGACTTCACACATGCGAAAACATGTCCTGCACGAATGTTCTAGATTTCCTTTCCTCATAGGACCATATTAAATATTAGTTGTTCACACAGTACTCCTCGCGATAAGGCATGTTCAACTCTCAGTGCGCGGATAGTCTAGATCTATCGATCAACCTTTTTGCGATCAATTCCTATCTATTCACGATAGGGGTACCCCAATTATCTGCTATGCACCTTGAATTGAGCGAGTGGCCACATTATACCCTTATAACTTGCACAATTTAATGTGAGCCATTTGTAGCATGCCCCTTGTATTATGGTACGTGCACTTCTATTTATGTGAATTATCACAATCAACTGATCAAATTGTGCACGATGCAATCTAGGTCGTTCGTAATGGGGGTATTTCTACACCACAAAATTGGATACTAGGAGATTCACTGGAGTATCCAATATTCATCGAGAATCCAAATATCATGTCGTACATCTCATCAGAATTTGTAGATCCTTGCACCTTTCGAGCTAGAATAGAATCCCTGTACATCCCACTTAACTGCCACCCATGTAGTTGACCTCTTCTGGTGTTGCCATCTATACAAATGTTTCCACGTGGCTAACCCACATCAGAATCCCTTGTCCATGTGGCACCTCCATGCCATCCCTTCATCCATGTGGCACTAGTGGGACCCACATCACAAGTTTCGTAAAATTTCTATAATTTTCATAAACACTAAATTTTATAATTTCCAACAAGTAACAAACATGAAATGCATGTATGGAATTTAAAACCATGAACTCCATAGGGGAATTTCATCAAACAATTAGCATGCAAACTGTAATTTTCTCCCCCAAATTACACATACCACTCTAAAACTCTAAAATTTTACTTCATTTATGAACCATATCCATCCCAATTATCTCCATTGTATTTCCTGATGATGTCTTGACAATAAATTTAAACATTTGCAGGCTTTCCAAATGAAATTTATCCAAAATTTTCCACCCACGCTTTCTGTCAAACACTTTGTGTGCAACCTCTAATTTTTCCCGTAGAATCAAATTTCCTCCCATGCAGTCCCAGTATTGTAATATCTAGCTCTGATATCACTCTGTCACATACCCTCTATCCTCTTCCAACCATGGAGACCACGGGGTACTCAAATAGTGTACACAATTCATCACTAATACCCAAATTCGTTTTTCATCATTTTCATTATCAAATTACAACAAAAATAAATATTAGGTCGCCCAAATTAAATATGCAGATACTAAAACATTACATGAAAATTCTAGAATGAAAACACTCATACCATGCCAAGAAATCCATGCAATTAGCTGTTCACATAACGATAATTTAGACAATATGTAAACACATATATAAACATGGCATTTCTTACACAATTAGAAACTTACCTTTTAATGTCCTCCAATTGGATATAAACAAAGGAAGTTCCTACTAGCTGTAGGCTATCTATCACACCTTTCTTTCTATGATCGTTGCCACCCCTAAGCTAGGGATATCAATCCACAAGTATGGAAATATTTCCCCAAGGCATCTACATATATAAACACACATGAAACCCTTTGGTCCAAAAACCCCCTCCACAGTTGTCCCAATCCTCATTTCTCATTCCCCATCAACCTACACAACAAAAGGAATAATCCCCCTTCTATGATCTAATAGTCCTTTTGGCAGCCTCCAGTTCCCTTCCACTGGTCCAACTCATGTTGGACAAGAAGTATCTGAATTAGGAATCCAAGGAACACAACTCAAGGCCATGTTCCTCTCAAAAGGGTACACTCCCTTAGCACTAGTTTCATAGGGGCCAATGGCATGAATAGGTCTCTCCACCTATGTCATCTCTAGTCATGTGTCTCAGGTACCAGTCTCCGGGAAGTCCATGATGATGGTAAGAATGAATGAATCTCATACTATATTCTCACTTAATATATGCATGGATTTATATTTCCATTTGATTTCTCCACATGAGAACACTTTTCCCCTCTTAAGATAAATAAATAATGACTTAATTAAAGCATGAATCTTAATCATGGTTTATGAACTTTGGGTTAAATTGCTAAGGCTAAGGAAATAAGCTTAATCCCACTAGGTTCATTTCCTTTAGTCTACTATCACTTCTCAACTTATGGAATCATATCCCCCCATCTCTTCTTCATCCTTCTTAATCTATAGTCATTAGGGATTTTATATTAATATATAAAATGTACATATTCACAATTTCTTGGTCATCCTAGACTATTCATTTTTGGCTTCTAGCATTTACATCAATATATAAATGATTGAATTATAGGGTAAAAAACGAGGTGTTACAACAACCTTGGTTGTCTTTTGGACTTGAATATTAAAGATCAATCTCGATCCATCTATATGACATAACCATTCAAACAACTAGCGACAGAGTCGACCTCGAGTGATCTTGGGAGGTTTTGGACCAAGAAGAAGATATGAATCTAATACCAAGGAATAGGGTATGAATTTGCATGGCTTATTCATCTCATCATATATAGTATCCCGACATATATCCCCAGTTCTCAAAAGACTCATCCAATTGAGAAACACCTCTTAAATTAAATCCTGCATCTCAAATTGTTCCCATTTCATATTCATAGATTGAACCCGTTGGTTCAAGTATTTATAAATAACCTTTTCTTTGTAATCTTGTACATCCACAACTAAAATTATCTAGAGTCCTTACTAGAGCTCAAAGAAAAGTTAAAACTACTTGGACATCTGCAAATTGAGTTCACGATTCCTGCAAAAGGTAAACAATTCAAGAAAGAAAACTAGAATGATTCTGAATATACATTTAAGACCAATCCTTTGTTTCATTTCTTAGATATTTCGTGGGTAGTAGAACATATTGAAAATCAAGAAGTTAAGTTAGATTGTGGTATTGGAAAACCACCTTCTCCCATAGAAAGTCCAGCACAATCTCTTCGAGAGTTTTTGGAAGAATATTCTCATAATAGTCCTAGAATTTTTCCACCTAGAAACATGGTTAATAATGAACCAAAACCAAAAATACCTTGGCTAACATTAGGGGCTATTGATTTTCTAGGAGTCATACATGATATTCCTAAACATCCTAAGAATTTTCTTCCAAAATATGATCCAGACAATAGGGAATCTCCAGAAGACCATATCAACAAGTTTATGTTTCCTGTCAATTAGATGAATGTCCAATATAAGGATGTCGTTTTTCATTTTATTCCCTATACATTTGAAGGAGAGGCCTCTACATGGTGTTTTTGTTTACCTCCATGATCAATAACAAACTGGTATGTTTTTTAAAGACTCTTTTTGAAGAAGTTTGGAGAAGATAAGACTCCTCCCACCTTAGTATTAGAACTCACAAGAGTTAAAATGAACTCTTAAGAAAAAAATAAATATTTTAATAAGATATTTCTAACACTAATGAAAAAATACTTGAATATCTAAAACCTACAACAAATGTGGTAATAAAATTTTATACAAGTTATGCTTGTAAAAATAGTTGGTAAGACTACTTTCATGTATACATTTGAAGAAAATTTAATTGTGTAAAATGAAATGATGAGTATTGCAAGAAAATAAATAACTTGAGAAAAGAAAATGTTCCCAACAATCAAGAAACAAACCCCTGTATTGAAACCTATAAAAGAAAAAAAGGATAAGGAAAATGTAGATATGGATAGTTTACAAAGAATTATCAAGAACATTGCCAATGCTATTATTGAGTGTTAGTTTACAGGTGTTTCCACATGTACACAGGTTTCCATGTGGCTATTACACATCAAACCCCCTTGTCCATGTGGAACCTCCATGCCATCCCTTCACCATGTGGCACTAGTGGGACCCACATCAAAATTTTCCTAAAATTTCTAGATTTTTCATAGACACTTAATTTTTGAATTTCCAACAAGTGGCGAACATGAAATGCATGTATGGAATTTAAAACCACGAATTCCACATGGGCATTTCATCAAACAATTAGCATGCAAAATGTAATTTTCTCCCCCAAATTACACATACCACTCTGAAACTCTGAAATTTTACTTCAGTTATGAATAATATCCATTGTATTTACTCATGGTGTCTTAACAATATATTTAAACATTTGCAGGCTTTCCAAATGAAATTTATCCAAAATTTTCCACCCACGCTTTTTGTCAATTTTTTTTTGTGCAACCTCTAATTCTGCTTGTAGAATCAAATTTCTTCCCATGCAGTACCAGTGTTGCAACCTCTGGCTCTGATACCACTTTTCATGTACCCTTTATCCTCTTTCAACCATGGAGACCACGGGGTACTCAAATAGTGTACAGTATTCATCACTAATACCCAAATCCGGTTTTCATAATTTTCATGATCAAATCACATATGAAAATAAATATATGGTTGCCCAAAATAAATATGCATATATTAAAACATTACAGGAAAATTCTAGAATGAAAACACTCATACTACACCAAGAAATCCATGCAATTAGATGTTCACATAACATTAATTTAGACAATATTTAAACACATATATAAACATGGCATTTCGTACATAGTGAGAAACTTATCTTTTAATGTCCTCCAATTGGATCTAAACAAAGGAAGTTCCTACTAGTCGTAAGCTATTTGTCACACATTTCTTTCTATGATAGAGGCCACCCCCAAGCTAGCGCCATCAATCCACAAGGGAGAATATTTCCCTAATGCCTCTACATCTATTAACACACATGAAACCCCCTGGTCCAGAAACCCACTCCTTAGTCATCCCAATCCTCAATTTTGATTCCCCATCAACTTACACAACAAAAGGAACAAGTCCCCTTCTATGATTTAACAGTCCTTCAGGTAGACTCCAGTTCCCTTCTAGTTCTCCAACACATGGTTGAAAATAAGTATTTGAATTAGGACTCTAGGGAACACAACTGCAGGACATGTTCCTCTCACAAGGGTACACTCCCTTAGCACCAGTTTCCCCAAGGCCAATGGCATGAATAAGTCTCTCCACCTATGTCATGTTTTGTACTCTCTCTTAGGTACCAGTCTCCAGGTATTCCACGATGATGGTAAGAATGAGGAGGAATGAATGAATCTCAAACTCTATTCTCACTTTTTATATGCATGGATTTATATTTCCATGTGCTTCTCCACATGAGGCCACTTTCCCCCTCTTAAGATAATTAAATAATGATTTAATTAAAGCATGACTCTAAATCATGGTTTAGGAAGTTTGGGTTAAATTGATAAGGATAATTAAATAAGCTTAATCCCACTAGGGTCATTTCCTTTAGTCCACTATCACTTCCCGACTTGTGGAATCATATCCCACCATCTCTCCTTCATACTTCTTCATCTGTAGACGTTAGGGATTTTATATTAATATATAAAACGTACATATTCACAATTTCTTGGTCATCCTATACCATTTTATTTTTTACTTTTGGCCTTTACATCAATCTATATATGATTATATTATGGGGTAAAAAATGAGGTTTAACAACAATCTTTGTTTTCTTCCAGACTTGAAGATTAAAGATCAATCCTGGGCCAACTATATGATGGCTAACCCTACAAAGAACTAGTGATAGAGTTAACCTCGAGCGATCTTGGGATGTTTTGGACGAAGAAGAATATACGAATCAAATACCAAGGAATAGGGTATGAATGTGCATGGATGATTCATCTCATCATATATTGTATCCCGACATAGATCCTCACTCCTCAAAAGACTCATCTAATTGAGAAGCAACTCTTAAATTAACTCATGCATCTAAAATTGTTCCCATTTCATATTCATAGACTAAATTTGTTGGTTCAAGTATTTCTAAATAACCTTTTATTTTTAATCCTGTACATACACAACTACAATTATCTAGAGTCCTTACTAGAGCTCAAAGTAAAGTTAAAACTACTTGGACATCCGCAAATTGAGTTCACAATTCCTGCAAAAGGTAAACAATTCAAGAAAGAAAACTAGAGTGATTCTGAATATACACTTAAGACCAATCCTCCATTTCATTTCTTAGAGATTTTGTGGGTAGTAGAAGATCATGAAAATCTAGAATTTAAGTCAGACAGTGGTATTGGAAAACCACCTTCTCCCCTAGAAAGTCTAGCACAATCTCTTTGAGAGTTTTTAGAAGAATTTTCTTAGAATAGTCCTAGATTTTTTCCACCTAGAAACATGGTTAATAATGACCCAAATCCAAAAATACCTTGGTTAACCTTAGGGGATATCATTTTCTAGGAGTTGTACATGATCTTCCTAAACATCCTAAGAATTGTCTTCCAAAATATGATCTAGACAATAGGGAATCTCCCGATGATCATATCAACAAGTTTATGTTTGCTATCAATTTGATGAATGGCCAATATAAGGATGTAGTTTGTCATTTTATTCCCTATACATTTGAAGGAAAGGCCTCTGCATGGTGTTTTTATTTACCTCCAAGATCAATAACAAAATGGTTTGATTTTGAAAGACTCTTTCTGAAGAAGTTTGGAGAAGATAATGTTGGCTATGGAGCCTGATATTCCTTATTCAGAGGGCGTGTTTCAGCCGTGTCTGGATCCCATCCCATGAAGGGGGATTTTGGGGGGGATTCCCCCCCAATATAGTCTCCATGGGGGGGTGGCTACTACGTTTTAGGATCCCCCCACCTGGCGGGGTTCGGGGGCAGTGCCCCCATAGCAAAAATTTTGGAAAAAAATACCTTGTAAAATGTTGTAATTTCATAGTCATGACTTGGTAAATAATGGGTAATTTACGGGCCCATGGTATTGGGTGTTCCTTAGTATTTTACCATGGTAATCCCTCTTTAAAAGGAAGGCATTGTAATACAATTGTGTATTGTAGCATTGTAAATATCTCTATGATTGTGTAAGAGAGACTATGAGAGAGTGAAGAGGAAATTGCAGTGGATGTGCTGCGGGTTGTATCCGTTCATTTTGCTAGATGGTGTAATAATAAGGAATGGTTTATTTGTGGACATAGCCCATATTGGGTGAACTAAGTTATATTGGTGTGTCTCTTGTATTGTGCTTATGTGATTTACATTTTCATCTTGTTTATTGTTATTGCTTTGAGATCCTATTTTTCTAACAATTGGTATAAGAGCCAAAGGTCTATTTGGAAGATAAACTCGTAGGAAAGAAGGATTCCCAGTTCGAGTGGGAGAAATGGAGGAAGAAGGAAATTTTAAGGTTGAGAAATTTAATGGAAAAAAATACTAGTTATGGAAGGTACAAATGGAGGACTATTTGTATTAGAAGGATCTATTCCTACCGTTGGGAGGAAAAGCAAAAAATTCGGTGACTATGAAGGACAAATAATGGGATATTCTTGACAGAAAGGAATTAGGAACCATGTAATGTCCCTTGTTAGGAATTTTATTAAAATTGCAATTTTCACTTTTTTTCCCTAGTTCGACCTTTGACTAGTTTTGATCTCTAGGTCCCAAATTTGCCCCAAATGATCCCAAATCTTCTGAGAAGGTATATGAATGATATTAGAACATAAATATGTGTTTCAGGGATGCCTTTGGACCTTTTAAATACTTTTTCAAATCCTCTTTCAATTCTGATCAATGTAGGTAACTTTACTAGTGATTTTCCTTTGACTACTATTGGTCTCTAGGTCTCAAATTGACTCCAAATGCCTTCAAATATTCAAGGAAGGTGTATGAATGATATTAGAACTTGAATATAATTTTTATGGATGAAATATGTCCACCAAAAGACCTCTGAAAACTCTCTTAAGATTCTGGACCAATTATGCAATTTTACTAGTAATTTGGGGTTCAAATCCCCCTGGGGTAAGTACTGAAAATGGCTTCCCAAATGCCTCCAAACCCACTCAAATTTATGAACAGAGGTATGTAATGTGTTAAGTATTTTATTAAAGTATCATATGCACCATTAATGGATTATTAAAATTGTTCTCACCCTCTCCCATTCAACTGCAAAAATCCCCAATTCGACCCTTGGGGGAATGACACTATTTCACCTCCCAATACAACTAAACTGAGTAAAAATGCTTCAAATGCTCAAGTAAAGTACATGAAAATTTTAGAAGACATCCATGGAAGTATATTTATCACAAATATATCAGAGAATCATCCATTCATTCGAAATCATGATCAATACATTGGCTCACAACAAGGTAGTGGGGAAATGGCATTGTTCTTCCATTAAAAATGAGATTTATACATTTCTACTTGGAATTTCGACCTGAAAATTTTTGGAGATGAAGAAAAGAGTATTTAATTCATATTAAAAAATAAATGGGGCATTAAAATATTCCTTAAAGAGTACAATATCTCACCAAAAACGCCCTCCCTCAAGGATCAAGAATATGCCATCAAAACTGGAAATGTTTGAAGGAGTGAGATGCAATAGAAGAAACCATGAGCTTCCCTATAGCTTACACTTGAAAATAAAGACTCCATTAAAGCTCCAAATGAAAGGTCTGAATGGCCTTTCCAATTACCAACTTGGATGGGAATCTTTCACCCTCGAAATTGGCTAAGGAAAGAAACTAGTCATCCACTAGCTCTCCCTCTTCACAAATGCAATTGCAAATTCTACAAATGATCAAAAGCTATTCTCATACTTCATTTCTAAATTTTATAACCAAAATTATCCTTCTAAGGGTCGAAATCCTCTCAATAGATTCAATAGATTTCCATTTAGGAAATATTCCACATTTGCCATTTGTCTCCTAGTTCCAACCTTCCATCTTCTCCCAAATTCGATTTTGAGTCTCTTTGGCTTCTCCAACTCCCAAATTCGCCTTCCTTGAGCCTATTTTTGGGGCTGACATGTCATAGTGGTCAGATGTAAGAGGTCAGGTCTGCAATTTGTCATAGTTGTCATAGATGCTCCATCATTGGTGTCATAGGGGCTAGGGAATCTAGCCCAAGTGTCCACAAACTTCCACTTTGACTCTTTATCTTCCATGGAGGTTACCAATCCTTCCCAATTCGACCTAAGATGCTCAATGACATGTGTTATGACTTACCAACTCACCCAAGAGTGTTCACATTCCCATTAATTCGAATTTGCAAAAGAGAGATACCATGTATTATGAAAAATCAAGCTAGTGTGGGTCCCACATCCTCCATATGTCTCCAAAACCATTTGTCACCTAGGATTTCTCTTGAATTTATTTATTCACTCTATTTATTAAATACTTGAACCCTTCCAATGTCTAAACATCATTTATTATCCCGCTTATTCCAAATTTCAAAGCTTCCACCCCAAACCTAGGAAACTAGTAATTTTCCTCCTTGGCAATTATTTGACCCTTAACATCAATTTTGCAAACTCTAATGAATATGGCTAATGTGATTAGGCCATTGTGACCCAATTCCAAATTTGGGACATGACAAATCCTCCCTTCCCAATATTGCTTGTCCTCAAGCAATTTCAAACATGGGTGTTGAAGAACCTGCTTTCTGTATAATTCTTTGAAGTTGCCATTGAATTGCCAAACCTTGAGTCTTTGAGTTTCCATGAATATTTTAGAGAGGAACCACCATGCTTGATGCTGCACTACTATGATTAAAATCACTTTATTAAGTGGGGAATCCATCTCCCATACTTCTTGCTTCCCCCCAAAAAATGAAACCAATGAGACAAAAATTATTCCAGGGTCCCATTGCTTGTATTGCACCCCAACAATTAAGAGTGCTCTCCAACCTACACCATTAGATAGGAGGATTCCTGGATCCCATTTTCTTGTATGCATTCTTCCAAACATCATGAGTACCAAATATATATCATCAAAGTACATAACAACATAATGAAAATGTACATCAAGGATATGCTTCATCAAAGAGTCATGAAAGTGCTTATACCTCCAAGCAAGTAGACCACCATTTTCCAAGTGCATACAAGCTTCAAGTGACCAATCGAATTTGCTCCAATAACATAGGTGAGGATCCCATGTCTTATAATGCTGATCCAAAAGGATGTGATATGCATCAAAATATTCAGCCATGTATTCTTACATCCAAGAAGTGAATGAAGAATCTCCACTAAAATCTGAACCAAATAATGAGCAAAAAAAACAAGGAGACTTCAAATCACTCAAAGAAGTCTCACCCATATATCCATGAATGTGAGAATAATAAAAATATAACAAAGTATGTGGCTGCCAACAAAAATGTTCTCCAATCATAAATCTATTATCCCAAGTGTTGGATGAAGTTCCTCCAACATCAAATGAATCAAATGTTGAGCAAGAAAAACCATGAGTCTTCAAGTGACTCAAATGCATATCATAGGTGCATCCATGTAGATTTGCATCATCATAAAGTGACAAATAATTGTAGCTACAGTTTTCACCCTAGTTTGTGCAAATGAGCACCTACTAAGGAGAAGGGACTCCTTAGTAGCAATTCAATAAACAGTAATTAAAAGACAAGATATTAAAATGACAATTATACTAAGCTAGTGCACGAAACAGAAAAACAAGATATAAAGAATGGCTTTTGTATTAATTTTACCTCCAATGTGAAGGTTGGTGAAGCTCTTGCAATGGTCCAAGAGGGTTGCTCCAAGCTCCAACTTGCTCCTTCTCTTTCTCCAAATGATGGGAATGGGCCAAAAGGGGCTCTCAAGGTGAAAGTAGCTCAAAGGTGAGCTAGGATTTCAAGAGAGATTTTGGCAGAGTAAGGGTATACTTGATTGTGAGTATGAAATGAGGGGTCTCCATCACCTATTTATAGTTTTTCAGTGGTGGAGTGCTGGCCCATGGTTTTGGGAATCAAATGGTTTAGGTCAGCTGTATAGGGTTTTTTCCTCATTATTTTACATTTTTTATTCCCTCTTTAGAGGGTTTTTGCTATTTTGGAGGAATTTTGGATATTTTTTGGAGGAAAAGGGGTTTTTTATCCTTTTTGAGGCTTTTTTGATGGTTTTGTGGCCTTTTGGAGGCATTTTAGGCCTTTTGGAGGCTTTTTAGTGGGATTTTCAGGGTTTTTAAGGGAAATATGGTAGGAAAATGGACAAATGAGTCATGTAATGGGGTAGATGAGGTAGTGAGCACTTTTTGGGTGTTAAAAGATTGCCCCCTGATGTGTGAGGGCAGGAGCTCATCGTATGGCCGACAGAGATCATAAGTCGTGTATGGTTTTCCTAGGGTGTGGAGAAGAGAAGAAACAAACTGGAGCCCGGAACAACGATCTCGAACAACTGCAAAAACTAAAAGTACATAACCTCAATAATGGATGAGGAATCATCTGATCATATGGACGAGGTGGGCATTCCCATGCTCATATCAAGATATAAAACAATAACAACGTGGTCCAAAAGAGGGGGACCTGACATATACATGACCTCAAATACTGAATGAGGAAGAATCTTAATATATGGACGAGGCGTGCATACCCATGCTCGTATCGAGATACATAAAAATAACTGTAAGGCCCGAAAAAGGGGGACCTGTAGGATACATAGAGAACCACTATGTACATCATAAGGGTCCAGAGAGGACATAAAATCTGGGACATACTACTGGGCTGACCATGTCTAAGATGAAGTACTGATACACTGGAATGACAATAGTGCTACTGAGTGTGGTACCAAAGGAACTGATGAGCTGCTGGATCAGAGTGACAAGGGGTCATACTCTCAATGGTAAACTGAACTGGGACGGAACTGGGACTGAACTGGGTACTCAAGGAAGCATATAACTGGATGGCTTCCGAATAAAATCGCCAACGCAACCCGGACATCCACAGGAACATATAGATGGGCGTTCCGAAGTGACTCACCAATGTGCTAGAGTCGGGGGAGATCTGGGGTCTTCGACCAAAAATGGAAGGGATATAAACCCTGCGCAATTCTCAATGATGCGATCAAGGTGCTGACGTCGAGCATGTGAGAAACAACCATTCGGAGAGGCAATGATGACTCCTCTCAAAATGATCCGTACGCACTCACTACAGATGGTGATGGGTCCAAGGCGCAGGTACCTCTGGGTCTTTCCTCTGGAATAGAGGGGTTGTCGTCGACAGAGGGAGACCTGCAACTATCAAGGCAATGATGTTTCCTTGACAGGAGCGCAAGGTAGAGAACCGAAGTGTGATAGTACTGATGGTAGGACTGACAAACTGTGGGGGATAACTGGGCAAGTAGAGTGGGTGGACTCAAACTTCCTTTGTTCAGAGTATGATGGCAGGGATGATCGGGTAGCATATGAAACTGACTGATGGGAAAGGGATCATAGCTGTAATGGATCAAGGATAGTGACTGGGATGAGGGATACTCAGGCTGGTGTAAAATGGTAGGAGACTGTAGACTACTCTGAACAAAGGCGACCTGATTGGGGGTGCTGCCGAGATGATCGATCATAGTGCCAAGAGGCATGGGGGACTTCTTCATGGGTTAAGGAATGAGAAGAAGTTTGTGTAAAAATGGTACTATCGTGTGGATTTGTACGAGCCCGGGACAGTTCATTCTCATGATTGCTTTCAATTTTAAGGAGTTTGAAAGCAATAAGAAGACTCTGAAATAATGGAATGGTACTGTCGTGTGGATTTAGACGAGCCCAGGAGAGTGCATGCTCGTGGTTGCTTTCAATTTTAGAGAGTCTGAAAGCGATAAGAAGACTCTAGGGGGTTTCTTTTTCGTGTGTTAGTCTCCAAGTCCCAAAGAAGCATAAAAGGATGCAATGAAGAACTCTTCTAGCCAGTGTGACTAGAGTATTCCTTTTTCGTAATTAGTCTACCAGGTCCGGAAAATGGGTAAACTTATACCAAATAGACGCCCTTTTAGGTACTTTAACGAGCATGAAAGGAAGCAAGATTGCTCGGCGATCTTTTCATTGTTTTAGGAGTCAGAAAAGAGCTTAACAGAAACTCCCTAAGTGCCTTTTTCGTAAAGGACTTGTCCGGTCCGAAAAAGGGATAAAATTATACCGAACAAAAGGAATGGCCAGGCAAGGAGGAGGTGCTCAATCAAGAACATTTATGATGACCAAGAATGAGGGTGGGGGGGGGACACTGGTGGGCCTCCTTGCGGGGTAATGAATGGTGGCAAAATAACGAAATAGTTGTAGTATGACAGGAGTGAATGGATCATGTAAAAATGTGGAACAATCTGATGGCGGCCGATGTGGTGTGCAAACCGAGGCAGCAAGGTGTCGGGATGCAATGTTGAAACTATACCAAGTGAGAGCGAGAAATGATCTCAAGCATCATCACGAGCTCGGAAAAAAGAATTCGACGATATAAAGAGTGTCAAAAATGGATAACGACCGAAGTGGCACGCAAATCGAGGCGATGGGGGGTGTTTTGAAAAAAATACCCCAAAAATATGGGGGTGAGAGCAAGAAATGATCTCAAGCATCATCACCGGCTCAGAAAAATGAATCCAATGATATAAAATATGCGAAAAATGGAGAGCAACCGAAGTGGCATGCAAACCGAGGCAAATAGTGGCGTCTAAAAAATGTACAAAAAATAACGTGGAAAAAATAACGCAACGAGTTCACCGTCATGACGGTCTCATCGTGCTCATTCTAGTGGTGGAAACGGTTCGAAAAACGGACTCCGTATGGGTTCAGAATGGCCAAAACAAGAAAAAGTCAACGGACTATAAATAGTGAGTGGGTCCAATATGACAAGTGTCATTTGTACTATTTGACTTTGACTAGTGATCAGAGTTGACCAGAGCTTAGTTGGTGTTTCTGGACGATCCGATCGGCCGATTTCAGATCCGGGAGATATAGGTATTCCGTCAAACTCATACCTGCATGTGTTTTGGGTTCGGGGGATGGGTAGTGGGTCCCAGGGGTGATTTGTACGGTCCACGTGGGGTGGACCGCGGGTTTGTAGAAGGGAGCCGTGGTCAGGGCCCGCAGGTTTCACCATGGATGATGTGCGTGGAGACCGCGGGTCTCGAGTCGAAACACACGGTCTAAGACCGCGTGTTTCGAGGTTGAACATGCGGTTTGGTACCGCGTGTTCAGGACTGACAATCGTGGTTTTGGACCGCGATTGTGGGCCAAACAGCAGCGGTCGAAAAACGCGGCAAGGGGGCCTAAAGCCGCGTTTTTTTTATCAAGCTATTAGGACCTTCCCCGGGGGGGGGGGGCAGGGTGTATTTCTTTGACATGAGTCTAATGAGCTTGCCTTGTGTGTTTGACAGGATGTCGCTGGTACTATGGAGAGAGCGGGAGATCCCAGATGAGATAAAGGATTTCATTCGGGACGATGGTCATGTGCGGGCGGTGTTGGGATTGTGCGGACTGCTGAAGTTCACGCAGGTACCTATGATGCGTTTGGCAGGGTTGCTGCTGAACAGGCTAGTGAGTTTCTGGGAGCCAGACATACAGGATTTCAGGGTGCAGGGTGAGAGGGTGGACCTCACCCTGACAGATGTATATTTCCTGATGGGGTTTCCCTGTCTGGGTAGGGTGGTGGATACGCAGCCGAGAGTATCCACCGATGTGGGTATGGAGGACATGTTGGAGCGGTACTATGCTCCAGAGGCTAGGGCGCATAGGAATGCACTTCGGGTGATAGACCTACAGGAGCCGACGATACAGGCTATTGCAGCATGTGTGGTTCACGTGTTGGGGTCCCAGTCATCGGAGAAGGTGTCTGGGGGCCAGATGCAGCTAGTGGAGTGCGTACTGGATGGGGTTTACTATGCATGGGGCCAGATGTTCCTCACCTGTGTGCAGCGACAGCTAACAGCGGCGAAGGAATCTGGCAAGGGGTTTTTGCTATGGTTCCTTTATTAGTAGTAGCCATGGGTTACACCGGTTGTAGGACGACGTTTGGTGTCGGTGGGGGAATGGGAGGAAAAAGATACCACATGGGTAATCCCAAGGTTAACCCAGGGAGGCTAAGGTCAGCCATGACCTGGGCGCTCACTACTCCCGAGGGAGGGACTAGGAAGGGGATTGTGTGGATAGGTGTAACACCAATGTGGCTAG
Organism: Larix kaempferi; assembly: GCA_027924585.1. Classification (NCBI taxonomy): domain Eukaryota; kingdom Viridiplantae; phylum Streptophyta; class Pinopsida; order Pinales; family Pinaceae; genus Larix; species Larix kaempferi. The sequence continues at coordinate 54,553,870 of BSBM01000753.1, forward strand.
GTACCAACGGTGGTTTAGGAAACAAGGGCGGTTGATTGTTAGGTGTTTGCGTATCGTGGGAAAGGGTACATAGGTCAGATATGTCAGGTGCAGATGACAGGGGAGGAATAGATTGGAAGGTGGATGTCATCGGCGGATCTGAGTAAACTCCAGGTCCCAAGGAGGAAACAAACGAGGTAGCGGCACCGGTAACAGGTTGTTCAACCATGGGGAGAAAATTTTCGGGTGCAGCGGGGGCATTTGGATCGTAGTAGGTGAGTTGGTCGACCTTGACCACGCATCCATCGTGGGGGAACATCATGGTACGAAAAATGGAGGAGACAACTGCCTTCATAGCATACATATAGCTGCGACCAAGTAAGAGGTTATAATCAAGTTGGGCGTTGATGACCTCTATGTCAATGAGTACGGTTTTACCACTTAACTAGACGGGGACATTGGCTAGGAGACCTTGGGGCTGAGCCAAAGGACCGTCGTAGGCGCGTAATGCAGTGGTGGACTGCTGAAGAGTAGGGGATCCCAACTTCTGCCATATGAATGTGGACATAACGCATGTGGAGGCACCTTCATCGATGATGCACCAATGGATGACAAGATTCCGAACGGAAACAGAAACTTGGAATGCTAAAGTGGAAGGCAGGCGGGGTTCGGACTGGTCCAAATCAAATGCCATTAAATTCGAATCATTTGGGTCAATAGCCCCAATGGCTGAGAGTAAAGTCTTGCACTGGGAAGGGCAGTTTTTCAAGACTTCTAACGCAGACATGGCTACGGAAGATTGGGCTAAGTCATCTACAATGTTGTAGTTTGATGCAGCATGCGCATTGGGGTTATTGTTGATACGACGAAGTGGGAAACGAGGTGCTTTGGGAGCACCATCTAGTGGAGGTGGAGGTATACGTAACACTTGATCAGTGGGATGAGTGTTAGTGTTTTTATTGACGGTAGGGGCTTCAGAGGTGGAGCCATATTGGTTCCGACGAGTATGTAGGTTGACATCAGCGGATGACATCATCAACAAGTGGTGGGTACCTGAGTCAAACATAGGTTGATCAGGAGTGGCGTAAGTGATCTATTGTTGGGGTGGTGCATTGGCTTGAGGAGGAGCCAACGGCTGAGTATTCACTACGCCTTGGGTTGGTAAGGGGTTTTGCAGTACCAAAGGTTGATGTTGGGGGGGCTGGGGGTTGGGCTTTGCTTGAGAAGCCGCATGCCCTTGGCGATGGGAATCATCGACCCAGAGTTGCCGAGCTCGCTCCAAATGTGGGCAAGCGTGTGTGTAGTGGCCATAGACCCCGCAAATAGAAAAGGATGGTTTGTTCGCAAGTTCGGGTTTTTGGCCTGCTTGGGTGGCTGATCAGGGTTTTGGTTGGTAGGTGCCGCGTTATTATTGTCGGGGGGATTTGGAGGTTGACCACCTTGGTTTGGAGGAGGGTTTTTCCCACAGTTACGGCCCTTGCAATGGTTTTGCTGGCCTTGTTGGTGCTGGTTGTTCTGGTTTTGCTGTTGATTTTGTTGGGCGTATACTTGCCCTTGGGTAGTAGGTGGGTTTTGGGGTTGTGCAGGTGCGGGAGCAGGCTACGGGGGATAATATGTACGTGGAGGCTGTGCAGGTTCTGACCCTTGTGGGGGTTGCGTATATTCCTGCGGAATGGGTTGTGGGTTAACCGTAGGAGATGCTTGTGGTGGGTAATAAGCAGGTTAGGCTTGAGAGGTCACAGGAGCTGGTGCAGCCTGTGGATGGTAATACGGCTGAGGTGCAGCCGGGGGAGCATAAGCAGGGGGTGCGTGTCCAAAGCACTGAGGTGGACATGAGGGTCCGTGGGAATGGTGATGACGTGCCATGGGAGCATACGAATTGGTAGCTCCAGACTGTGATGTAGCCCGCGAAAGGTCGGGGCCATGGCTAGAACGTGCTATGGAAAAGGGTTGGGGATGTGAGGCGATACGGCCAATGATGCCGTCTGCGGCATGGGATGCCCCCAACGCATCGTGCTAGGAGGACTCGCCACAATGGGTGTCAGGTATAATGGTATAGAGGTAACCCGACTGGGCGTATATGAGGTCAAATTGTTGGGCTTTGAGAATGGCCTATTCCTGAGACTGGGGTTGTTCGGATGCCACATCCTTGGCAATGACAGGAAGGAGGGATTTTAGGAACCAATCTAGGAAGATGCGGTCGTCTAACTTGATCTTGCAGAGGCTGCGGCGTCGACGCCACTCATGAATGTGGTCAGTGATGTGGGTGGCCGTGTTCTGTCTGCAAGACAGTAAGATCTCAACTCCCGCGTCATAGTAGACAGGTAACTGAAAGAACTGTAGGAAGGTCGAGGCAAGTGAGGTAAAGGTGGCATGGGTCCCATGGGGTTGCTCGATATACCACTTAGCTGCAGAGCCAGTGAAGGTGCGCTGTAACAGATGGAGGCAGACAGAGTCGTCCACTATGGAGTTGGAGGAACACCATAGATGGAAGGACATAATGTGGTTTTGGGGGTCCTCACCTGCCTTTCCCTCAAACTTAGGGATGTCAGAGGGGAGTTTGGTAGGCATGTGAGGCGATGTAGGGTCGTGTCTGATAGGATCGTTAGTCAGTCTAGCTAGGTCAGGTAGGTTGAGGCTAGCCATGAATGGCAAACTGGTAGAAGGATGTGACATACTGGCGGGTGTGACCAAGTTGGGGCCAATGCCCCCAAGTGGAGGGGTAGGGTTTGGGATGTTTCCCCTAAGGGGGGGAACGAAGGTGGTATAGGATGGTCCTGCACCACCAAGGGTAGCGTGAGTCACTGGTGGAGTGGTGATAGGTATGCCAGCTACTGGAATAGGTATGGTGACCGGAATGGTGGACGTGGCCCCCATCGAGGGCATACCCAAAGCAGGTGTGGTAACTGGTGTAGTGGTGGATGTGCCACCAATGGTCCCTACAACGAAAGGAGTGGAATTCGTGCCAGCCATGGGGCTAGTAGGGGCAGTGTAAATGGGGTTCTCAGACTCTTCCTCAGAATCAGAGGTAAAGTAAGGGGTGTCAATATCTAGTGACGGAGTCCTATGCCGTTGACGAGTGGAGTCAAGTGACAAATCTCGAGACCTATGATGAGTGGTATCAAGTGATGATGATCTAAGTCTATGACGGGTGGTTTCAACTAAACCGTGATGTGGGGGCTCGCCCCTGAGGCACCGAGAATGTCTCGGGGACTCAATGGTGACAAATGGTGTCAAATATCTAGGGGTTGTGTTGAGTGAAACACAGCTCAAAAACCCTAATGCAACCGAGTGTGCAGAAGGAGAGCTCAAAAAATATGGCACTCAGGCCACAACCAACTCAAAACACCTACTGTAACAGCTGTGCTACAATAAGTAGAGTAACAACAGAAATGGTCAGAATACCAACAAGCAGCAGGTTTCCTAAAAATAAAAAATGGTGTTCTCACTAGACCAAAAGGAGGTCAAGGAGCATGCAAACACCTAACTAAATAGTATTCTGACTCAACTAGACATATCCTCTGCAAGGTGATGAAATCCAAGTCAAACAATATTGATAGGAGAGCCAAGTGGCTAAGATATCCCCCTACCGGGAGGGACACCGGGTAGTCAATCCTAGAAGAATGGCAACTAAGATACCCCGTTCATGACACGTCAAGAAAGGTGAATCTGTCTTTTGGTCCTTTTACCGCAATACCCCCATACAGGGATATCCCGAGAACTGTGAAAGGTAGCCCTTCGGTTACTTAATGGATTGCGGTATTCCACTCAGGCCTCCGAAACCAGTCTGGCGAATTCAACCCTCCTAGGGGAGAGGCCCTCTGATAAACTGGTTGTGACCGTGCCAAAAAAATACTAGCGGATTTTGGTTCCCTAATTGGACAACAGATATGTCTCAAGTGTAAACAACCGAGGGGTGTTATTGGAATCCTATCCCCCCGATCCTACCTAACTACAAAAATTCTTTTGTGTTCCCCAAGTGAGGTTAGAATGTTAAATACTTTTTAAGGCTCACTTGAATTAGGTGACAGAGTGTGTGCGTGTGAGATGATGATGAACCCAAGTAGAAAGTGCCACTAGGGAGGGCAACTTTCTAACTAGTAATAACAAGACAGAAATTAACTTTTGAAATGCACAATTTTCTTTTTCCAATTTAAAATGCTGAAAATGTAAAAACGGTTTTGTAAATGAAACAGAAATAAAAAACTGCAGAAAAAGGCTGTAAGGAAGGGTGGCTGTAGGTAGGACAGATGGCTGTGCTGGTGCAGAAAAAAGTGCAGCAAAGTGTTGGGTTCAAAACAGAGAAAAATGCAGGAAACAGACCGCGGGTTTTAAGCAAATCTGAGCGGTCGGACCGCGGAAAACAAATGAACAGTCGTAGTCGGGTTGCGGGTTTTAGGCTGGAAAACGCAGTCGGGACGTAGTAAAAACACTGAAAGTCACAGGCGGGTCACGGGAAAATGGCCGAAAGCCGAAGGCGGGACGCAGGAAAAATGCCGAAAGGCGCCAGCAGGTTGCGGGAAACTGGCCGAAAGCCGCAGGCGGGACGCAGGAAAAACGCCGAAAGGCGCCGGCGGGTTGCGGGAAACTAGCCGAAAGCCGCAGGCGGGACGCAGGAAAAACGCCGAAAGGCACCGACAGGTTGCGGTAAACTGGCCGAAAGCCGCAGGCAGGACGCAGAAAAAGGGTTAATAGTCGTAGTCGGACTGTCCCAAATAGGCTAATAGCCGCGTTCGGATCGCAGGTAACAGACTGAAAATGGCCGGCAGGTCACCGAAAACAGTCTGAGAGCCGCGGTCGGGTCGCAGGTATGTGCCTGAAAGACGCGGTCAGAACGCGAATGTAGGGGGAAAAGATGTGGTTTACGGCGGCCGAAAGGGACAGTTGAACAGAAAGACAAGGAAATATTTTTTAAAATTATAACCAGAAATTCAAACCAAGGGGAGTCGCCAAAACTGTAGCTAGGGTTTTCACCCTAGTTTGTGCAAATGAGCACCTACTAAGGAGAAGGGACTCCTTAGTAGCAGTTCAATAAACAGTAATTAAAAGACAAGATATTAAAATGACAATTATACTAATCTAGTGCATGAAACAGAAAAAACAAGATATAAAGAATGGTTTTTGTATTAATTTTACCTCCAATGTGAAGGTTGGTGAAGCTCTTGCAATGGTCCAAGAGGGTTGCTCCAAGCTCCAACTTGCTCCTTCTCTTTCTCTAAATGATGGGAATGGGCCAAAAGGGGCTCTCAAGGTGAAAGTAGCTCAAGGGTGAGCTAGGATTTCAAGAGAGATTTTGGCAGAGTAGGGGTATACTTGACTGTGGATATGAAATGAGGGGTCTCCATCACCTATTTATAGTTTTTCAGTGGTGGAGAGCTGGCCTATGGTTTTGGGAACCAAATGGCTTAGGTCAGCTGTATAGGGTTTTTTTCCTCCTTTTTCCTCATTATTTTATATTTTTTATTCCCTCTTTAGAGGGTTTTTGCTATTTTGGAGGAATTTTGGATATTTTTTGGAGGAAAACGGATTTTTTAGCCTTTTTGAGGTTTTTTTTATGGTTTTGTGGCCTTTTGGAGGCTTTTTAGTGGGATTTTCAGGGTTTTTAAGGCAAATATGGTAGGAAAATGGACAAATGAGTCATGTAATGGGGTAGATGAGGTAGTGAGCACTTTTTGGGTGTTAACAGATTGCCCCCTGATGTGTGAGGGCAGGAGCTCATCGTATGGACGACAGACATCATAAGTCGTGTATGGTTTTCCTGGGGTGTGGAGAAGAGAAGAAACAAATTGGAGCCCGGAACAACGATCCCGAAGAACTGCAAAAACTAAAAGTACATAACCTCAATAATGGATGAGGAATCATCTGATCATATGGACGAGGCGGGCATTCTCATGCTCATATCAAGATATAAAACAATAACAATGTGGTCCAAAAGAGGTGGACTTGACATATACATGACCTCAAATATTGAATGAGGAAGAATCTCAATATATGGACGAGGCGGGCATACCCATGCTCGTATCAAGATACATAAAAATAACTGTAAGGCTAAAAAAAGGGGGACCTGTAGGATACATAGAGAACCACTGTGTACATCATAAGGGTCTAGAGAGGACACAAAATCTGGGACATACTGCTGGGCTGACCATGTCTGAGCTGAAGTACTGATACACTGGAATGACAACAGTGCTACTGAGTGTGGTACCAAAGGAACTGATGAGCTACTGGATCAGAGTGAAAAGGGGTCATACTGTAGCTAGGGTTTTACCCCTAGCTTGTGCAAATGAGCACCTACTAAGGAGAATGGACTCCTTAGTAGCAGTTCAATAAATGTAAATTATTAAGCTAAAACTAAAATAGAAACTACTCTAAAACATGTGCATGAAAACTAAACAACAATTTGTAAACAAGGGTTTTGTATTAATATTACCTTCAATGTGAAGGTTGATGAAGCTCCTTGCAATGTCCAAGAGGGTTGCTCCAAGCTCCAATGTGCTCCTTCTCTTTCTCCAATGGTGGGGATGGGCCAAAAGAGGCTCTCAAGGTGAAAGTAGTTCAATGGTGAACTAGGATTTCAAGAGAGATTTTGGCAGAGTAAGGGTATAGTTGACTGTGGATATGAAATAAGGGATCTCCATCACCTATTTATAGTTTTTTGGTGGTGGAGTGCTGACCCATGGTTTTAGGAAACACATGGTTTAGGGCAGCTGTATAGGGTTTTTTCCTCCTTTTCCTCATTATTTTATATTTTTTATTCCCTTTTTATGGGATTTTTGCTATTTTAGAGGAATTTTGGAGATTTTTGGAGGAAAAGGGGGTTTTTTAGCCTTTTTGAGGCTATTTTGATGGTTTTGTGGCCATTTGGAGGCATTTTAGGCCTTTTGGAGGCTTTTAAATGGGATTTTTTTGGGATTTTAAGGGAAATATGGTAGGAAAATAGACAAATGAGCCATATAATGTGGTAGATGAGGTAGTGAGCACTTTTTGGGTGTTAACAGATTGCCCCCTGATGTGCGAGGGTAGGAGCTCATCGTATGGCCGATGGACATCATAAGTCATGAATGGTTTTCCTGGGGTGTGGAGAGAAGAGAAGAAACAAACTGAAGCTCGGAACAATGATCCCGAACAACTGCAAGAACTAAAAGTACATAACCTCAATAATGGATGAGGAATCATCTGATCATATGGACGAGGCGGGCATAGCCATGCTCGTATCAGGATATAACATAACAATAACAATGGGGTCCAAAAAGGGGACGTGAAATATACATGACCTCAAATACTAACTGAGGAATAATCTCAATATATGGACGAGGCGGGCATACCCATTCTCGTATCAAGATACATAAAAAGAACTGTGAGGCCCGCAAGGGGGAACTGTAAGATACATAGAGAACCACTGTGTACATCATAAGGGTCCAGAGGGGACACAAATCTGGGACATACTGCTGGGCTGACCATGTCTGAGCTGAAGAACTGATACACTGGAATGATGACAGTGCTACTGACTGGGGTACCAGAGGAACTGATGAGCTGCTGGATCATAACGACTGGGAGCCATAACCTCGATGGTACACTGAGCTGGAACTGAAATGGGTACTCAAGGAAGCAGATATCTGGATGGATTCCGAATACAAACTCCTAACGCAGCCCAGACAACTACAGGAACATATAACTGGGTGTTCCGAAGTGACTCACCAATGTGCTAGAGTCGGGGGAAATCCGGGGTCTTCAACAAATAATGATGGGATATAACCCTACACGATTCTCAACGATGCGATCAAGGTGTTGAAGTCAAGCATGTGAGAAACAACCACTCGGAGAGGCAATGATGACTCCTCTCAGAATGATCCGTAGGCACTCACCATAGATGGTGATGAGTCCAAGGCGTAGGGACCTCTGGGCCTATCCTCTGGAATAAAAGGGTTGTCGTCGATAGAGGGAGACCTGCAACTATCAAGGAAATGATGTGTCCTTGACAGAAGCGCGAGGTGGAAAACTAAAATGTGATAGTACTGATGGCAGGACTGACCAAACCGTGGAGGGACAACTGGGCAAGCAGAGTGGGTGGACTCAAACTTCCTTTGCTCAGAGTATGATAATGGGAATGATCTGGAAGCATATGAGACTGACGGAAGGGAAAGGGATCATAGCTGTATTGGATCGGGGAGGGTGACTGGGCTGAGGGAGACTCAAGCTGGTATAAAATGGCAGGAGACTGCAAAATACTCTGAACAAAGGCGACCTGATTGGGGGTGCTGCCGAGATGATCGATCATAGTGCCAGGAGGCACGGGAGGGTACTTCTTCATGGGTGAAGGAACTAGAAGAAGTGTGTGTAAAATGATACTGTCTTGTGGATTGAAACGAGCCCAGGATAGTTCATGTTCGTGGTTGCTTTCAATTTTAAGGAGTCTGAAAGCGATAAGAAGACTCTGAAGTAATGCATTGGTACTGTCGTCTGGATTTATACGAGCCCAGGACAGTTCACGCTCGTGGTTGCTTTCAATTTTATAGAGTCTGAAAGCAAATAAGAAGACTCCAGGGGGTTGCTTTTTCGTAGATTTAGTCTCCAAGGCCCAAAGAAGCATAAAAGGATGCAATGAAGAACTCTTCTAGCCGGTGTGACTAGAGTATTCCTTTTTCATAATTAGTCTACCAGGTCTGGAAAAGGGTTAAACTTATACTAGGTAGACGCCCTTTTAGGTACTTTAACGAGCATGAAAGGAAGCAAGATTGCTCGACGATCTTTTCATTCTTTTAGGAGTCAGAAAAGAGCTTAACGGAAACTCCCTAAGTGCCTTTTTCGTAAAAGACTTGTCCGGCCCGAAAAAGGGATAAAATTATACCAAACAAAAGGAATGGCCAGGCAAGGAGGAAGTGTTCAATCAAGGAGCAGTAATGATGACCAAGAACGAGGATAGGGGGGAACACTGGTGGGCCTCCTTGCAGGGTGAATGAAATGGTGGAAAAATAACGAAACATTTACAGTATGACAGCAGTGAAGGGCTCATGTAACAATGTGGAACAATCCGATGGCAGCTGATGTGGCACGCAAACCGAGGCAGCAAGGTGTCGGGACACAATGTTGAAAGTGTATCAGGTGAGAGCGAGAAATGATCTCAAGCATCATCACGAGCTCAGAAAAATGAATCCGGTGATATAAAGGGTGTCAAAAATGGGTAACGACCGATGTGGCACGCACACTGAGGCGACGAGGGCGTTTGGGAAAAATACCCAAAAAATCAGGGGGTGAGAGCGAGAAATGATCTCAAGCATCATCACCAGCTCGGAAAAATGAATCTAATGATATAAAACATGTGAAGAACAGAGAACGGCCGATGTGGCATGCAAACCGAGGCAACTAGTGGTGTCTGAAAAATGGGCAAAAAATGACGGAGCAAAAGTAATGCAACGAGGTGACCATCATGATGGTCTCGTCGTGCTGATTCCAGTGGTGGAAACGGTTCATAAAACGGACTCCGTATCGGGTTAGAATGGCCAAAACAAGAAAAAGTCAACTGACTATGAATAGTGGGTGGGTCCAAACTGACATGTGTCATTTGTACTATTTGACTTTGACTTGTGATCAGAGTGGACCAGAGCTTAGGTGGCATTTCTGGATGATCTGATCGGCCGATTTCAGATCCGAGAGATACAGGTATTCTGTCAAACTCATACCTGCATGTTTTTTAGGGTCGGGGTTCGGGTAGTGGGTCCCAGGGTTATGTGTACGGTCCACATGGGGTGGACCGCGGGTTAGGGGGACGAAACCGTGGTTGGAGGCCGCGAGTTTCGGGGTGAACCACACGGTTGGGGACCGCGGGTTTCTAGGTGGGATACGCGGTCTAGGACCGCGTGTTCCAAGGAGAAACACGCGGTTCCAGACCGTGGGGTTAGGTCAAATAGTCGCGGTTAAGGACCGCGAGTGTAGGCCTAACAGCCGTGGCCGAAAACCGCGGTAGGAATCCCTAAAGCCGCGGTTTTGGGCCGAGCTATGGGGGTCTTCCGGGGGGAGGGGAAGGGCTTATTTAGTTGACATGAGTATGATGAGTCTACTTTGTGTGATTGACAGGATGCCGCAGGTTCTCTAGAGAGAGCGGGAGATCCCTGATGAGATCGTGGCTGTGATCCAGCGGGAGCGCCATGTGCGATCTGTGTTGGGACTGTGCGGACTACTGAAGTTCACATAGATACCCATGATACGGTCAGCAGCATTGCTGCTGAACCGGATGATCAGCTTCTGGGAGCCGGACATACAGGCTTTCCGGGTACAGGGTGAGAGGGTGTACCTCACCCTGACCGATGTATATTTTCTGACGGGGTTGCCCTGTCTAGGCAGGGTAGCAGACACACAGCCGCGGGTCGCCGCGGACGTCGACATGGAGGACATGTTTGAGAGATATTGTGGTCCTGAGGCGAGGGTGCATCAGAATGCACTCCTGGTGAGGGACCTACAGGAGCCAGCAGTGCAGGCCATGGCAGCATGTGTGGTTCGGGTATTGGGGTCCCAGTCACCTGAGAAGGTGTCGGGGGGCCAGATGCAGATGATAGAGTGCGTACTGGAGGGGGTGTACTACGCATGGGGCCAGATGTTCCTGACCTGCGTTCAGCGACAGCTGACGGCAGCGAAGGAAGCTGGCAAGGGATTTTGTTTTGGTTCCTTCTTGTGTGCCTTCTTTATGGAGAGGGTACCCACACTGCGGCCACGGGTGCCGATCAGGGCAGAAGGTATGAGGGAGCCGCGGATGGTGCGGTGGGGCGAGATGATGCGCCGCCGTGGTGGCAGCGACGTGGGAAGGTATTTTACGCAGGAGTTGTACCTGCAATGGCTCCAGATACCGTTGACACTGAACGACTTCCCGTATCGGGACATGGACTTCACGGGAGATCCGGAGGTGCCATGAGCACCAGGACAGGCATGGGGTCCCGACGGTACGTATGTGTTTGCTTGCATATTATGGATGTCAAGTTTTATATATGTGATAGTAGATTGATATACTGTGACTGACATATGGGTGATTTGCAGATGTGGGTCCGAGGCCGCCGCCAGGACATGTGGCACGGAGGGGGATTGTGGCCGTTCCATCTCTACCTGGGCGAGGGGAGGTCCGTCGCCGATATGCGGAGGGGACACTGGAGTCGGTCCGGGCACTACTAGACTATTTGTTAATAGGGGTGACCGATGAGGGATGGCGGGATGTCGATCCAGACGTGGTGCAGGATTGCATGAGGGCACCCCGAGAGTTCAGATCCATTGCGATCCGGGGTGGCGATCTTGGTGGACCGGGCACGGGCAAAGGAGCCCGTAGGAGATGAGGACTTGCCGGAGGAGGAGCGAGGGGAGGAATCAGAGGCAGCCGATGTCGGCAGTGATGCAGGATACGACTCTCACTAGGGAGTACAGGGGACTCCCCCCGAGTTTTGTAGCTACGGCATGTATTTTGATGAGGCTTTAGGGAAGTATAGCCATTTTTGGTATAGTTGAGTACAGGGGTACTCAGGACATGTATAGCACTGAACATGTATTTTTTTATATATATATATATGCATGTGGATGCACCTTTTGTATGATGTTGTTTTATTTGTACGCACGTGGATGCGCTTTATGGTTTGTGATATGTTTACATTGCACGTGGATGCAAGTAGGCTAGGATGTTGGGCACGTGGATGCCCCTTGTATATTTTATGTGATGCAACATGACGTATGTATGATTAGGCACATGGATGCCCCTATGGATATGAATGTGGTTTATGTACGTGTATGCAAATGTTGGTGCGATGCAAATTTTTTTTTGGGTTTTTTATATATTTTTATGGGATGATGATGCATGATGTTACATGGTGTGATTGATATGCCAATCGAGGATGTTGGTGGCCATTTGATCTGCGACACGATTTTGGGCTCTTGGGACATGTGTGAATGTTATGGATTCAAACTGTCGGCTGAGTTGTTTTGCACGCAGGAATTTTCTAAAAAGGCAGGGATCACGCACCTGGTAGCAGTTGTTGAGCTGGGAAACAAGTATCTGGGAGTCGAGGAACACATGAAGGTGACATATGCCCATCTGGAGGGCAGCGGTCAAGTGACCGGTCACAACATCATACTCGACCTGGTTATTGGTAGCAGCGCCTATACATATTCCGTCAAGGTGAATCATCTTGTTGGAAGGGGAGTACAAGACCCATGCTGCAGAAGCCAGGTTGGGAGACCAGCGGCTTGCGCCGTCAGCAAAGCCAGTGTAACAAGGTGGAAGATGGTCCATCTGTGGTCATGCAAAAATGATGAATGTAAGATGATGGAAAAAAACGTGAAAAACAAAAAGAGAGCAAACTGTACAATACGGACCAATGAGGCCGCGGTTTTGTTTATGGGTAAAAACGCTTAAGATACAACCCATTACGGGGGTTGCGCAAAGGATGGCCTTCAGAGTCGGCTAAGATGTATGCCCCCTTGCCGAGGCAGGTCTGCACGATGTAAGGGCCTTGCCACATGGATTCAAAATTCCCTTTACCGATTTTGTCATGGGCTTGGTCATAGGCGAGGACGAGGTCCCCTTCATGGAAAGTTCTAGGTTGAACATGTTTGTCATAACCAGCTTTGGAGAGGTTCTTGGCAGCCTCGATGTTTTGGAGAGTGGCATGACGGTCTTCATCAGCTTGTTCGAGTGTCAGCAAACGCTACTCGAGGGGGGAGGTGAAGATATCACGGAACTCGTGGAAGAGTTGTTTGTAGTCCTCAATCTCCTGCTCGCTGCAGGAGGCTCCTAAAGTGATGAGTTCATGGGTACATCCTGGGAACTTTGAGGGAGGAAAAGGACGTTGTTTCTGATGGACGGGGGGTACATCAGGCCATGTGTCGATGTGGTGCTCGATAATGGCGGGGTCAAGACCGGGCATTTCGGTATATGACCAGGAAAAGACATCACAGGAGTCTCTAAAGATGTTAGTGTATTCCTCAATCTCTTGCTTACTGCAGAAGGCTCCTAAAGTGATGAGTTCAGGGGCACTCCTGGGGGCAGCGATATCAATTTGGATGACGGGTGAGATGTTAGCCATGTTACCTTCCTCGAAGGCGTCAGGAGCAGGAATAGGGTCCTTGAACCAGTCAACCTTAGTGGGAAGGAAGTCTTTGGATTCAACCGCAAATTGGGTAGCGGTGCTATAGGAAGATGCTTCTGGGAGGACATACGAACGATGGTGCATATCATCCCAGGGGTACTCCGGGGCAGTGAATGCCTCAAGAATTTCCTCATCAGTACAGAAAGTCTGGGTCGTCAAATCGGTTGACGTGGGAATGGGAGTGGAAGAGATCATGTAAATGGTGTTGACCTCCTCGGATGGGGGTGAGATTGGGGGGTGAATCTCCTCAATAGTGGTAGGTGCCATCTCAAGATCCAGATTGTTCATCTCATAGAGAGCTGCTCTGTAATCTGGGAGATCGGGACAATGATGTGAATAGTGCCTGTAAACACCGCATATAGCACAGGGGTGGTTGGTACGCAGGGATTTATCTTTGGGCTTGGGGGTGGGGTTTAGTTCGACAATCGGGATGTTGAGGTCGTCATCGAGCATCTGCATGTGCTTATGTAATGCTGGTAACTGTGGACACTGATGAGTCGCATGGCCTAATTTGTCGCACAATGAGAATTTGGGAGGAGCACGAAATACTGGGGGGTTTTTCACTGTCTTGGGAGGTGGTACAGCAGTGTAAGGCTGGGGACCTCTGCCCCCAGTGTGTTTAGGAGTAGGGGGAGGAGTCGTGGAGGACGAAGGGGTAGAAACACCGGGGGGTGGCTGAGTGGTAGTAGCCATGGGTTGCACCGGTTGGAGGATGACATCTGGTGTCGGCGGGAGAAAGGTACCATATGGGTAATCCCAAGGTTAACCCAGGGAGGCTGAGGGTAGCCATAACCGGGGTGCTTACTACTCCCGAAGGAGGGACTAGGAAGGGGATAGTGTGGATAGGTGTAACACCAATGTGGCTAGGTACCAGTGGTGGTTTAGGAAACAAGGGTGGATGATTATTAGGTGGTTGGTTATCGTGGGATAAGGTACATAAGTCAGACACTTCAGGCGTAGATGACGGGGGAGGAATGGATTGGAAGGTAGAGGTCATCGGCGCGTCTGAGTAGACTCCAGGCCCCGTAGAGGAAACAAACGAAGTGGTGGCACGAGAAACAGGTTGTTCAACCATGGGGAGAACATTTTCGGGTGCAGCGGGAGCATTTGGATCATAGTAAGTAAGTTGGTCGATCTTAACCACGCGTCCATCATGGGGGAACATCATGGTACGAAAGACAGAGGAAGCGACCGCTCGCATAGCATACATGTAGCTGCGACCGAGTAAGAGGTTGTAATCAAGCTGGGCGTTGATAACCTCAATATCGATGAGGATGGTTTTACCACCTAACTGGACAGGGACATTGGCTAGGAGACCTTGGGGCTAAGCCGAACGACCGTCGTAGGCACGTAACGCAGTGGTGGACTGCTGGAGGGTAGGGGATCCCAAATTCTGCCATACGAATGTAGACATAACGCATGTGGAGGCACCCTCATCGATGATGCATCGATGGATGACAAGATTCCGAATGGAAACAGAAACTTGGAATGCTAAGGTGGAAGGCAGGCGTGGTTCGGACTGGTCCAAATCATATGCCATCAAATTCGAATCATTTGGGTCAATAGCCCCAATGGCTGAGAGTAAAGTCTTACACTGAGAAGGGCAGTTCTTCAAGACTTCTAACGCAGACATGGCTGCGGGAGATTGGGCTAGGTCGTCTACAATGTTGTAGTTTGACACAGCACGTGCATTGGGGTTGTTGGTGATACGGCGAAGTGGGAAACGAGCTTCTTTGGAAGCGCCATCTACCGGAGGGGGAGGGATACGTAACGCTTGATCAGTTGGATGAGTGTTAGGGGTTTTATCAGCGGGAGGGGCTTCAGAGGTGGAGCCATATTGGTTTCGACGGGTCTGGAGGTTGACATCAGCGGAAGACATCATCAATAAGTGGTGGGTACCTGAGTCAAACATGGGTTGATCAGGAGCGGCATATGTGATCTGTTGTTGTTGGGGTTGCGCGTTGGCTTGAGGGGGGGCCAATGGCTGAGTGTTCACCACACTTTGGGTTGGTTAGGGGTTTTGCAACACTAAAGGTGGCTGTTGAGGTTGTGGAGGGTTGGGCTGCGCTTGAGGAGCTGCCTGCCCTTGGCGATGGGCATCATCAACCCAAAGCTGCCAAGCTCGCTCCAAATGTGGGCAAGTATGTGTGTAGTGTCCATAGACCCCGCAGATAGAACAAGGATGGTTTGTTCTCAAATTAGGGTTTTTAGCCTGCTTGGGCGGGCGATCAGGGTTTTGGTTAGTGGGGGCCGCGTTGTTGTTGTCTGGGGGATTAGCCGGTTGACCACCTTGGTCTGTAGGTTGGTTGTTCCCACGATTACGGCCCTTACCGCGATTTTGTTGGCCCTGGTTGCGTTGGTTGTTCTGGTTTTGTTTCGGGTTGTTTTGGGCGTAAAATTGCCCTTGAGCAGCAGGTGGGTTTTGAGGTTGTGCAGGTACGGGAGCAGGCTGCGGTGGATGGTATGCAGGTGGAGTTTGAGCAGGTGCAGCAACTTGAGGGGGTTGCTGATATGGCGGCGGAGCGAGTTGTGGGTTTGCCGCAGGGGCTTCCTCTGGTGGGTAATAAGTGGGTTGGGCTTGTGAAGGCGCAGGAGCTGGGGCAGCCTGCTGGTGGTAATAAGCGGGCTGAGCCTGAGGAGGCGCAGGAGCTAGTGCCGCCTACTAGTGGTAATAGGGCCGAGGTGCGACCAGGAGGTTATAAGCAGAGGGCGCATGACTGAAGCACTGAGGTGGACAGCTAGGTCCATGGGAATGATGGTGATGTGTCATAGGAGCATACGAGTTGGTTGCTCCAGACTGTGAGGAAGCCCGCGAAAGGTCAGGGCCAGGGGTAGGGCGTGCTATAGAAAATGGTTGGGGATGCGAAGAAACACGGCCAATAATACCATCTGCAGCGTGGGATTCCCCCGGTGCATCATGCTGGGAGGACTTGCTGCGAGGGGCGTCAGGTATAATGGTATAAAGGTATCCCGACTGGGCGTAAATGAGGTCGAACTACTGTGCCTTAAGGATAGCCTCTTCTTCAGACTAGGGTCTTTCGGAAGCTACATCCTTAGCAATAACAGGGAGAAGGGATTGGAGGAACCAATCTAGGAAGATACGGTCGTCTAGTTTGATCTTACATAAGCTGCGGCGTCGACGCCACTCATGGATGTGGTCCGTGATATGGGTAGCCGTGTTTTGTCTGCAGGATAGGAGGATTTCAATGCCCACGTCATACCGGATAGGAAACTGGAAGAACTGCAGGAAGGTCGAGGCAAGGGAAGCAAAGGTGGCATGGGTCCCATGAGGTTGCTCGATATACCACTTGGCTGCAGAGCCAGTGAAGGTGCGCTGTAAGAGACGGAGGCGAACAGAGTCGTCCACTATGGAGTTAGAGGAACACCATAGGTGGAAAGACATGATATGGTTTTGTGGGTCCTCCCTGGCCTTGCCCTCGAATTTGGGGATGTCAGAGGAGAGCTTGGTAGGCATATGAGGCCACGCAGGGTCGTGTCGGATAGGGTCATTGGTCAATCTAGCTAGATCAAGTAGGTTGAGGCTAGCCATGAATGGCAGACTGGAAGAAGGATTTGACACAGGAGTGGGTTGGACCAAGTTGGGGCCCATGCCCCCAAGTAGAGAGGCAGGGTTGGGAATGTTGCCCCCAAGTGGGGGAACTAAAGTGGTATAGGATGGGCCCGCACCACCATGGGTGGTGTGAGTCACTGGTGGAGTGGTGGTATGTATGCCAGCTACGGGAATAGGAATGGTGGCCGAGATGGTGGATGTGGCCCCCATCGAGGGCATTCCTAGAGCAGGTGTGGTAACTGGTGTAGTGGTGGATGTGCCACCAATGGTCCCTACAACGAAAGGAGTGGAAGTCGTGCCAGCCATGGGGCTAGTAGGGGCAGTGTAAATAGGGTTCTCAGACTCTTCGTCAGAATCGGAGCTAAAGTAAGGAGCGTCAATATCTGGTGACGGGGTCCTATGTCGCTGACGAGTGGAGTCAAGTGACAGGGCTCTAGATCTGTGATGAGTGGTATCAACGGATGATGATCTGAATCTATGACGGGTGGTGTCAAGTGAACCGTGCTGTGGCGGATCGCCCCTGAGGCACCGAGAATGTCTCGGGGACTCAATGGTGACAGATGGTGTCAAATCTCTGTGGGTTTAGGTGAGTAGAAAAACAGCTCAAAAATCCTAATGCAACCGAGTGTGCAGAAGGAGAGCTCAAAAACAAGGCACTCAGGCCAACGACCAACTCAAAACACCCACTGCAACAGCTGTGCTACTATAGGTGGAGTAACAACAAAGATGGTCAGAATACCAACAAGCAGCAGGTTTCCTAAAAATGAAAAATGGTGGACTCACTAGACCAAAGGGAGGTAAAGGAACATGCAAACACCTAACTAAAAGTATTCTGACTCAACTAAACATATCCTCTGCAAGGTGATGAAATCCAAGTCAGACAATATGAGTAGGAAATCCAAGTGGCTATGATATCCCCCTACCGGGAGGGACACCAGGTAGTCAATCCTAGAAGAATGGCAACTAAGATAACCCGTTCATGACACGTCCAGAAAGGTGAATCTGCCGTTTAGTCTGTTTACCGCAATACCCCTATACAGGGATATCCCGCGAACCGTGAAAGGTAGCCCTTCGGTTACTGAATGGAGTGCGGTATTCCACTCAGGCCTCCGGACCAGTCTCCCGACTTCAACCCTCCTAAGGGAGAGGCCCTCTGATAAACTGGTCGTGACCGTGCCAAAAAGTACTAGGGGATTTTGGTTCCCTATTTGGACAACAACTATGTCTCAAGTGTAAATAACCGAGGGGTGTTATTGGAAGCCTATCTCCCCGATCCTACCTAACTACAAAGATTCTTTTGTGTTCCCCAAGTGGGGTTAGAATATTGGTTGAGTTAGGTACTTTTTAAGGCTCACTTGATTTATGTGACAGAGTGTGTGCTCGTGAGGTTATGAACCCAAAATAGAAGTGCCACAAGGGGGGCAACTTCTTAACTATCAATAATGCTGGAATTGAAACTTTAACTTGCAAAATTTTCTGAATTAACAATACTGAAATTTTAAAAAGATTCTGTAAAGGGAACAAAAATTATGTTGCAGAAAGGCTATAAGGAAGTGGGGCTGCAAGTAGGACAGAGGGCTGTTCAAATGCAAAAAATATTGCAGCAAAAAGGGGTTGGGTTCAAACAGGAAAAATGCAGAAATCAGATCGCGGGTCTGTAGCGAATCAGAACAGGCGGACCGCGGGTTTGAGGGAAACAGACGCAGTCAGGTCGTGGCTTTCGGGCAAACAGATCCAGTCGGGACGCAGGAAACAGGGAAAAAGACGCAGTCGGGTCGCGGAAAAGAGGCTAACAGACGTAGTCGGGACGCCGGAAAGGGGCTGAAAGCCGCAGTCAGGATGCGGGAAAATAGCCGACAGGCGTAGTCAGATCGCAGCAAACAGGCTGATTAGCCGCGGTCGGATCGCAGGTAACAAACTTGAATCCGCCGGCATGGCATCGGAAACCATCTGAGAGCCGCGGTCGGGTCGCAGGTAAATTCCTGAAAGACGCGGTCGGGACGCGACTGCAGAGGGAAAAGACGCGATGTACGGCGGCCGACAGGGACAGCCGAAAGGAAATTTTTTTGAAAACGGAAACCAGAAATTCAAAATCTAGGGGAGTCGCCAAAACTGTAGCTAGGGTTTTACCCCTAGCTTGTGCAAATGAGCACCTACTAAGGAGAATGGACTCCTTAGTAGCAGTTCAGTAAATGTAAATTATTAAGCTAAAACTAAAATAGAAACTACTCTAAAACATGTGCATGAAAACTAAACAACAATTTGTAAACAAGGGTTTTGTATTAATATTACCTTCAATGTGAAGGTTGATGAAGCTCCTTGCAATGTCCAAGAGGGTTGCTCCAAGCTCCAATGTGCTCCTTCTCTTTCTCCAATGGTGGGGATGGGCCAAAAGAGGCTCTCAAGGTGAAAGTAGTTCAATGGCGAACTAGGGTTTCAAGAGAGATTTTGGAAGAGTAAGGGTATAGTTGACTGTGGATATGAAATAAGGGATCTCCATCACCTATTTATAGTTTTTTGGTGGTGGAGTGCTGACCCATGGTTTTAGGAAACACATGGTTTAGGGTAGTTGTATAGGGTTTTTTCCTCCTTTTCCTCATTATTTTATATTTTTTATTCCCTTTTTAGGGGATTTTTGCTATTTTAGAGGAATTTTGGATATTTTTGGAGGAAAAGGGGTTTTTTTTAGCCTTTTTGAGGCTATTTTGATGGTTTTGTGGCCTTTTGGAGGCATTTTAGGCCTTTTAGAGGCTTTTAAATGGGATTTTTTGGGATTTTAAGGGAAATATGGTAGGAAAATGGACAAATGAGCCATATAATGTGGTAGATGAGGTAGTGAGCACTTTTTGGGTGTTAACACATACTCTCAATGGTACACTGAACTGGGACGGAACTGGGACTGAACTGGGTACTCAAGGAAGCATATAACTGGATGGCTTCCGAATACAATCGCCAACGCAACCCGGACATCCACAGGAACATATAACTGGGCATTCCGAAGTGACTCACCAATGTGCTAGTGTCGGGGGAGATCCGGGGGTCTTCGACCAAAAATGGAAGCGATATAAACCCTGCGCGATTCTCAACGATGCGATCAAGGTGCTGACGTCGAGCATGTGAGAAACAACCATTCGGAGAGGCAATGATGACTCCTCTCAAAATGATCTGTACGCACTCACCATAGATGGTGATGGGTCCAAGGCGCAGGGACCTCTGGGTCTATCCTCTGGAATAGAGGGGCTGTCGTCGACAGAGGGAGACCTGCAACTATCAAGGCAATGATGTTTCCTTGATAGGAGCGTGAGGTAGAGAACCGAAGTGTGATAGTACTGATTGTAGGACTGACAAACTATGGGGGATAACTGGGCAAGTAGAGTGGGTGGACTCAAACTTCCTTTGTTCAGAGTATGATGGCGGGGATGATCGGGCAACATATGAAACTGACTGATGGGAAAGGGATCATAGCTGTAATGGATCAAGGATAGTGACTGGGATGAGGGATACTCAGGCTGGTGTAAAATGGTAGGAGACTGCAGACTACTCTGAACAAAGGAGACCTGATTGGGGGTGTTGTCGAGATGATCGATCATAGTGCCAAGAGGCACGGGGGACTTCTTCATGGGTTAAGGAACGAGAAGAAGTGTGTGTAAACATGGTACTGTCATGTGGATTTGTACGAGCCCAGGAGAGTTCATGCTAGTGATTGCTTTCAAATTAAGGAGTCTGAAAGTGATAAGAAGACTCTGAAATAATGGAATGGTACTGTCGTGTGGATTTAGACAAGCCCAGGACAGTGCATGCTCGTGGTTGCTTTCAATTTTAGAGAGTCTGAAAGCGATAAGAAGACTCCAGGGGGTTGCTTTTTTGTGTGTTAGTCTCCAAGGCCCAAAGAAGCATAAAAGGATGCAATGAAGAACTCTTCTATCCGTTGTGACTAGAGTATTCCTTTTTCGTAATTAGTCTACCAGGTCTCGAGAAGGGGTAAACTTATACCAGATAGACGCCCTTTCAGGTACTTTAACGAGCATGAAAGGAAGCAAGATTGCTTGGCGATCTTTTCATTGTTTTAGGAGTCAGAAAAGAGCTTAACAGAAACTCCCTAAGTGCCTTTTTCGTAAAGGACTTGTCCAGCCCAAAAAATGGATAAAATTATACCGAACAAAAGGAATGGCCAGGCAAGGAGGAAGTGCTCAATCAAGGAACATCTATGATGACCAAGAATGAGGGTGGGGGGGAACACTGGTGAGCCTCCTTGCGGGGGTAATGAATGGTTGAAAAATAATGAAATAGTTGCAGTATGACAGGAGTGAATGGCTCATGTAAAAATGTGGAACAATCCGATGGCAGCCAATGTGGTGCGCAAACCGAGGCAGCAAGGTGTCGGGACACAATGTTGAAACTGTACCAAGTGAGAGCGAGAAATGATCTCAAGCATCATCACGAGCTCGGAAAAAAGAATCCGATGATATAAAGAGTGTCAAAAATGGATAACGATCGATGTGGCACGCAAACCGAGGCGACGGGGGGTGTTTTGGAAAAAATACCCAAAAAATATGGGGGTGAGAGCTAGAAATGATCTCAAGCATCATCACCGACGCAGAAAAATGAATTCGATGATATAAAATATGCGAAAAACAGAGAGCAATTGAAGTGCCACGCAAACCGAGGTGACTAGTGGCGTCTAAAAAATGTGCAAAAAATGACATGGAAAAAATAACGTAATGAGTTGAACATCATGATGGTATCGTCGTGCTGATTCCAGTGGTGGAAACGGTTCGAAAAACGGACTTCGTATGGGTTCAGAATGGCCAAAACAAGAAAAAGTCAACGGACTATAAATAGTGAGTGGGTCCAATATGACAAGTGTCATTTGTACTATTTGACTTTGACTAGTGATCAGAGTTGACCAGAGCTTAGTTGGTGTTTCTGGACGATCCGACCGACCGATTTCAGATCCGGGAGATACAGGTATTCCGTCAAATTCATACCTGGATGTTTTTTGGGTTCGGGGGATGGGTAGTGGGTCCCAGGGGTGATTTGTACGGTCCACGTGGGGTGGACTGTGGGTTTGTAGGAGGGAGCCACGTTCGGGGCCCGCGGGTTTCACCGCGGATGACGCGCGTGGAGATTGTGGGTCTCAAGTCGAAACACATGGTATAAGACCGTGTGTTTAGAGGGTGAACATGCAGTTTGGTACCGCGTGTTCGGGACTTACAGTCACGGTTTTGGACCGCGACTGTGGGCCAAACAGCCGCGGCAAGGGGGCCTAAAGTCGTGTTTTTTATCGAGCTGTTAGGACTTCCTCGGGGGGGGGGGGGGAGGGCAGGGTGTATTTCTTTGACATGAGTCTAATGAGCTTGCCTTGCGTGTTTGACAGGATGTCGCTAGTACTATGGAGAGAGCGGGAGATCCCAGATGAGATAGTGGCTTTCATCCGGGACGATGGTCATGTGCGGGCGGTGTTGGAATTGTGCGGACTGCTGAAGTTCACGCAGGTACCTATGATGCATTCGACAGGGTTGCTGCTGAGTAGGCTAGTGAGTTTCTGGGAGCCAGACATACAGGCTTTCAGGGTGCAGGGTGAGAGGGTGGACCTCACCCTGACAGATGTATATTTCCTGACGGGGTTTCCTTGTCTAGGTAGGGTGGCGGATACGCAGCCGAGAGTATCCGCCGATGTGGGTATGGAGGACATGTTGGAGCGGTACTGTGCTCCAGAGGCTAGGGCGCATAGGAATGCACTTCGGGTGATAGACCTACAGGAGCCGACGATACAGGCTATTGCAGCATGTGTGGTTCGCGTGTTGGGGTCCCAGTCACCGGAGAAGGTGTCTGGGGGCCAGATGCAGCAAGTGGAGCGCGTACTGGATGGGGTTTACTATGCGTGGGGCCAGATGTTCCTCGCCTGTGTGCAGTGACAACTGACAGCGGCGAAGGAATATGGAAAGGGGTTTTTTCTATGGTTCCTTGACTAATAGTAGCCATGGGTTGCACCGGTTGTAGGATGACGCTTGGTGTCGGCGGGGGAATGGGAGGCAAAAGATACCACACGAGTAATCCCAAGGTTAACCTAGGGAGGCTAAGGGTAGCCATGACCGGGGCGCTCACTACTCCCGAGGGAGGGACTAGGAAGGGGATTGTGTGGATAGGTGTAACACCAATGTGGCTAGGTACCAACGGTGGTTTAGGCAACAAGGGCGGTTGATTGTTAGGTGTTTGTGCATCGTGGGAAATGGTACATAGGTCAGATACGTCAGGTGCAGATGACGGGGGAGGAATAGATTGGAAGGTGGATGTCATCGGTGGATCTGAGTAAACTCCAGGTCCCAAGGATGAAACAAACGAGGTAGCGGCACCGGTAACAGGTTGTTCAACCATGGGGAGAACATTTTCGGGTGCAGCGGGGGCATTTGGATTGTAGTAGGTGAGTTGGTCGACCTTGACCATGCGTCCATCGTGGGGGAACATCATGGTACGAAAAACGGAGGAGGCAACCGCCTTCATAGCATACATATAGCTGCGACCAAGTAAGACGTTATAATCAAGCTGGGCGTTGATGACCTCTATGTCAATGAGTACGGTTTTACCACCTAACTGGATGGGGACATTGGCTAGGAGACCTTGGGGCTGAGCCAAACGACCATCGTAGGCGCGTAATGCAATGGTGGACTGCTGAAGAGTAGGGGATCCCAACTTCAGCCATACGAATGTGGACATAACGCATGTGGAGGCACCTTCATCGATGATGCACCAATGGATGACAAGATTCCGAACGGAAACAAAAACTTGGAATGGTAAAGTGGAAGGTAAGCGGGGTTCGGACTGGTCCAAATCAAATGCCATTAAATTCGAATCATTTGGGTCAATAGCCCCAATGGCTGAGAGTAAAGTCTTGCGCTGGGAAGGGCAGTTTTTCAAGACTTCTAATGCAGACATGGCTGCAAGAGATTGGGCTAAGTCATCTAAAATGTTGTAGTTTGACGCAGCATGCGCATTGGGGTTATTGTTGATACGGCGAAGTGGGAAACGAGGTGCTTTGGGAGCACCATCTAGTGGAGGCGGAGGTATACGTAACGCCTGATCAGTGGGATGAGCGTTAGTGTTTTTATCGACAGGAGGGGCTTCAGAGGTGGAGCCATATTGGTTCCGATGAGTCTGGAGGTTGACATCAGCGGATGACATCATCAACAAGTGGTGGGTACCTGAGTCAAACATGGGTTGATTAGGAGTGGCGTAAGTGATCTGTTGTTGGGGTGGTGCATTGGCTTGAGGAGGAGCCAACGACTGAGTATTCACTACGCCTTGGGTTGGTAATGGGTTTTGCAGTACCAAAGGTTGCTGCTGGGGGGGCTGGGGGTTGGGCTGCGCTTGAGAAGCCGCATGCCCTTGGCGATGGGCATCATCGACCCAGAGTTGCCGAGCTCGCTCCAAATGTGGGAAAGCGTGTGTGTAGTGGCCATAGACCCCGCAAATAGAACAAGGATGGTTTGTTCGCAAGTTAGGGTTTTTGGCCTTCTTGGGTAGATGATCAGGGTTTTGGTTGGCAGGTGCCGCATTATTGTTGTCGGGGGGATTTGGAGGTTGACCACCTTGGTCTGGTGAAGGGTTGTTCCCACGGTTACGGCCCTTGCCACGGTTTTGCTGGCCTTGTTGGCGCTGGTTGTTCTGGTTTTGCCACTGATTTTGTTGGGCGTATAATTGCCCTTGGGCAGCAAGTGGGTTTTGGGGTTGTGTAGGTGCGGGAGCAGGCTGCGGGGGATAATATGTAGGTGGAGGCTGTGCAGGTTCTGACCCTTGTGGGGGTTACGGATATTCCTGCGGAATGGGTTGTGGGTTGACCGCAGGAGCTTCCTGTGGCGGGTAATAAGTAGGTTGGGCTTGAGAGGTCACAGGAGCTGGTGCAGCCTGTGGATGGTAATACAGCTGAGGTGCGGCCCGGGGAGCATAAGTGGGGGGTGCGTGTCCAAAGCACTGAGGTGGACATGAGGATTCATGGGAATGGTGATGATGTGCCATGGGACCATACGAATTGGTAGCTCCGGACTATGATGTAGCGCGCGAAAGGTTGGGTCCATGGCTAGAACATGCTATGGAAAAGGGTTGGGGATGTGAGGCGATATGGCCAATTATGCCGTATGCGGCATGGGATGCCCCCGGCACATCGTGCTGGGAGGACTCACCACGATGGGCGTCAGGTATAATGGTATAGAGGTAACCCGACTGGGCGTATATGAGGTCAAATTGTTGGGCTTTGAGGATGGCCTCTTCCTCAGACTGGGGTCGTTCGGATGCCACACCCTTGGCAATGACAGGAAGGAGGGATTTTAGGAACCAATCTAGGAAGATACGGTCGTCTAACTTGATCTTGCAGAGGCTACGGCGTCGACGCCACTAATGAATGTGGTCAGTGATGTGAGTGACCGTGTTCTGTTTGCAAGACAGTAAGGTCTCAACTCCCAAGTCATAGTGGACAGGTAACTGAAAGAACTACAGGAAGGTCGAGGCAAGGGAGGTAAAGGTGGCATGGGTCCCATGGGGTTGCTCGATATACCACTTAGCTACAGAGCCAGTGAAGGTGCGCTGTAACAGACGGAGGCAGACAGAGTCGTCCACTATGGAGTTGGAGGAACACCATAGATGGAAGGACATAATGTGGTTCTGGGGGTCCTCACCTGCCTTGCCCTCAAACTTAGGGATGTCAGAGGGGATTTTGGTAGGCATGTGAGGCCATGTAGGGTCGTGTCTGATAGGGTCATTAGTCAGTCTAGCCAGGTCGAGTAGGTTGAGGCTAGCCATGAATGGAAAACTGGTAGAAGGATGTGACATACTGGCGTGTGCGACCAAGTTGGGGCCAATGCCCCCAAGTGGAGGGGCAGGGTTTGGGATGTTGCCCCCAAGGAGGGGAACGAAGGTGATATAGGATTTTCCTGCACCACCAAGGGTAGCGTGAGTCACTGGTGGAGTGGTGATAGGTATGCCAGCTACTGGAATAGGTATGGTGACCAGAATGGTGGATGTGGCCCCCATCGAGGGCATACCCAAAGCAGGTGTGGTAACTAGTGTAGTGGTGGATGTGCCACCAATGGTCCCTACAACGAAAGGAGTGGAAGTCGTGCCAGCCATGCGGCTAGTAGGGGCAGTGTAAATGGGGTTCTCAGACTCTGCCTCAGAATCGGAGGTAAAGTAAGGGTGTCAATATCTGGTGATGGAGTCCTGTGTCGTTGACGAGTGGAGTCAAGTAACAAGGCTCGAGACCTATGATGAGTTTTATCAAGTGATGATGATCTAAGTCTATGATGGGTGGTTTCAAGTGAACCGTGCTATGGGGGCTCGCCCCTGAGGCACCGAGAATGTCTCGGGGACTCAATGGTGACAAATGGTGTCAAATATCTGGGGGTTGTGATGAGTGAAAAACAACTCAAAAACCCTAATGCAACCGAGTGTGCAGAAGGAGAGCTCAAAAAATATGGCAATCAGGCCAACAACCAACTCAAAACACCTACTGTAACAACTGTGCTACACTAAGTGGAGTAACAACAGAAATGGTCAGAATACCAACAAGCAGCAGGTTTCCTAAAAATAAAAAATGGTGGACTCACTAGACCAAAAGGAGGTAAGGGAGCATGCAAACACCTAACTAAATAGTATTCTGACTCAAGTGGACATATCCTCTACAAGGTGATGAAATCCAATTCAGACAATATGGATAGGAGAGCCAAGTGGCTAAGATATCCCCCTACCGGGAGGGACACCGGGTAGTCAATCCTAGAAGAATGGCAACTAAGATACCCCTTTCATGACACGTCCAGAAAGGTGAATTTGCCATTTGGTCCTTTTACCGCAATACCCCCATACAGGGATATCCCGAGAACTGTGAAAGGTAGCCCTTTGGTTACTGAATGGATTGCGGTATTCCACTCAGGCCTCCGGAACCAGTCTGGCGACTTCAACCCTCCTAGGGGAGAGGCCCTCTGATAAACTGGTTTTGACCGTGCCAAAAAATACTAGGGGATTTTGGTTCCCTAATTGGACAACAGCTATGTTTCAAGTGTAAACAACCGAGGGGTGTTATTGGAAGCCTATCCCCCCGATCCTACCTAACTACAAAAATTCTTTTGTGTTCCCCAAGTGAGGTTAGAATGTTGGTTGTGTTAAGTACTTTTTAAGGCTCACTTGAATTAGGTGAAAGAGTGTGTGCATGTGAGATGATGATGAACCCAAGTAGAAAGTTCCACTAGGGAGGGAACTTTCTAACTAGTAATAACAAGACAGAAATTAACTTTTGAAATGCACAATTTTCTTTTTCCAATTCAAAATGCTGAAAATGTAAAAACGGTTCTGTAAATGAAACAGAAATAAAAAACTGCAGAAAAAAGTTGTAAGGAAGGGTGGCTACAGGTAGGACAGATGGCTGTGCTGGTGCAGAAAAAAGTGCAGCAAAGTGTTGGGTTCAAAACAGAGAAAAATGCAGAAAACAAACCGTGGGTTTTTAGCAAATCTGAGCGGTCCGACCGTGGAAAATAACTGAACAGTCGCAGTCGGGTTGCAGGTTTTAGGCTGAAAAACGTAGTCGAGACGCAGTAAAAACGCCGAAAGTGACAGGCAGGTCGCGGGAAAATGGCCGAAAGTCACAGGCTGGTCGTGGGAAAATGGTCGAAAGCCGCAGGCGGGACGCAGGAAAAACGCAGAAAGGCGCCGGCGGGTTGCGGGAAATTGGCCGAAAGCCGCAGGCGGGACGCAGGAAAAACGCGGAAAGGCGTTGGCGGGTTACAGGAAACTAGTCGAAAGCCGTAGGCGGGATGCAGGAAAAACGCCGAAAGGCGCCGATGGGTTGCGGGAAACTGGTGGAAAGCCACAGGAGGGACGCAGAAAAAGGGTTAATAGTCGCAGTCAGACCATCGCAAACAGGCTAATAGCTGCAGTCGGATCGCAGGTAACAGACTGAAAACGGCTGGCAGGTCACCAGAAATAGTCTAAGAGCCGCGGTCGGGTCGCAGGTAAGTGCTTGAAAGACGCGGTCAGAACGCGACTGTAGGGGGAAAAGATGCGGTTTACAGCGGCCGAAAGGGAATGTCGAACATAAATACAAGGAAATATTTTTTAAAATTATAACCATAAATTCAAACCAAGGGGAGTCGCCAAAACTATAGCTAGGGTTTTCACCCTAGTTTGTGCAAATGAGCACCTACTAAGGAGAAGGGACTCCTTAGTAGTAGTTCAATAAACAGTAATTAAAAGAAAAGATATTAAAATGACAATTATACTAAGCTAATGCATGAAACAGAAAAACAAGATATAAAGAATGGCTTTTGTATTAATTTTACCTCCAATGTGAAGGTTGGTGAAGCTCTTGCAATGGTCCAAGAGGGTTTCTCCAAGCTCCAACTTGCTCCTTCTCTTTCTCCAAATGATGGGAATGGGCCAAAAGGGGCTCTCAAGGTGAAAGTAGCTCAAGGGTGAGCTAGGATTTCAAGAGAGATTTTGGCAGAGTAAGGGTATACTTGATTGTGGATATGAAATGAGGGGTCTCCATCACCTATTTATAGTTTTTCAGTGGTGGATTGCCGGCCCATGGTTTTGGGAACCAAATGGTTTAGGTCAGCTGTATAGGGTTTTTTCCTCCTTTTTCCTCATTATTTTACATTTTTTATTCCCTCTTTAGAGAGTTTTTGCTATTTTGGAGGAATTTTGGATTTTTTTGGAGGAAAAGGGGTTTTTAGCCTTTTTGAGGCTTTTTTGATGGTTTTGTGGCCTTTTGGAGGCTTTTTAGTGGGATTTTCAAGGTTTTTAAGGGAAATATGGTAGGAAAATGGACAAATGAGTCATGTAATGGGGTAGATGAGGTAGTGAGCACTTTTTGGGTGTTAACAATAATGTTGCTGCAAATGTGAATAAGAATGTGCTCAAACCATGTCATCATAAAAGGAAAATCTAGGAGTTCCATACTCCTCATGTGACACCATAAAAAAGAACCCTTTCACCCATACTTCATTGAGACTAATACTGCAAAACATGGAATTGTAGGATGTAGGAGAATGAACTAACACACCCAAATGATCAAAAAGTACAGAAGTTTCATCATGGGAAGGATCCATGTGGGTAGTATCATGCAGCTCCTTCAAAAGTGGGAAACCTTTGTCATATATTGGTTCCCATGTAGAGGAATCATGCTCTTCTTTAAAAATTGCATAAGCTTCATCAAGAGACAATTCAAGTTCCTCTTCCACCACATTAAGTGTTTGGATCTCTTCAAGTTCATCTTCAAACACATTAAGCACATTCAAATTTCCACATTTCTCATGATCCACCATGTCATGAGAATCCTCCAAACAATCTACCATTTGACAATCTGAAACATAGGAGGAAAAACAAGTATCTTGCAACTTTTCAAGAAGTTGCTCATTTTGAATTGTGAGCTTATGAATATCCTCATTATTCTTTAAGTATGCATCATATAACAATTCATTAAGCTCAAACAAATGGTTTCTATCAAAAAGCAAAGACATGAAATTACCTTTGATGTGACATATTGCTCTTTGAATCTTCTCCATGTCTTCAAGGAAGGATGTTTCCTCCAATGAAGTAGCTCTCCAACAAGAATTTGACACCAATGCTTGAGTGTCATGGAGAATGCAGAGGGACTCTTGGATCTTATTTTCATTCATCTTTAAGGACCCTTCAAGAAAATGAGGCTCTTGCAAATGAACCTCCTCATCTTCTTCAATTTTGCTTGGACCAACTTCATGAAGCTCAAGTGGTGATGGGGAAGTTGATCTTGGTTCTTCTTCAACTGCTACAAGGTCGTCATTATCATGCTTAATGAAATGTGTACTTGTAGAAACACTTTCAAAAGTGATCTCTATATCACCAACATAGAGGTGTGAGCACCCATCAGTAGGTACTCCTTCATAGTTTAAGCATCCATCAGTAGATGCTCTTTGGTTCATGGCTATGCTAGAAGGTGTCTCGAAATGATATTCCATATTTTCAATAGAATCTTCTTCATGCTCTTGTGATGTCTCTTCCTTTTGCTCCTTAAAGCAAGCTGATGCATTTTGCCCCTTGTTTTCCTTAGGATCAATATATTTGGAAACTCTTCTTGAATAAATCTCAAAAGCTCCCCTCAAGGAGGACATCATTTCATGCACACATATATGATACTCGCTCCAAGGGTTTTTACAAGAAGGGAATAAACCTTTCTTCACTAACTCCACATCTTCATTTTTGGGCCTATTTTCAAAAACATGTTCAGCATAGTACTCAAAAGACATGGCATTTTGTGTATTTTTTCTAAAAGAAAGATATTCTTGATATTTTTGATATTGTTGGGGCAAGGTTTTATATTTTGCTCTCCATCTTTGGAACTCACTCATAGAATTATCCTTGGTTGGTGTGACACACTCATATTCATCAGATTTAGAGTCATAAGAATAATCTTCATTTCTCTTGAAATTGTAAGAAGTGTTGCATGATGGCACCTCTTCCTCATACCATTCACATTCTGCTTCATATTGCTCATAAGCATCTGCATATTCCTCATAAGAATTTTACTCATAGGATTCATCATAATAGTAAGACATGGCTGCCAATTATTCTTGAATGTATGTACCTAATACACAGGTGCAAGGACCATGCTCTGATACCACTGTAATGTCCCTTGTTAGGAATTTTATTAAAATTGCAATTTGCCACTTTTTTTCCCTAGTTCGACCTTTGACTAGTTTTGATCTCTAGGTCCCAAATTTGCCCCAAATGATCCCAAATATTTTGAGAAGGTATATGAATGATATTAGAACATAAATATGTGTTTCAGGGGTTCCTTTGGACCTTTTAAATACTTCTGCAAATTCTCTTTCAATTTTGATCAATGTAGGTAACTTTACTAGTGATTTTCCTTTGACTAGTATTGGTCTCTAGGTCTCAAATTGACTCCAAATGCCTTCAAATATTCAAGGAAGGTGTATGAATGATATTAGAACTTGAATATGATTTTTATGGATGACATATGTCCACCAAAAGACCTCTGAAAACTCTCTTAAGATTCTGGACCAATTATGCAATTTTACTAGTAATTTGGGGTTCAAATCCCCCTGGGGTAAGTACTGAAAATGGCTTCCCAAATGCCTCCAAACCCACTCAAATTTATGAAAAGAGGTATGTAATGTGTTAATTATTTTATTAAAGTCTCATATGCACCATTAATTGATTATTACAACTATTTTCACCCTCTCCCATTCAACTGCAAAAATCCCCAATTCGACCCTTGGGGGAATGGCATTATTTCACCTCCCAATACAACTAAACTGAGTACAAATGCTTCAAATGCTCAAGTAAAGTACATGAAACTTTTAGAAGACATCCATGACAGTATATTGATCACAAATATATCATATAATCATACATTCATTCGAAATCATCATCAATACATTGGCTCACAACAAGGTAGTGGGGAAATGGCATTGTTCTTCCATTAAAAATGAGATTTGTAATGCCCATATTTTGATTCGGCATATTTATTAGTTAGACACACCATAATTTATTTCTTATATATATTTTTGTCGAACTCAGCTCGACTGAGTAAACTATATTGGACCTCATTATATGATGTTACTCTGTCTTATGATTTCACCATGATTATGATATTACTATGTTATGCAGTTATGATGTCATGATTATCATATGATTTCCTTATTTTACGATTGCAGTATATGTTTATATGTTTTCCTTAATGAAATGTGAAATATATGGTTCGGTACGTGGATACCATCTTCTTATATGAATTGCTGAAATGTTATATGTCATACGCATCTATGATGAGCTAAAAGGTTACATGAAATAAAATGATAACATGGATCAATTGGCGATCAATGGAAAATGCTTTCTATAAATTGTATTTTGCAAAACACTAACCTACAGGACACAGGGGCTATGGGATAGCCAGTTACTTGATCTGATATGTATTGGAAAGAAAAAACATGTTCATACAGCAAACCTTAGCAGCCAAAATGAGGATACGATAACACAAACTGATAATCCCGATAGCAGCAAGTATGAGTTGATAAGGGCGTAGGCCCAGTATGTTGAGAGGGATGGATGTGTTTCCCACCCTATGGTTCCATGAGACCCGAGGTCATGGGAGGGATGTGCTGAGACACGCTCCCCATGTTGTTGTGATGACGATGGTCGGATGCCTGCTAGGGGAGGATAGGTCCGCTGTTCAGCCGACGCTATCGCTCTCAAGTTCTATGTGGTCAGATCGGTGAGTCCGACATCCACTGTTGTACTAGCAGAGGAAGGATAGGGAGGATGCTGGACGTAGGTTATGATGGGAGGATGTGTTAGTTAGTACTGTTGGGGGTTTAGTATTCCTTGATTCCGAGTTAGTGGAAGTAGGCACCCTTCCTTGTACATGATTGATTAAACTAATGTAAAGATAAAGAGAATGATGTTAAATCGTAAAGGGTTAACTGTTAAATAACCGAGGATGTTAAAGTAATTATACTATATATTATGCTTGCTCTTCTGCATGGGGGTAGATACTATTATTAGTTAGCAAGTATGCATAGGTGGAATGGGGTTGTTTATAGTACATATCCGACATGTGCATACACTGGCCATGCATGCACACCTTGTACGTGTACAATATTACTGGTGTATAACATACTTGTCATGCTTGAATAGTAGTATAAATGTCATAGATAACTCAGTTAAGGATACATCAATCAACTTAGGTAATGAATGGTTAGGTTGTCAATGTGTAAATAAGTGAATTAGTAATTATATGAAAACATTGTAATAATAAACTAAGACAAGTGTCGTCAGTTAACATTGTCATAGGAGAACTGTTGTGAATAGGGTAATGATAGTGTCTAATTAATTAGTAAAATTGTTTAAGCCCTCACAAGTGCTTTGTTTATAAGAACAAGGATGCTATGTTGATGATAGGGTACTCATGTGATAAACAAATAATTAAGAATACTATGATTAATTCACCTTTCATTATTGTTAAATGGTGATTTAATTATTATTATTAATTAATAAATGGTGATATAATTATTATTATTACTTAATTAATAATATTCCAGCAACATTTATATATCCCTATCGTAACAATTGCAATATAAGTAAGATATAAAATATTGATTTATAAATTAATATTGTGTGATTATTTCCATTTCAAAAGTTAGCCATAATAGGATAATCATTTCTTGGAATGAAAGTGATGTGATGGAAAATGGTTATTTAATTATTCAATGTTAATCTTGGAATTTAAACCTCAAGCTAAGTAGTCTCGACAGATAAGGTGGACCATTAAGACACATCATGTCCAAGTTGAAAAGGGGAAACTAATTATATAATATTTTATTAACTACATTAATAACATTAAATACCAAGGATAGCGAATAGACTTGTATTTAATGAAGCTTGTCCCGAATGGATAACCCTTGGGTGATAATCCCCACCGTAATAAATACTCACGACCGTCAATCCAAAAAACCAACTAATTTTTCCATGAGAGTAATTAATTATACTTTTTTTTATAAAGAACCGTGTATGAATGAACTGGTGATAGGAGTAAATGTTGAGGGGCTCGAGAGGGGGATTTTGGGGCGGTGGAGTAAGCCCAAGATATTCTCGAGGAAGGAAAATTATATAGAGGGGGATTGCTTGGAGAAAGGGAGGTCTTTTTTTTATGGGGGAAGAAAAGAAGTTTGGAGAAGAGAAGTTTGGAGAACAGAAAGATTTTTAGAACAGAAGGAAAGACTGCTCTCGGGATTATCAGATTGTGGGCTCGGGGGCTTGGAAATTCTTTGATTTCCAAGGGCCAGCAAGATAATAGCTGGTCGGCAGGGTGGACACTTCAGTTTGGCTGTCTAAGGGGTTATACAACCTGCTACAACTTACGGTTAGCATCAGCATCAGGTAATTTCCGTTATTGACTACTATGCTAAAACTTACTGTAAACATGCATAACTTGCTATTTACTGATTTACTGCTATTTACTGATTTACTGAGTTGTGAAACATATTCTTATGCCAGAACATGATTGTTGAAAAGGAAATATTGATATGTTTGTCTATTTAAATTACGAATGTAATGTTGATAAAAAAAAACACGACAGAACACTAAATATTATTTAGGCACATAGTAATTCTTAGAAATTTACTCCCATACACTTGATAAAGTTTAATAAGTAGAAAATTAACTGAGAAATATTACATAGTGCTCTGCTGTAAAAACCAGAGCACTACAGATGGTATCAGAGCCTTTGTTCAGACTCTTGAACCTAGAGGCCTATTCATGCTTCACCTAGAAAATTTACTTGATAACTTACCTACTTGACCTCCAGCCATAGCCATCTTTCGAGGTACCTGCACAACGATAACGACAATTACATTAAATATATATATAAATATATGGAGGCACTATGTAAAATCCTGTATAAAAGAGAACCTAAGTATAAACAAGTAGCAGTGATTTTGAACTTACCACAATCTATCTGCATATAAATTCAACTATGGGCCACCTTTTAGGGCACGTTAACTTGGATCATGCTTGAAGTGGCTTAACACAGTCAGATGGAGGTTCAGGGTTCTGTTAAATTATATATTATCTTGCAGTGTGTCGTGATATACATTAAAAAAATCGATTGAATAGCGTGCTCTTTAAATAAATTTGCATTATTAACAGTCAGTGCAAAGCATCCCTGAGTTCCAAAAATAGACTATCCATCAAATTCTTCTGCTAAACAAATATTTCCCCGAGAAGAATGAAGGAAGAATTGTACAATACCTACCTTCGCGTTTGATAAGCTTGCACAAGCTTTTCAAACTGCACATAAACTTATGCAGTCTCTTTCTCGGAAGAATCGAATGCTTAGCTAAATGCAGATATACACAAACCTTGGAAAACCCTTTTAAATGTGAAGAACCACGTTATAAGACTTTGGAATCAAATTCTGAATTCTGAGAGCAAGAGAAGAATAGATGGCAGTCCATTTCTTTCAATCCAAATCCGCAGGTCGATTCTCTTCTGCAAC
Organism: Larix kaempferi; assembly: GCA_027924585.1. Classification (NCBI taxonomy): domain Eukaryota; kingdom Viridiplantae; phylum Streptophyta; class Pinopsida; order Pinales; family Pinaceae; genus Larix; species Larix kaempferi. The sequence continues at coordinate 54,588,581 of BSBM01000753.1, forward strand.
ATTAAAAATCATAAGAATGAAAAATATGACACACTGCCAACTGGCCCTTGGCCACTGCCAGGATTCCCATTTTGCTATGGTCTGCCTCATCCGAGTGGCACATCAAAAAGGGATGAGGCTAGATACAAGTCGCACGTGAATTTGGCAGAACAGATAACCATCAGACCTGGCACCTAAGTCCAGAGAAGCCCATTTTCTGCAGTGCAGAGCCAACTTCAGGTCACGTTTCTTTATGCAACTTTCAAAAAAATAAAAATAAAAAAAAAATTGAAATTAAATAGGATGATGCAGAGAACAGACTTAATGGGTTCATCTACAGTGAATTTATTTAAAATCTTGATAGAAAAGACGACCAAATGTGTTGTTGTGCGCCAACCAGACACCATGGATGTTGATGTAAACTAATTGTATTCAGGTTTTAGAATTCACGCAATGGGGACCGGTTAGGTCGAGCCCTGCATTTTCCAAGTGATGCGAATAACATAATTGTGTGCCTGCACGATCAAACAGAAGCCATCCTAATACTGAAAGCCATCTAGCATTTAGTGTGGACATTAAATCAGTGTTAGTTAATTATGTTTCTAACAGACGAAAAGAAAAAGTAATGAAAAGAAGAATGACCTGCAAACTTCAATGTAGCAAGGGTTTCCTGGTAAGAAGCTGAACAATATAAACATCCATACACCATGGGACCTGAGAGTGACAAAAATTAATTAGGCCAATTTCTGGCGTTAAATGTTGCAGATAGAGATTGTTGTCGATGAAGGTGTACTTAACCTAAAACTGGGCCTCTGCCAGCTTCATCGATGCCCATCATGCATGACTTGCCAGCCCAATCAGGGAGAGGATTCGAACCCATGACTATTCTCGCGAAGTACACTCTCCTCCTCAGTCCCTTTTGATTATCCTTACTTCTGTGTTTCCTGAAAGAAATTGCCCGCCAAAATCCTACGGACAGTGGACCAAATTACCGGAAAACCATACTATAGATAGATAGCCAGTCACGGCAAACGATAGATGCCCACAAATGCGTCCAGTAGTGAAGGAAAGATCTTAAATCTTTGTGAGTGGCCCAAAGTCTAAAATCGAGCCCAGCCCTAGCGCTCGACAGCTGAGAGCTTACAAAGCGAACCAGCGGCTGAGCCCAAACGGCCCACGCACATCATTCAAGCATCAAGCTCACGCAAGACCACTCCCTCCTTTTGTTACACAAAGTCGACCCCTTGTTGATGAACCAAGCAGTGCGCCCTTCGTTATGTAAGTAGATCTCACAAAGCTACGCTCAAGAACGGTAAACCCCTGGGAGGCGTAAGAGGCTGAAAATCACCATATCCACCACCCAGGTTGGATTTCTGTGGACTGCCAGAAATTGAAATAGAATAAAGCCACTGAGAATACGAAAAACTCAACAGTAATCAGATAAACACCCTACAATAGCCATAAAACACCAGAAATGAAAGGGTAAATCCCGTTCATTCTTTACAATAGCAGGTCTGACAGTAGTATTCTGCAGTAGAAAAATGGAAAGCTCCTTCCTTTCTGAAACCCTAAGCGAGCTTGCATTTGAGTTGCAGAGCTAAAACTCCAGGAGAGAGGGTGAAAATGGCCGCGCCTTGGGGATTGACTCTATTTAGGGTTTCCCCCACTTTCCGAGGGTGGTGGGTTGCTTGGAGAGACCGCGTGTCCTTCATGCATACTCGCTCTCTGCATGGTGGTGAAAGGCCGCGTGGTAAAATAAAATCTACGGTTTGTAAATCTACGGCTATAATATAGGTTATATTAAAGTTTAAATTTATTGTTATATATTATGATAGAAAATAGGTTGTACGAAAAGTTAATTTATTCATGTTTTGTTAGAATATACGTAAAATAAAAATTAATTTTACTTTCCTGTCATAAAATATGTTATATTAAAATTTAAATTATTTTAGATATTCTCATAGAATATATGTTTTATAAAATTTAAATTTATTCATATTTTGATTAGAATATATGTATTATAAAGATTAATTTTACTTTTCTGTTATAATAAATGTTGTATTAAAGTTTAAATTTATTGTTATATACTCTCATAGAATATATGTGTTATAAAAATTTAATTTATTCATACTTTGTTAGAAAATATGTATTATAAGAATTAATTTTTCTTTTCTGTTATAACATATGTTGTTAAAAATATGTTTCATAGGAATTTTAAATTTTTTTTTATTTTATTAAACTTAACTATGATTGGTTGAGGTTTAAACAAATAATGTTAATTAAGTTGTTTAGATTAAAGGGTAACTTTTAAAGTTAACTAAAATGGAGATATTAAAAAATTTGCCGAGATTTCAACTCCTAGTCGAAGGGATGAAGGAGACCCGAAATCTCAAAAACAAGACACCATTAAGACCAGCACGACGAGCTGAACACCATGACAGGATTGTTTAAATAAAAACAACTATAGATTTTACTGCGCTAATCTTGACAATTTGTTATCTCATGATGCAAGTTATTGAATACCTACATTTTAGTTCCGCGGATATTTGATTGAACAACTAAGGATATGATTTTATTTTAATAACTCAGGAACTATCATGGTGACAACACGCAGAGGTCGAGGTCGGGGTCAAGGTCGACCACCGTCACCACCGCCAACACCGCCACCACCAACCTCAACACCAGAAATGCAGATCATAATGAGGTCATTGGAGGCTATTATGACCACGATGAACAGGCAGTCGGAAAGGGCCGCCGAGGTGGAAACCACTCAAGTGAGTCGAGAGAACTCTGAAAGGGCACATGGCCCGAGACTGGAACCGCTTCAGGACATATCGAGGGAGTTGCAAAAGATAAAGGTTCCAGAGTTTTCTGGAGGACGACCTGGTAAGCATGCTGAAGCATGGCTGGAAGGCATGAAGAGATGCTTCGCATTGAATGAGTACACATCTAGTTCCAAGGCTAGGATGGCCGTCTTTCAGCTTAAAGGTGATGCTTTGAATTGGTGGTCAGACCTCGAGAAGCAGTTGCACCTTACTCCTCTTACAACTTCTTGGGAACTGTTCGAGGAGAGGTTCCACATGAAGTATTTGCCAAATTATTACAAGGAAGAACAGGCAGGTGCACTCCATGCCTTAGTACAGGGAGACAAGACAGTGGAGGAGTATGAATCTCGATTTATGGAACTGGTAAAATATGTTCCTTACCTAGATGCAGATGATTGTCAGGTAGAGCGTTTTGTGTATGGACTTAACTACAAGATTAGAGCTGCTGTGCGGATGTGGAAGCCAACTTCAGTTGCCATGGCAGTTGAGTATGCTCGTTATGCAGCTGATATGTCAGATGGAAAAGGGGGTAGTAAGTTGACAGGAACCAATCAGTATGTTACAGGGAAGGCGTCACACCCTTACTTCAGGGGAGGACAATCTAGGCCTCCTCCTTACAGTAACAGGTTCACACCGAGGGGTAATACTTCAGTTAACTCAATCTCGCAGGCATCGTCCGCAACCCACCAAAGCCAGGGACGTACACAGGGAAGTTCCTATAGAGGAGCAAGGGGTTTTAGAGGAACCAGGGGAAGGAACTCATCTCAGAGGATTCCTTCGAGCAACAGGCAAGCCCCTCCCAATCTCTCTTGTTGGGGATGCGGAGGTCCTCATTTCCAGCGAGACTGTCCCAAGGGTCAGTCAAGAAGCAGGCACAGGGAAGGAAAGGCACCCATGGATAGTTCGGGTAACAGTCATCGGATTCATGCAGCGGTGCATAACCACCAGGCAGAACATCAGTCTACCGTAGTAGAATCCACTGGTAATGTAAACAATGTCAAACTTAAAATTTTGTTTGATCCAGGAGCAACTGATAGTTTTATTTCACCATTTGCATTAGATAAATGTGGGTTGGAAGCCTATGAGCACGATGATTTCAAACTGGTTGAAATGGCTTCAGGAGCTAAGCAAACAGTAGGTCTTAAAGTGAGAAGTTGTGAGGTTGACTTAGGAGTGTGCACCACTAAGTTGGATGCTTATGTCACCAATTTGGGGACTTATGACCTCATTATTGGCATGGATTGGTTAGAAGACCATAGAGCTTTCATAGACTGCTATGCAAAGAAGGTGTTGTGCCTCGATGACGAGGGAAGGACAATTCAAATCCAAGGCTTGAAGAGGAAGGTATCCCTCCGTTTCATCTATATGGTGAAAGCTAAGCGGTGCCTAATACAAGGATGCCAGTTGTTCGTAGTGGAGGCCGTGAGCGATAGTAAAGGACCTTCCTTGAATTCTTACCCAGTACTTTCTGAGTTCAAGGATGTCTTTCCGAAGGAATTACCAGGACTACCTCCAGAAAGAGAGCTCGATTTCACAATCGAACTAAAACCTGGTGCAGAACCTATCTCAAAAACTCCTTATAGAATGAAAACTCCAGAGCTCCGTGAGTTACAGATCCAGTTAAAAGAATTGCTAGATTTGGGACTGATTAGACCTAGTATCTCACCGTGGGGAGCACCAGTGATCTTCGTTAAGAAGAAGGATGGATCTCTGCGACTGTGCATAGATTACAGAGATTTGAACAAAGCCACCGTGAAGAACAGGTATCCCATACCAAGAATTGATTACCTCTTTGATCAAATGAAAGGTGCGTCAGTCTTCTCAAAGATTGATTTGCGATCAGGATATCACCAGTTGAGGATCAAGGAAGGCGACATTCCTAAGACTGCCTTTCGAACTCGATTTGGGCATTACGAGTTTGTAGTGGTACCATTTGGTTTGACCAATGCTCCAGCTGTATTCATGAGCCTCATGAATGGGGTCTTCCGAAAATACTTGGACCACTTTGTTCAGGTCTTCTTAGATGATATTCTTATCTATTCTAAGAATGAGAAGGAGCACGAGGAACACTTGCGGTTAGTCTTGACATGCTTAAGGGAACATAAACTTTATGGTAAATTGTCAAAGTGTTCCTTCTTCCAAAAAGAGATTCACTACTTGGGGCACATCATCTCTGGTGAAGGGATCTCTGTAGACCCAGAAAAGGTAAAGGCCATTGAAGATTGGCCAATTCCAAGGAATGCTCATGAGGTGCGCAGCTTCATGGGGTTAGCAGGCTATTACCGGAGGTTTGTGGAAGGATTTTCTAAAATTGCAAAACCTATTACCACCTTGCAACGCAAGGGAATCCGGTATGAATGGACCGATGAATGCGATGCCGCTTTTACAGAGTTAAAAAGATTGTTGACAAGTGCACCAATCTTGCGGGTACCAGACATGGATAAAGATTTCATGGTATGCACCGATGCCTCGAAGCAAGGATTAGGAGCGGTGTTGATGCAGGAAGGCGGGGTAATAGCTTATGCATCTCGAAAGTTGAAACCTCATGAGGAGCAGTATGCCACGCATGATCTAGAATTGGCAGCAGTAATGTTGGCACTAAAATTATGGAGGCAATACCTAGTTGGTAGAAGCTTCACCCTTAAAACAGACCATCAGAGCTTGCAATACATCTTTACCCAAAGGGATTTGAATGCTAGGCAAAGGCGATGGAGTGAGTTCATGATTGAGTATGACTTTGGTATCTCTTACATCAAAGGAAAGGAGAATGTGGTGGCAGACGCTCTAAGCCGAAGGCCGAGACTTTTCTCCTTAATTCCCTTGAAGGTTGACTTGAGGGAAAGGGTACTAGGACAACTATTGGGCGATAGTTGGTATCTAAAAGTAACCTCAGCTATTCAGAATGGAAAGAAACAGGAATTGAAGTATGATGGGTACCATCTTGAGGAAGATGGGTTGTTGCGGTATCAGGGAAGGATGTATGTTCCTAAGGAAGGTGATATCAGGAAAACAATCCTTAGAGAGGCCCATAGATCACATTACTGTGCACACACAGGAGTGAAGAAGATGTATGCTGACATGAAGCAACTCTTCTTTTGGCCAGGTATGAAGATGGATGTAGTGGATTTTGTTTCGAAGTGCCTTGAGTGTCAACAAGTGAAGGAAGATCATCGTCACCCGGCCGGTCTCCTACAACCGCATGATATTCCTATGACTAAATGGGAAGTCATTTCCATGGACTTCGTTGTAGGATTACCACTCACATCTCTGAGACATAATGCTATTTTGGTGGTAGTCGACAAACTGACCAAAAGTGCTCACTTCATTCCAGTCAGAGACACCTATGATGTGACAGATGTGGCAAGGGTATTCATAAATGAGATTGTACGTCTTCATGGAGTTCCTAAAAAGATAATCTCGGAAAGAGACCCTAAGTTCACCTCCAGATTTTGGACAAGCATGCAGTCAGCATTAGGGACACAATTGAACTTAAGCTCAGCTTATCACCCCGAGACAGATGGACAGACTGAGAGGGTGAATCAAGTGATGGAGGACATGCTTAGGATGTATGTTATGGATCAACAGACACAGTGGGAGAAATATCTTCCTTTAGTGGAGTTTGCATACAACAATAGTCATCACAGCTCCATTGGTATGCCACCATATTAGGCATTATATGGGAGGCCGTGCAGGACACCACTCAGTTGGGACAGGTTAGAGGATCGAGTTTTAATTGGGCCTGAATTGATTCAGGAAATGGAGGAGCAAGTGATACAGATTAGGCAGCGGCTGAAGGAAGCACAGGATAGGCAAAAGAGTTACGCTGATACACACAGATCAGATAGAACTTATGGAGTAGGGGATCGTGTATTTATTCGCATCAGACCAAATAAAAGTACCATTCGGTTTGGGAAGGGTACCAAGCTGTCACCTCGCTTTATAGGTCCATTTGAGATTCTTGAGAAAATCGGACCAGTTGCTTATCGTCTTGCGCTGCCACCCCACTTGCATAAAACTCATAATGTATTTCATGTTTCTGTATTACGACATTACATAGCTGATGAGACTCACAAAATTCATTAGAAGGAATTGCAGGTCTCGGACGAGGGAACCTTCAGGGTCGAACCATTACGTATACTTGATCGTAGGGTTCGACAGCTCCGTAGTCACCATGTGGACCAAGTTAAGGTCCAATGGGACAAGTATAGCCCAGGGTCTGCTACCTGGGAGGATGCAGAGACCATGCGTCGAGATTTTCCCTCACTATTTTGACCATAACTTCGGGACGAAGTTTCCCGAAGGGTGGGTGTATGTAATGCCCATATTTTGATTCGGCATATTTATTAGTTAGACACACCATACTTTATTTCTAATATATATTTTTGTCGAACTCAGCTCGACTGAGTAAACTATATTGGACCTCATTATATGATGTTACTCTGTCTTATGATTTCACCATGATTATGATGTTACTATGTTATGCAGTTATGATTTCATGATTATCATATGATTTCCTTATTTTACGATTGCAGTATATGTTTATATGTTTTCCTTAATGAAATGTGAAATATATGGTTCGGTACGTGGATACCATATTCTTATATGAATTGCTGAAATGTTATATGTCATACACATCTATGATGAGCTAAAAGGTTACATGAAATAAAATGATAACATGGATCAATTGGCGATCAATGGAAAATGCTTTCTATAAATTGTATTTTGCAAAACACTAACCTACAGGACACAGGGGCTATGGGATAGCCAGTTACTTGATCTGATATGTATTGGAAAGGAAAAACATGTTCATATAGCAAACCTTAGCAGCCAAAATGAGGATACGATAACACAAACTGATAATCCCGATAGCAGCAAGTATGAGTTGATAAGGGCGTAGGCCCAGTATGTTGAGAGGGATGGATGTGTTTCCCACCCTATGGTTCCATGAGACCCGAGGTCGTGGGAGGGCCGTGCTGAGACACGCTCCCCATGTTGTTGTGATGACGATGGTCGGATGCCTGCTAGGGGAGGATAGGTCCGCTGTTCAGCCGACGCTATCGCTCTCAAGTTCTATGTGGTCAGATCGGTGAGTCCGACATCCACTGTTGTACTAGCAGAGGAAGGATAGGGAGGATGCTGGACGTAGGTTATGATGGGAGGATGTGTTAGTTAGTACTGTTGGGGGTTTAGTATTCCTTGATTCCGAGTTAGTGGAAGTAGGCACCCTTCCTTGTACATGATTGATTAAACTAATGTAAAGATAAAGAGAATGATGTTAAATCGTAAAGGGTTAACTGTTAAATAACCGAGGATGTTAAAGTAATTATACTATATATTATGCTTGCTCTTCTGCGTGGGGGTAGATACTATTATTAGTTAGCAAGTATGCATAGGCGGAATGGGGTTGTTTATAGTACATATCCGACATGTGCATACACTGGCCATGCATGCACACCTTGTACGTGTACAATATTACTGGTGTATAACATACTTGTCATGCTTGAATAGTAGTATAAATGTCATAGATAACTCAGTTAAGGATACATCAATCAACTTAGGTAATGAATGGTTAGGTTGTCAATGTGTAAATAAGTGAATTAGTAATTATATGAAAACATTGTAATAATAAACTAAGACAAGTGTCGTCAGTTAACATTGTCATAGGAGAACTGTTGTGAATAGGGTAATGATAGTGTCTAATTAATTAGTAAAATTGTTTAAGCCCTCACAAGTGCTTTGTTTATAAGAACAAGGATGCTATGTTGATGATAGGGTACTCATGTGATAAACAAATAATTAAGAATACTATGATTAATTCACCTTTCATTATTGTTAAATGGTGATTTAATTATTATTATTAACTAATAAATGGTGATCTAATTATTATTATTACTTAATTAATAATATTCCAGCAACATTTATATATCCCTATCGTAACAATTGCAATATAAGTAAGATTTAAAATATTGATTTATAAATTAATATTATGTGATTATTTCCATTTCAAAAGTTAGCCATAATAGGATAATCATTTCTTGGAATGAACGTGATGTGATGGAAAATGGTTATTTAATTATTCAATGTTAATCTTGGAATTTAAACCTCAAGCTAAGTAGTCTCGACGGATAAGGTGGACCATTAAGACACATCATGTCCAAGTTGAAAAGGGGCAACTAATTATATAATATTTTATTAACTACATTAATAACATTAAATACCAAGGATAGCGAATAGACTTGTATTTAATGAAGCTTGTCCCGAATGGATAACCCTTGGGTGATAATCCCCACCGTAATAAATACTCACGACCGTCAATCCAAAAAACCAACTAATTTTTCCATGAGAGTAATTAATTATACTTTTTTTTATAAAGAACCGTGTATGAATGAACTGGTGATAGGAGTAAATGTTGAGGGGCTCGAGAGGGGGATTTTGGGGCGGTGGAGTAAGCCCAAGATATTCTCGAGGAAGGGAAATTATATAGAGGGGGAGAGCTTGGAGAAAGGGAGGTCTTTTTTTTATGGGGGAAGAAAAGAAGTTTGGAGAAGAGAAGTTTGGAGAACATAAAGATTTTTAGAACAGAAGGAAAGACTGCTCTCGGGATTATCAGATTGTGGGCTCGGGGGCTTGGAAATCCTTTGATTTCCAAGGGCCAGCAAGATAATAGCTGGTCGGCAGGGTGGACACTTCAGTTTGGCTGTCTAAGGGGTTATACAACTTGCTACAACTTACGGTTAGCATCAGCATCAGGTAATTTCCGTTATTGACTACTATGCTAAAACTTACTGTAAACATGCATAACTTGCTATTTACTGATTTACTGCTATTTACTGATTTACTGAGTTGTGAAACATATTCTTATGCCAGAACATGATTGTTGAAAAGGAAATATTGATATGTTTGTCTATTTAAATTACGAATGTAATGTTGATAAAAAAAACACGACAGAACACTAAATATTATTTAGGCACATAGTAATTCTTAGAAATTTACTCCCATACACTTGATAAAGTTTAATAAGTAGAAAATTAACTGAGAAATATTACATAGTGCTCTGCTGTAAAAACCAGAGCACTACAAGATTTATACATTTCGACTTGGAATTTAGACATGAAAATTTTTGGAGATGAAGAACAGAGTATTTAATTCATATTACAAAAGAAATGGGGCATTAAAAGCTTCTCCAAAGAGTACAATAGCTCACCAAAAATGCCCTCCCTCAAGGATCAAGAATATGCCATCAAAACTGGAAATGGTTGAAGGAGTGAGATGCAATAGAAGAAACCATGAGATTCCCTGTAGCTTCCACATGAAAATAAAGACTCCATTAAATCTCCAAATGAAAGTTCTGAATGGCCTTTCCAATTACCAACTTATATGGGAATCTTTCACCCTCGAAATTGGCTAAGGCAAGAAACTAGTCATCCACTAGCTCTCCCTCTTCACAAATGCAATTGCAAATTCAACAAATGATCAAAATATATTCTCATACTTCATTTCTACATTTTATAACCAACATTATCCTTCTAAGGGTCAAAATCCTCTCAATAGATTCAATAGATTTCCATTTAGGAAATATTCCACATTTGCCATTTGTCTCCTAGTTCCAACCTTCCATCTTCTCCCAAATTCGATTTTGAGTCTCTTTGGCTTCTCCAACTCCCAAATTCACCTTCCTTGAGCCTATTTTCGGGCTGACATGTCATAGTGGTCAGACATTAGAGGTCAGGTCTGCAATTTGTCTGAGTTGTCATAGATGCTCCATCATTGGTGTCATAGGGGCTAGGGAATCTAGCCCAAGTGTCCACAAACTTCCACTTTGACTCTTTATCTTCCATGGAGGTTACCAATCCTTCCCAATTCGACCTAATATGCTCAATGAAATGTGTTATGACTTACCAAATCACCCAAGAGTGTTCACATTCCCATTAATTCGAATTTGCAAAAGAGAGATACCATGTATTATGAAAAATCAAGTTAGTGTGGGTCCCACATCCTCCATATGTCTCCAAAACCATTTGTCACCTAGGATTTCTCTTGAATTTCTTTATTCACTCTATTTATTAAATACTTGAACCCTTCTAATTTCTAAACATCATTTATTATCCCCCTTATTCCAAATTTCAAAGCTTCCACCCCAAACCTAGGAAACTAGTAATTTTCCTCCTTGGCAATTATTTGACCCTTAACATCAATTTTGCAAACTCTAATGAATATGGCTAATGTGATTAGGCCATTGTGACCCAATTCCAAATTTGGGACATGACAAATCCTCCCTTCCCAATATTGATTGTCCTCAAGCAATTTCAAACATGGGTGTTGAAGAACCTGCTTTCTGTATAATTCTTTGAAGTTGCCGTTGAATTGCCAAACCTTGAGTCTTTGAGTTTCCATGAATATTTTAGAGAGGAACCACCATGCTTGCTGCTGCACTACTCTAATTAAAATCACTTTATTAAGTGGGGAATACATCTCCCATACTGCTTGCTTCCCCCCAAAAAGTGAAACCAATGAGACAAAAATTATTCCAGGGTCCCATTGCTTGTATTGCACCCCAACAATTAAGAGTGCTCTCCAACCTACACCATTGGATAGGAGGATTCCTGGATCCCATTTTCTTGTATGCATTCTTTCAAACATCATGAGTGCCAAATATATTTCATCAAAGTACATAACAACATAATGAAAATGTACATCAAAGATATGCTTCATCAAAGAGTCATGAAAGTGCTTATACCTTCAAGCAAGTAGACCACCATTTTCCAAGTGCATACAAGATTCAAGTGACAAATCAAATCTAATCCAATGACATAGGTGAGGATCCCATGTCCTATAATGCTGCTACAAAAGGATGTGATATGCATCAAAATATTCAGCCATGTATTCTTTCATCCAAGAAGTGAATGAAGAATCTCCACTAAAATCTGAACCAAATAATGAGCAAAAAAAACAGGGAGACTTCAAATCACTCAAAGAAGTCTCACCCATACATCCATGAATGTGAGAATCATAAAAATATAACAAAGTATGTGGCTGCCAACAAAAATGTTCTCCAATCATAAATCTATTCTCCCAAGTGTTGGATGAAGTTCCTCCAACATCAAATGAATCAAATGTTGAGCAAGAAAAACCATGAGTCTTCAAGTGACTCAAATGCATATCATAGGTGCATCCATGTAGATTTGCATCATCATAAAGTGACAAATAATGTTGCTGAAAATGTGAATAAGAATGTGCTCCAACCATGTCATCATAAAAGGTAAATATAGGAGTTCCATACTCCTCATGTGACACCATAAAAAAGAACCCTTTCACCCATACTTCATTGAGACTAATACTGCAAAACATGGAATTGTAGGATGTAGGAGAATGAACTAAATCACCCAAATGATCAAAAAGTACAGAAGTTTCATCATGGGAAGGATCCATGTGGGTAGTATCATGCAGCTCCTTCAAAAGTGGGAAACCTTTGTCATATATTGGTTCCCATGTAGAGGAATCATGCTCTTCTTTAAAAATTGCATAAGCTTCATCAAGAGACAATTCAAGTTCCTCTTCCACCACATTAAGTGTTTGGATCTCTTCAAGTTCATCTTCAAACACATTAAGCACATTCAAATTCCCACATTTCTCATGATCCACCATTTCATGAGAATCCTCCAAACAATCTACCATTTGACAATCTGAAACATAGGAGGAAAAACAAGTATCTTGCAACTTTTCAAGAAGTTGCTCATTTTGAATTGTGAGCTTATGAATATCCTCATTATTATTCAAGTATGCATCATGTAACAATTCATGAAGCTCAAACAAATGGTTTCTATCAAAAATCAAAGACATGAAATTACCTTTGATGTGACATATTGCTCTTTGAATCTTCTCCATGTCTTCAAGGAAGGATGTTTTCTCCAATGAAGTAGCTCTCCAACAAGAATTTGACACCAATACTTGAGTGTCATGGAGAATGCTGAGGGACTCTTGGATCTTATTTTCATTCATCTTTAATGATGCTTCAAGAAAATGAGGTTCTTGCAAATGAACCTCCTCATCTTATTCAATTTTGCTTGGACCAACTTCATGAAGCTCAAGTGGTGATGGGGAAGTTGATCTTGGTTCTTCTTCAACTGCTACAAGGTCTTCATTATCATGCTTAATGAAACTTGTACTTGTAGAAACACTTTCAAAAGTGATCTCTATGTCACCAACATAGAGGTGTGAGCACCCATCAGTAGGTACTCCTCCATAGTTTAAGCATCCATCAGTAGATGCTCTTTGGTTCATGGATAAGTTAGAAGGTGTCTCGAAATGATCTTCCATATTTTCAATAGAATCTTCTTCATGCTCTTGTGATGTCTCTTCCTTTTGCTCCTTAAAGCAAGCTTATGCATTTTTCCCCTTGTTTTCCTTAGGATCAATATATTTGGAATCAATATATTTGGAATCTCTTCTTGAATAAATCTCAAAAGCTCTCCTCAAGGAGGACATCATTTCATGCACACATATATGATACTCGTTCCAAGGGTTTTTACAAGAAGGGAATAAACCTTTCTTCACTAACTCCACATCTTCATTTTTGGGCCTATTTTCAAAAACATGTTCAGCATAGTACTCAAAAGACATGGCATTTTGTGTATTTTTGCTAAAAGAAAGATATTCTTGATATTTTTGATATTGTTGGGGCAAGGTTTTATATTTTGCTCTCCATCTTTGGAACTCACTCATAGAATTATCCTTGGTTGGTGTGACACACTCATATTCATCAGATTTAAATTCATAAGAATAATCTTCATTTCTCTTGAAATTGTAAGAAGTGTTGCATGATGGCACCTCTTCCTCATACCATTCACATTCTGCTTCATATTGCTCATAAGCATCTGCATATTCCTCATAAGAATTGTACTCATAGGATTCATCATAATAGTAAGACATGGCTACCAATTATTATTGAATGTATGTACCTAATACACAGGTGCAAGGACCATGCTCTGATACCACTGTAATGTCCCTTGTTAGGAATTTTATTAAAATTGCAATTTGCCACTTTTTTTCTCTAGTTCGACCTTTGACTAGTTTTGATCTCTAGGTCCCAAATTTGCCCGAAATGATCCCAAATCTTCTGAGAAGGTATATGAATGATATTAGAACATAAATATGTGTCTCATGGATTCCTTTGGACCTTTTAAATACTTCTGCAAATCCTTTTTCAATTCTGATCAATGTAGGTAACTTTACTAGGGATTTTCCTTTGACTAGTATTGGTCTCTAGGTCTCAAATTGACTCCAAATGCCTTCAAATATTCAAGGAAGGTGTATGAATGATATTAGAACTTGAATGTGATGTTTATGGATGACATATGTCCACCAAAATACCTCTGAAAACTCTCTTAAGATTCTGGACCAATTATGCAATTTTACTAGTAATTTGGGGTTCAAATCCCCCTGGGGTAAGTACTAAAAATGGCTTCCCAAATGCCTCCAAACCCACTCAAATTTATGAAAAGAGGTATGTAATGTGTTAAATATTTTATTAAAGTCTCATATGCACTATTAATGGATTATTACAACTGTTCTCGCCCTCTCCCGTTCAATTGCAAAAATCTCCAATTCGACCCTTGGGGGAATGGCACTATTTCACCTCCCAATACAACTAAACTGAGTAAAAATGCTTCAAATGATGAAGTATAGTACATGAAACTTTTAGAATAAATCCATTGCAGTATATTGATCACAAATATATAAGAGAATCATCCATTCATTCGAAATCATCATCAATACATTGGCTCACAACAAGGTAGTGGGGAAATGGCATTGTTCTTCCATTAAAAATGAGATTTATACATTTCTACTTGGAATTTTGACCTGAAACTTTTTGGAGATGAAGAATAGAGTATTTAATTCATATTACAAAATAAATGGGGCATTAAAAGCTTCTCCAAAGAGTACAATAGCTCACCAAAAACGCCCTCCCTCAAGGATCAAGAATATGCCATCAAAACTGGAAATGGTTGAAGGAGTGAGATGCAATAGAAGAAACCATGAGATGCCCTGTAGCTTACACCTGAAGATAAAGACTCCATTAAAGCTCCAAATGAAAGGTCTGAATGGCCTTTCCAATTACGAACTTGGATGGGAATCTTTCACCCTCGAAATTGGCTAAGGCAAGAAACTAGTCATCCACTAGCTCTCCCTCTTCACAAATGCAATTGTAAATTATACAAATGATCAAAAGATATTCTAATACTTCATTTCTACATTTTATAACCAACATTATCCTTCTAAGGGTCGAAATCCTCTCAATAGATTCAATAGATTTCCACTTAGGAAATATTCCACATTTGCCATTTGTCTCCTAGTTCCAACCTTCCATCTACTCCCAAATTCGATTTTGAGTCTCTTTGGATTCTCCAACTCCCAAATTCGCCTTCCTTGAGACTATTTTTTGGGCTGACATGTCATAGTGGTCAGATGTCAGAGGTCAGGTCTGCAATTTGTCATAGTTGTCATAGATGCTCCATCATTGGTGTCATAGGGGCTAGGGAATCTAGCCCAAGTGTCCACAAACTTTCACTTTGACTCATTATCTTCCATGGAGGTTACCAATCCTTCCCAATTAGACCTAAGATGCTCAATGACATGTTTTATGACTTACCAACTCACCCAAGAGTGTTCACATTCCCATTAATTCGAATTTGCAAAAGAGAGATACCATGTATTATGAAAAATCAAGCTAGTTTGGGTCCCACATCCTCTGTATGTCTCCAAAACTATTTGTCACCTAGGATTTCTCTTGAATTTCTTTATTCACTCTATTTATTAAATACTTGAACCCTTCTAATGTCTAAACATCATTTATTATCCCCCTTATTCCAAATTCCAAAGCTTCCACCCCAGACTTAGGAAACTAGTAATTTTCCTCCTTGGCAATTATTTGACTCTTAACATCAATTTTGCAAACTCTAATGAATATGGATAATGTGATTAGGCCATTGTGACCCAATTCCAAATTTGGGACATGAAAAACCATATAGTTGTGCCTAGCTTCGTCGGTGGCTTTCAATATCTCAAAATAAAATACAACGGAGGGTCTGATGAGTTCATTGGGTAAGTTGTATGAAAAACCATCTGCCTCCAACAAGGTATTTCTAATGAAGCGCTTATTTAATATGAAGATGTCAGAAGGTGGATCTGTTGTTGATCATTTAAATGAATTTAATACAATTACAAATCAGCTAAGTTCTTTAAATGTTAACTTTGATGATGAGGATAGGGCTCTTCAAATATTGTTTTGATTACCAGAAAGATGGAAAAAATTGGTTATGGCTGTAAGTAACTCTATCTCTGGTTCAAACACTTTGAAATGTGATGATGTTGTTGGTGTTATTCTTAGCGAGGAAATGTGAAGGAAAAGCACAAATGAGACATAAGGTAATGCGTTGACCATGGAGAGAAGGGGAAGACAAAGGGAGAGAAGGAAGAGACCAGGTAATCACAGGAAGTATAGGAAGGGAAGATCCAAGTCCAGAATAGGAAATATAGAGTGCTGGAACTGTGGAAAGAAAGGCAATTTGAAGAAAGACTGCAGATATCTAATTAAGAAAGGAGATGGATATCAAGAAACTACTCATGAAGCAAATGTAGCAGGTGATGTGTTACAAGATGCTTTGATTCTTGCATTAGATAATACTAGTGATTATTGTGTAGTAGACTCAGGGGCTTCATGTCATACTACACCCCATAATAAATTCTTTCATGATTATGTTTCAGGCGATTTCGGACATGTTTGTCACATCCCTAATCTCCTCTATTCCCTTCAGAGGCAATGGGAGACAACCTGATACATTTTTTTCTCAAACTCTCCATTAATCCTTTCTAATTTTACACGTAGCCTCAATGGCCTTCAATCTACAATCCGTAATCTGCAAGCCACAATGAAGAATTCAGAAAGGCAGAACCACAATACACAGTTTCAGAAAACACGCTTTTGAATTTCGCAATCCACAATCCAAAATGTGGAACCCGGAAGTCAAAACCACCAAAATATCTACTTCAAAGAGTTACTTCTCCAGCTTCCACAATCTGCAATCTACATGTGGAACTCGGAAATCGAAAACTCAATTCGCCATCCTAGTAAAATTTTCCATTCTAACTTATGCAATACGCAATCCACATGTGGAACTTAGAAATACGAAACTCATTGCGTAGTCCCTGGGAAAAATTCACCTTCTGACTTCCGCAATCCGCAATCCGCTTTGTGGATACAGAAATTTGGAAGTCCAATGCGCCAACCCCATTGAAATATCACTTCCGACTTCTACAATCCACAATCTACATGAGGAACTCAGAAATTCAGAATTCTAACCACGGAAATCCAAAGGTTGGTCCCCTACCTCCGCAATTCGCAATCCACATTGCGGATTCGGAAAGTCAGGACCACATACCCCTGCACGTGCAAACTTCCCAAGCTTATAACTTCCTCATCCCTGGACCAAATTGGACAAGTCTAGTACCATCAGAAATCTATTGGATAGCTATGTGCCCTGATGTGATCCCCTACCACATCTGAGGACTCTAACCTTGTCATTTTTCCAACTGAAGTCCTGCCTAAACTCCCTCAATGCCCTTTTTATCTTTCTGCAAGGAGTTCTACCTACCTTCTGCCATGACTTATCCCTTCACCAGAACCATAGAGGGGTCATGAAACACAACAGGGGGGTTATCTGATTCCTTTCCCAAGTCCAGGTGATGCTATGCAGTCCATCTAATAGTGCATGCAATGTATAACAAAACACACCCATAATGAAACTAAAACACTAGTCAATGCATCCACAACCTCCAAGGTTAGAAGTACATTAAACTCATGCAAATGATGAAGCATTCAGACATCAACTCAGCCTTATGCTCACGCTTATACATAGTTCCCTATTGATCAATTTCATGTAATCATTCATTCAAATAACTTGAACATACACAAGTAAACATAACATAGAGAACTATCATCATTTAACACTACAATGAGCACTTATCTTTGGAATGAAGTTGTCCAAGCAACTGGTTAAGTGAGAGCAACGTTCCACCCAACCATAGGTCTCTATCCATCCTATACTCTTTCAACTGAGAGACCACCTTGGAGCTGGGATGTGTATCCACTAAGGAGGTCTAGATAGGCTCTCTCACAGTCAATGTTCCACCCAATGCTAATCCAACCTACAGTTGGGTTTATGAAGCATGCAAGGGAAACATGGAGGATGATGCCAAGCCAGTGAGCTCAACCACAGAGCTACTGGAATATCAAACTACTCAGCAGACATGGCACCCACATTACCTACCACACCCAACACAAGGAAGGCCCCCCCTTCTCTATTCCATAGTCCCTTAGGGCCCCTTCCCTCCAGTGCTCTTTAGGGTGGGAATAGAAAGGTACAAACTACTGCCTTCATGAGACTTTAGACTTCACTAGGTTTATCAAGTAGATCCGACCATTGTCTTATCTTCTTCTTCTTGTTATTCAAGCTTGGATCTTCTCAGGGTTCTGACCTAAGCTATGTCCCGCAACTCGGTCCTCTGCTATCAAATCCAGGTGTTCTCACAGGACTTATAAGATTCTCAGGCTATAGAGTTTATCCTTGTGGCCTGATCCATGTATATCCCAATCGATTCACTTTCTACGTAGGGTTTCTATGTGATTTTCGGCTCTTCCATTCGTGATTACACCGAATCGCGATTTTCTCCTTCTCTCTTCCCTACTGGGTTCTAGGATTCATGATTGTTGAGGTTGTTGGTCAACCATGGGTTAGGGATTAGGATGTGTGAATTTCCAGGTGGTAGATTGTCTTAAGGGACAAGAAAAATAGAGCCATACCCTATCATACGGATTTCAGGGATGCTCCATACTCCATCAACTTCATGAGCAATTTTTCTCAAACACCCTCTTATGATAGAATTAAATGTGAGCGAGGGAGTCAAATGGGTTCACAATTCGACATGTGGCAACATGGGTCCCAATCCCATAACCCCCTCACCTCTCCCTAGTGGATACACATGGCCCCTTGTCATTGGTTGCCTCTTTAGCTAGTTTTCTTGGTATTTTTATTGCAATATTTAATAATTAAATCAATTACAATGTCTCATGGCTTAATAGCACATAGATAATCATAATTTCAAATACTTTCCTTTTAAATAATACTTGAACATCTGCTACTGGGGCCTTGGCATTGATCTCCACACTAGGGAAAACACACATTGCATGTATACAATATTTACATTGAAGACAATAAACCCTAAGGGGCCAAAATAAGGGTATTACAACTTCCTCCCCCTTAGAACAACACCATCCTCGGTGTTCTCAAAACTGAACAAAAATGGGAATGCCTCTCACATGGCATCCTCCAGGTCCCATGTAGCCTCTTCAAGACTAAGGTGCTTCCATTGCACCTTCACCTGTCTGATGGCTCTATTCCTGAGAAATGTGACCTTCTTGTTGAGGATGGGCATGGGCTCCACTTGGAACTCTCCCTCGGGTTCCACCTGTATCACATGCCAATCAATTATGTGATTAATATCATGTACATATTTCTTAAGGGAAGAGACATGGAAAAAATTATGAGCTCTCATGTTAGCAAGTAATGCAATCCTATATGCAACTGACCCTATCCTATCAAGGAATTCAAATGGCCCAAAATATCTTGGTGCCAACTTGGCACAACTCCCCAACTTCATGGAACTTTTCCTTAGTTTCACTCTCAAGTAAACATGATCCCCAATCTTAAATTATTTATGCACTCTTTTCAGATCTGCATAACTCTTCTTTCTGTCCTGAGCTGCCTTCAAATTATGCCTGATCTTAACAACTTCCCGTTCCATCTCCTAGATAATTTATGGTCCTAGCACTACCCTGCTCACTGGGATGTCCCAATTCACTAGAGTCCTACATCGTTTTCCATACAATACCTCAAAAGGAATCATCCTCAATGATGCTTGATGTCCATTATTGTATGCAAATTCTACCAATTGTAGGTAGTGTTCCCACTTGGATGGTTTATCCATCACATACATCCTCAACATGTATTCAAGAATCTAATTCACCCTCTCAGTCTGACCATCTGTTTGAGGATGACATGTTGTACTAAACTTCAACTGAGTTCCCAATTCCTAGAATAATCCTTTCCAAAAGTTGGAAGTGAATTTTGTATCACGATCTGAAATTATTTCCTTGGGCAATCCATGCAATCTGAATATCTCCTTCATGAAGATATTTTCAATGTTATTTTTCTTATGAGTAGACTTGAATGGAATAAAGTGAGCTACCTTTGATATCTTATCCACCACAACCATGATTGAATTGTACTTCCTTACTGTAATTGGAAAACCTGTTATAAAATCCATAGAAATCACTTCCCACTTCCATTCTAGAATGGGAAAAGGATGTAACAATTCTGCTAGATGTTTATGTTCTGCCTTGACTTGTTGGCACTTGTGACACCTAGCAATGTACTCTTCTATGTCCTTCTTCATCCCATGCCAAAAGTACTACTTTCTTGTTGTTGTTATAGTCTTTTGATATCCTGGATGTTCAGAATATGTCATTTGATGTATTTCATCCATCACTCGCTTCTTTAAATCTCTACTATTTGGAATATACAGCATGGTACCTTGATAAATGAGAACATCATCTTCACCAACAGGATATCCTGCACATGTTTCATCCACATTTCCCTGCTGGAAATTCTCTTTGATTTGAAGGTAAGCTTCATCACTGGTTTGAGCTTCAAGAACCTTTCCTTCAAATATGATTTACACATACTTACTTCTACAACATGAAATCTCCTGCTAAGTGCATCTGCAACCTCATTCTCCTTACCTTTGAAATTCTTAATTTCCAAATCAAATTCACAAAGAAATTCCATCCACCTAGTTTTCCTAGCGTTCAAATTTGGCTAGTCAAACAAATATTTCAACCTCATGTGGTCTGTCCTAAGCTCAAATCTTCTTCCTAAGAGATAATGTCTCCACCTCTTGAGAGTATGAACTATGGCGGCT
The DNA here is from genome assembly GCA_027924585.1 of Larix kaempferi. Taxonomy (NCBI): domain Eukaryota; kingdom Viridiplantae; phylum Streptophyta; class Pinopsida; order Pinales; family Pinaceae; genus Larix; species Larix kaempferi. Next base: position 54,609,421 of record BSBM01000753.1, read on the forward strand.
AACTCTAAATCATGTGTGGCATAATTCTTTTCATGCTCCTTTAACTTCCTTGACTCATTGAAAATTACGAACCCTTCTTGCATGAGCACTCCACCTAGCCCTTCAATGCAACCATCCTTGCACACTACATAATATTTCTTTGGATCTACTATCTTCAAAACAGGAGTGCTGGTAAGCAATTAATTTAACAGCTAAAAGATTTTCTCACACTTTTCAGAACATACAAAATTGATACTCTTCCTCTACAAGGAAGTGATTGGATGAGCTCTCTTGGAGAATCCTTCAATGAACCTTCTGTAATAACCTGCAAGACCCATACATGATCTAACATCTGCAACATTCCTTGGAGTAAGACAATCCATTATGGCTTCAATATTTTATGGATCCACTACAATTCCTTATTCTGAGATGACATGACCCAAATACTGTACCTTCTTTTGATAGAATTCACACTTGCTCAAGTTTGCATACAATTGGTTTTCTCTAAGAACATGCAACACCATCCTTAGATGCTCATTATGCTCTTCTTCATTCCTTGAATAAACAAGAATGTCATCAAAAAACAAAATTACAAACTTATCCAAATACTTGTTGAAGACACTATTCATGAGACACATGAATGTAGCAGGTGCATTGGTAAGACCAAATGGCACCACTGTGAACTCATAATGGCCATATCTTGTCTTGAAAGTTTTCTTGTGAATGTCTTCTTCCTTTATGCTCACTTGATGGTATCCATACCTCAAGTCAATCTTTGAAAACACTTTAGCTTCCTTCATTTGATCAAACAAGTCATCAATTCTTGACAATGGGTACTTATTCTTGATTGTCACTTTATTTAGCTTTCTGTAATCAATACACTGCCTCAAATTCCCATCCTTCTTCTTGAAAAATAGCACAGGTGCTCCCCAAGGAGATACACTCAGCCTGATATACTCCTTTTCCATTAATTCTTGTAGCTACATCTTTAACTCTACCAATTCTGGTGTGCTCATTCTATAAGGAGCTTTGGAAATTGATGTTGCCCCTGGAACAAGATTGATGGAAAAATCAATATCTCTCTATAATAGTAGTCCTGGCACTTCATCTGGAAACACATCTTGGAATTCTTACAGTAGCTAGAAGTATTTTATCCTTGGTACCTTGTCCTCTGAGGAACCTGATATGTGGACTGCATATAATTGACAACCCTTCCTATAAAAACATTTCAACTGTATGGATGAAATTTTCCTTACTGAAACTTGCTTGGGAATTCCTCTTACCAACCTTGGTCTTCCCTCTTCATCAATGCATTCAAGTACCTTATCATAGAAATCAATCTTCGCTTTATTTCTTTCCAACCAATCCATACCTATTAGGGCATCATAAGATCCTAATGGTAGTACATTTAAATTTCCTTTTTTGAGGAGTCCATTCAACTCTATGGGGAAATCCATCACTAATTCACTCACTTTTCTCTTGCTCTCTATGGCTAATTGACCCAACCAAGACTTACTATGCTTCACCTTACTAAGAGAAAAACCTTCAACTGCCTGAGGAGAAACATAACTATGAGTAGATCCCAGATCAATCAAAACATAAATAAATTGGTTAGCAATCTTACCTTCAACTTCCACCACTATTGATTGATGATCTGCTTGATTATCATCCGATGCTGCATAGATTCGAGGTGCTTCTCGTTCCATATCTTCCATTGTATTTGATTCTTCTAATTTGTGAAAGCTCCAGGGTTTCTCCCTTCGATGTGGACAATCTCTAAGCATGTGGTTTCCTCCACATCCCCAACACTGAAGTGGTCCCTTTGATGCATTTTCTGCTGCTACTGCTGGTTTGAATCCACTCCTTGCTTGATGTCCCTGTGGAAAATTTTTGGGTTGATTTTTGAATGGTGGCTTGAATCCACTTATCATTGGTTCAAACCTCCCTCTTGGATTTCCTCTCCATGTTGGTTGAACCTTTGAATTTCCTCTTCTCTGTTCATAGCAATGCATTTCCATCCCGATGGCTTCATCAAGGCTTGGTGGATTGACAAACTCAATCCTATCTATGAAATTTTGGGGTAGACTACCAAGGAAACATTGTATCTTTACTCTTTCATCCTTGATGTAATATACATACCTCAACAACTCCAATAACTTATGGACATGCTCTTCCATGGAATTTTGTCCCAACCTGAGTTCATTGAACTCTTTCCTCTTGTTATCATAATACCTAGATGATAGGTATTTTTCCTTGAAGTACCTTTTAAACCGCTCCCATCTAATCCTCTTTTCACTGATCCTCTTCACTTGCATGAGTTGCTCCCACCAAATTGAAGCTCTGCCATTCAGATTGTAAATGGAAACTCTGGCCTTTTCATTTCCTAAATAATCATGCATTCTAAAATACTTCTTAATTCAAAGAAGCCATGCCTCTTCCTCTTGACTTGTCTTACCTTCTCCCTCAAATTTGGGAGGCCTTGCCTTCCTAAATTCTCTCTGTGTGATCCCTCTGAATTTATTTCTTCTCTCCATTATGATGGGAGTATGCCTTGGACTTCTTTGATAATCTCTCAAGTCACCTAAACTACTGGAAACAGGTCTTGAGGAGGGTGTTCTGTGCTTTCTTCTCACAGAACTCTTTCTATGTCTTGTAGTCCTCTTCCTAGAATGACCTCTAGAGCAACTACCTGCATTTGTTCCTTATTTTCCCATATTGATTGGGTGGGACCCAAGGTTTATCCTCTGATACATATCAGTGAAGCTCTGCAAGATGGCAGCATTGAGATGGTGTTGTTCTTCCTGATCCTTCATCAAATTTTCATTGAATCTCACCATGGTTTCAACTAAGTTCCGAGGAGTTATTTTCTCCCTTCTCCCATTGGATTATGTTTCAGTATGTGCTTCTTGCACATTCTCTCCCAGAACATCTTCCTCGTGTTCATAAGGATCCTAGGCATCATTTATGGTCACCATTTTCCTGCTTTCCCTGTACACTTCCCCTGCTATATGATTCAACTACTAATTGCAACAATCACTGTGCATTACAAAGACATTTATCAAGCATCATAAGAATGCACATAAACATAACACATCTATACAAATATGGAAATTATTCATTGGACAACAACAACAATAAATTTTGCCAAAACAATGCCATGGGCGCTTCTTTGTATGTAAATTCATTCACAGTTCAGCCCAAGCAGCCCCAGTGCTGCAACCTTGGGTTCTTATACCACTCTATCACATCCCTGATCTCCTCTATTCCCTTTAGAGGCGATGGGAGACAACCTGATACTTTTTTTTTTCTCAAAATCTCCATTAATCCTTTTTATTTTTACAAATAGCCGCAATGGCCTTCAATCCGCAATATGCAATCCGCAAGCCACAATGTAGAATTTAGAAAGGAAGAACCACAATACATAGTTTCGGAAAACATGCCTCCGACTTCTGCAATCCACAATCTACAATGCAGAACCCGAAAGTCAGAACCACCAAAATATCAACTTCGAAGAGTTACTTCTCCGACTTCCATAATCTGCAATCCGCATGCAAAACTCGGAAATCAGAACTCAATTCGTCGTCCCAGAAAATTTATCCCTTTCGACTTCCGCAATCCGCAATCTGCATGTGGAACTCGAAAATCATAAACTCATTGCACAGTCCCGAGGGAAAATTTGCCTTCCGACTTCCGCAATCAACAATCTGCTTTGCGGATGCGGAAACTTGGAATTCCAATGCGCCAACCCCGTTGAAATATCCCTTCCGACTTCCGTAATCTTCATGCGGAACTCATAAATTCATAAGTCTAACCATGCAAATCCAAAGGTTGGTCCTCGACCTCCGCAATCCGCAATCCACATTGCAGATTCGAAAATTCGAGACCACATCCCCTTGCACCTACAAACTTCCTAGGTTGATAAATTCCTCATCCCTAGACCAAATTGGACAATCCTGGTACCTTCAGAAATATATTGGAGAGCTTTGTGCCCTGATGTGACCCCCTACCACATCTGAGGACTCTAACCCTATCATTTTTTTAACTGAAGTCCTACCTAAACTCCCTTGATTCCCCTTTTATCTTTCTACAAGGAGTTCTACCTGCCTTCTGCCATGACTTCTCCCTTCACCTGACCCACAGAGGGGTCATGAAACACAACAAGGGGGGTTATATGATTCCTTACCCAAGTCCAGGTGATGCTATGTAGTTCATCTAATAGTGCATGCAATGTATAACAAAACACACCCATAATGAAACTAAAACACTCTTCAATGAATCGACAACATGCAAGGTTAGCAGCACATTAAACTCATGCAAATGGTGAATCATTCAGACATGAACTCAGCCTCATACCCAGGCTTATACATAGTTCCATATTGATCAATTTCATGTAATCATTCATTCAAATAAATTGAACATACACAAGTAAACATAACATAGAGAACTATCATCATTTAACACCACAAGGAGCACTTATCTTTGGAATTAATTTGTCCAAGCAACTGGATAACTGAGAGCAACATTCCACCCAACCATAGGTCTCTGTCCATCCTATACTCTTTCAGTTGAGAGACCGCCCCTAAGCTAGGTTGTGTATCCACTAAGGAGGGCTATATAGGATCTCTCACAGTCAAGGTTCCACCCCAATTCTAATCCAACCTACAGTTGGGTTTATCAAGCATGCAAGGGAAACATGAAGGATGATGCTAAGCTAGTTAGCTCAACCACGGAGTTGCAGGCATCTCAGACTACTCAGCAGACATGGCACCCACATTAACTACCACACCCAACACAAGGAAGGCCCCCCTTCTCTGCTGTAGAGTCCCTCAGGGCCACTTCCCTCCAGTTCTCTTCAGGGTGGGCATAAAAAGGTCCAAACTACTGATTTCATGAGACTTTAGACTTCATTGGGTTTATCAAGCAGATCCAACCACTATTTTATCTTCTTCTTCTTTGTTATTCAATATTGGATCTTATCAGGGTTGCGGCCTAATCTATGTCCTGCAACTCGGTCCTCTACTATCAGATCTCGGTGTTCTCACTGGCCTTCTAAGCTTATCACGCTCTAGCATTTATCCCCAAGGTCTGATCCATGGATATCCTAATCAATTCACTTTCTACGTAGGGTTTCTATGTGCTTTTCGGATCTATTATTCATGATTACACTAAATCATGATTTTCTTCTTCTCTCTTCCTTACTAGGTTATGCGATGCATGATTGCTGAGGTTGTTGTTCAAACATGGGTTAGGGATTAGGATGTGAGAATTCCTAGGTGGAAGAGTGTCTTGAGGGATAAGACAAATAGAGCCATACCTTGTCATATGGATTTCAAGGCTGCTCCATACTCCATCAAATTCATGAGCAGGTTTTCTCAACCACCCTCTTACAACATAATTAAATGTCAGCAAGGGAGTCAAATGGGTGCACAATTCAACATGTCTCAACATGGGCTCCATTCCCACAAACCCTCTCCTCTCCCTAGTGGCTACGCATGTCCCCTTCTCATTGGTTTCCTCATTAGCCAATGTTCTTGGTATTTTTATTGCAATATTTAATAATTACATCAATTACAATGTCTCATGGCTTAATAGCAGATGTATAATCAGAATGTCAAATACTTTCCTTTTAAATAAAACTTGAACATCTGCTAATGGGGCCCTGTCCTTGAGCTCCACACTAGGGAAAACACACATTTCATGTATACAATATTTACATTGAAGCCAATAAACCCTAAGGGGTCAAAATAGGGGTATTACAATGTTTTATTGGGTGATGATGAACCATGTAAAATTGTTGGAATGGGTAAGGTACATATAAAGTTAAAGAATGGTGAATGGCTGCTGAAAGATGTAAGGCATATTCCTGCTATGAAAAGAAATCTGATCTCAACAGGGAAGTTAGGAGATGGTCATTGTTTATCTACGTTTGGAGAAACGTGGTGGAACATCACTAAAGTATCAATGGTGATAGAAAAATGAGACATGATATGTATGTTGTATTTATGTCCTCATAATACTAATTGTTCTATCTCTTTACCTTCCACAGGAACATATACAACATTGTGGCATCATAGTCTTGGCCACATGAGTGAGAAGGGGATGCAGATTCTCCACTCAAGGGAGTTGCTTCCAGATCTGAAGTAGGTAAGTTTGGAATTCTTCGAGAACTATGTTTATGGAAAACATAAGAGAGTCATATTTCTCAGGGTTGGGAAACAGAAAAAAGAGTGAAAAGTTAGAGCTTGTGCATACAGATGTATCGGGACTGGATTAGGTACAATATCTTAGTGGCTCTCATTATTATGTTACTTTTATTGATGATGAAACTAGAAAAACTTGGGTTTATTGCATTAGACAAAAATCTGATGTATTTGCTAATTTTAAGAAGTGGAAAGCTTAGTTGAGAATTAGATAGGAAAAAAGTTGAAGTGTCTCAGATTTGATATTAGAGGTGAATATTGTGGCAAGGAGTTTGATAGTTATTGTTTATATCATGGTATTCATAAAGAGAAGACAGCCCGAAGAACACCATAATAAAATGGTGTGTTAGAAAATATGAACAGAACAATCATGGAGCGTGCAAGGTATATGAGATTGCATGCAGTTTTTCCCTTACAATTTTGGGCAGATGCTATATATATTGTTGTTTACTTAATAAATAGAGGGTCGTCAAGTGCATTGGATGGTGGAATTCCAGAGGAGGCATGGACAAGTAGAAAGGTAAACTACTCATTTTTGAGAAATTTTGGTTATGAAGCATTTGTCCATATTGATAAAGAAAATAAAACAAAGCTTGAGGCTAAATCCAAGAAATGTAACTTTATTGGATATAGGGTTGATGATTTTGGTTATCGCTTATGGGATTATGAAAACAACAAAATCATTAGGAGTAGATATGTGGTATTCAATGAAAAGGCCATGTTTAAATATCAGTTGTAGGGAAAGAAACATGAAAAGGAAAACACAGAGTACACAGTGCTTGATGAAATCAAAGAAAATTAAGTTCCAAAGGTGTTGGAAAATCAAGAATAGCAGCAAGTACCTCAAACTCCTGCAAGTGTTAGAAGATATACTAGGTTAAGTAGACCCCCTGAACGATACTCTCCTTCAATGTATTATTTATTGATGATTGACTCTGGTGAACTAGAATGTTATGAAGAAGTAATGTAGGTGGAAACTAGAAAGAAGTGGGAGCAAGGCATGAATGAGGAGATGGACTCATTGGTAAGAAACCAGACATGGGATTTGGTTCAATTTCCTGCAGGTAAAATAGCATTGCAGAATAAATGGGTTTACAGGTTGAAGGAAGACGACAGAGGAAAGAAGATGTACAAGGCCAGACTTGTTGTAAAGGGGTTTGAACAAAATAAAGGTATAGATTTTGATGAACTATTTTCTCCTCTTTTTTAAAATGACTTCAATTAGAACTATTTTAAGTCTAGTGGCAGTAGAAGATTTGCATCTTGAACAATTAGATGTAAAAATAGCCTTTCTCCATGGGGATTTGGAGGAAGAGATTTACATGTAGCAGCCACAGGAGTATGAGGTCAAAGGGAAGGATAATTTAGTATGCAGGTTGAAGAGGAGCTTGTATGGCCTAAATCAATCTCCAAAGCAATGGTATTTGAAGTTTGATAGTTTTATGGCAGAACAAGGTTATAGTAGATGTCATTATGACCACTGTGTTTATTTCAAGAGGCTAGATAATGGAAGATATATTATCTTGTTATTACATGTGGATTACACGCTTGTTGTAGGTCTAGCATGCGAGATATAAATGTGCTCAAAAGAAAGTTAGCTAATTCATTTGCGATGAAGGATTTGGGTGTTGCAAAGAAAATCCTTGGTATGAGAATAACAAGAGGCAAGAACAATCGCAAATTGACATTGTCTCAGCGTGAGTACATAGAAAAGGTGTTGGAGAGGTTTAGAATGAAGAATGCAAAACCAGTTAGTACAACTTTGGCCAGCCATTTCAAACTAAATAAGGAAATGTGTCTCAAGACATAGGAAGAGATAGATTACATGTCTAAGGTTCCCTATTCATCAACAGTTGGAAGCTAGATGTATTCCATGGTGTGCACAAATTCCATTATTTTTTACATGCAATGGGAGTTGTGAGCAGGTATATGAACAATTTAGGTAAAGAACATTGGAGAGAAGGACAATGGACTCTCAGGTATTTGAGATGTACTACTACTCATGCATTATGTTTTGGAGGTTTAGGTACTGTTTTATAGGGATATGTTGATGCAGATATGGTAGGTGATAAAGATATAAGGAGGAGCACCATAGGGTATGTATTTACTATAGGTGGAACAACAGTAAGTTGGATTTCGAAGTTGCAAAAGGTTGTTGCACTTTCAACAACGGAAGCGGAGTATGTTGTTGTTACAGAGACTAGTAAAGAGATGATTTGACTATAGAGGTTCATGGAGGAATTGGGTAAGAAGCAAGAGAATAGCAGGTTGTACAATGACAACCAGAGTGCCATTCATATTGAAAATAAATCAACCTTCAATTCTAAGACTAAACATATACAGCTCAAGTACCATTTCATACAATATGTTCTGGAAGATGAACTATTGAAGCTGGAAAAGATACACACTAGCCAAAATCCTATAGACATGTTGACAAAGGTAGTAACCAGAGAGAAAATGAGTTCATGCTTAGTTTCAGTTGGCCTTCAAGCATGAAGGTGAATATGATAATTTAGTTAGGTCCAAGGTTTAGAGCATAGTCCAGCAACTGCAATAGCGGCAGAGTTTTTGTGATCAGTCTCTAAGTGAGATATTGTTGGTTGTAGAGCATAATCTTCCTTATTCAAAGGTCGTGTTTCAGCCATGTCTGGATCCCAGTTCATGATGGGGGGGTTTGGGGGGATTTCCCCCTCAATATAGTCTCCATGCGGGGTCCAGGGGAGGAAGCTACTACATTTTAAGATCCCCCCCTCCCGGGTGGGGGTTCGGGGGCAGCGGCCCCATAGAAAAAATTTCAGAAAAAATGCCTTGTAAAATGTTGTAATTTCATAGTCATGACTTGGTCAATAATGGGTGATTTATGGGCCCATGGTATTAGGTGTTCCCTAGTATTTTCCCATGGTAATCCCTCTTTAAAAGGAAGGAATTTTAATACAACTGTGCATTGTAGCATTGTAAATATCTCTATGATTGTGAAAGAGAGACTGTGAGAGAGTGAAGAGGAAATTTTAGTGGATGTGCTACGGGTTGTATCCCTTCATTTTGCTGGATGGTATAATAATACGGACTGGAAATTTCTGTGTAGACGTAGCCCATGTTGAGTGAACCACGTTATATTGGTGTCTCTCTTTTATTGTGTTTATGTGATTTATATTTTCATCTTGTTTATTGTTACTGCTCTATGATCCCGCTTTTCTAATAGATAAGACCCCTGCCACATTAGTATTAGAACTCTCAAGATTTAAAATGAACTCTAAAGAAAAAATTAAAGATTTTAATCAGATATTTCTAATACTAATGAACAAAATACCTCAATATTTAAAATCTATAGCAAATGTGGTAAAAGAATTTTATACAACTGCTCTCCCTTTGTCTATTTCTATGTTTGTAAAAAGAGTTGGTAAGACTACTTTCACAGATACATTTGAGTAAAATTTAAATATGGAAAACAAAATGATGAGTATTGCAAGAAAATCAATAACTAGAGAAAATAAAATGTTCCCAACAATTAAGAAACAAACCCCTACATTGAAAGTTGTAGAAGAAAAAAAGGATAAGGAAAATGTAGATATGGATAGTTTACACAGAATTATCAAGAAGCTTTCCATTACTATTATTGAGTGTTGGTGTACAGGTGTTGCCACCTGTCCATAGGTTTACATGTGGCTAGTCCACATAAGAATCCCTTTCCATGTGGAACCTCCATGTCATCCCTTCATCCATGTGGCACTAGTGGGACCCACATCAAAATTTTCCTAAAATTTCTAGCTTTTCCATAGACACTTAATTTTTGAATTTCCAACAAGTGGAAAACATGAAATGCACTTTTGGAATTTAAAACCATGAACTCCATAAGGGAATTTCATCAAAAAATTAGCATGCAAACTGTAATTTTCTCCCCCAAATTACAAATACCACTCTGAAACTCTTAAATTTTACTTCAGTTATGAAAAATATCCATCCCAATCATCTCCACTGTATTTCGTCATGGTTTCTTGAAAATAAATTTAAACATTCGTAGGCTTTCCAAATGAAATTTATCCAAAATTTTCCACCCATGATTTCTGTCAAACACTTTGTGTGCAACCTCTAACTCTACCTGTAGAATCAAATTTCATCCCATGCAATCCCAGTGTTGCAACCTCTGGCTCTGATATCACTCCGTCGCATACCTTCTATCCTCTTTCAACCATGGAGACCACAAGGTACTCAAATAGTGTACACAATTCATCATTAATACCCAAATTCATTTCTCATAATTTTCATTATCAAATTACATCGAAAAATAAATACATGGTTTCCAAAATTAAATATGCATATATTATAACATTACAAGAAAATTCTAGAATGAAAACACTCATACCACACCAAGAAATCCATGCAATCAGATGTTCACATAGCAATAATTTAGACAAATTATATGTAAACATAGATATAAACATGGCATTTCATACATAGTTAGAAACTTATCTTTTAATGTCCTGCAATTAACTATAAACAAAGTAAGTTCCTACCAGCCATAAGCTATCTGTCACACCTTTCTTTCTATGATAGAGGTCACCCCCAAGCTAGGGATTTCAATCCACAAGGGATAATATTTACCTAAGGCCTCTACATATATAAACACACATGAAATCCCTTGGTCCAGAAAATCCCTCTGTAGCTGTCCCAATCCTCAATTCCGATTCCCCATCAACCTACACAACATAAGGAACAAGCCCCCTTCTATTATCTAGCAGTTCTTCGGGAAGCCTCCAGTTCCCTTCTAGTGCTCCAACACATGTTAGACAAGAAGTATCTAAATTAGGACTCCATGGAACACAACTGTAGGCCATGTTCCTATCACAAGGGTACACTCCCTTAGCACCAATTTCCCCAGGGCCAATGGCATGAATAGGTCTGTACACCTATGTCATCTCTGGTACTTTCTCTCATACTAGTATCCGAGCAGTCCACGATGATGGTAAGAATGAGGAGGAATGAATCTCAAGATATATTCTCACTTTTAATATGCACATATTTATATTTCCTTATGACTTTCCACATGAGACCACTTTTCCCCTCTTAATCTGCTCTTAAGATAATTAAATAATGATTTAATTAAAGCATGACTCTTAATCATGGTTTAGGAACTTTGGGTTAAATTTATAAGGCTAATTAAATAAGTTTAATCTAACTAGGGTCATTTCCTTTGGTCCATTATCACTTCCCCACATGTGGAACCATAACCCGCATATCTTCTTCATCCTTCTTCATCTGTAGCCATCGGGGATTTTATATTAATATATAAAATGTACGTATTCACAATTTCTTGGTCATCCTAGACCATTCATTTTTTTCTTCTAGCCTTTACATCAATATATACATGATTACAATATGGGGTAAAAAATAAGGTGTTACAACTACCTTGTTTGTCTGCTGGACTTGAAGATTAGAGACCAATCCTAGCCAACTATACGACCTAACCCTGCAAACAACTAGCGATAGAGTTGACCTTGAGCGATCTTGGGAGGTTTTGGACAAAGAAGAAGATAATAATCAAATACTAAGGAATAGGGTATGAATGTGCATGGTTGATTCATCTCATCATATATAGTATCCTGATATATACCCTCACTCCTCAAAAGACTCATCTAATCGAGAAACACCTCTTAAATGAACTCATGCATCTCAAATTGTTCCCATTTCATCATCATATATAGAATCTTATGGTTAAAGTATTTCTAAATAACATTTTCTTTGTAATCATGTACATCCACAACTAATCCTACACATCCACAACTACAATTATCCAGAGTCCTTACTAGAGATCAAAGAAATTTTAAAACTACTTGGACATCCGTAAATTGAGTTCACCATTCCTGCAAAAGGTAAACAATTCAAGAAAGAAAACTAGAGTGATTCTGAATATACATTTAAGACCAATCCTACATTTCTTTTCTTAGAGATTTTGTGGGTAGTATAATATCTTGAAAATCTAGAAGTTAATTTAGACGATGGTATTGGAAAACCACCTTCTCCCCTAGAAAGTCCACCACAATCTGTTCTAGAGTTTTCAGAAGAATATTCTCAAAATAGTCCTAGACTTTTTCCACCTAGAAACATGGTTAATAATGAACCAAAACCAAAAATACGTTGGTTAACCTTAGGGTTTCTTGTTGTTCTAGGAGTCGTACATGATCTTCCTAAACATCCTAAGAATTTTCTTCCAAAATATGATCCATACAATAGGGAATCTCTAGAATACCATATCAATAAGTTTATGTTTGTTGTCAATTTGATGAATGTCTAATATAAGGATGTAGTTTGTCATTTTATTCCCTATACGTTTGAAGGAAAGGCCTCTACATGGTGTTTTTATTTACCTCCAAGATCAATAACAAACTGGTCTGATTTTGAAAGACTCTTTTTGAAGAAGTTTGGAGAAGATAAGATCCATGCCACCTTAATATTAGAACTCTCAATAGTTGAATTGAACTCTAAAGAAAAAAATAAAGATTTTAATCAGAAATTTATAACACTAATGAACAAAATACCCGAATATCTAAAACCTATAACAAATGTGGTAATAGAATTTTATACAACTGCTCTCCCTTCGTCTATTTCTATGTTTGTAAAAATAGTTGGTAAGACTACTTTCATAGATACATTTGAAGAAAATTTAAATGTGGAAATCAAAACAATCAGTATTTCAAAAAAATCAATAACCGGAGAAAAGAAAATGTCCCCAACAATCAAGAAACAAACCCCTACATTGATACCTATAGAAGAAAAAAAGGATAAGGAAAATGTAGATGTGGATAGTTTACAATGAATTATCAAGAAGATTTCCAATGCTATTATTTAGTGTTGGTGTCCATGTGTTGCCACCTATACAAAGGTTTCCATGTGGCTATTCCACATCAAAATCGCTTGTCCATGTGGCACCTCCTTGCCATCCCTTCATCCACGTGTCACCGGTGGGACCCACATCAAAATTTTCCTAAAATTTCTAGATTTTTGATAGACACTTAATTTTCAAATTTCCAACAAGTGGAAAACATGAAATGCACGTATGGAATTTAAAACCATGAATTCCACAAGGGATTTTCATCAAACAATTAGCATGCAAACTGTAATTTTCTCCCCCAAATTACACATACCACTCTAAAACTCTAAAATTTTACTTCAGTCATGAACCATATCCATCCCAATCATCTCCACAATATTTCCTTATGATATCTTGACAATAAATTTAAACATTTGCATAATTTCCAAACGAAATTTATCCAAAATTTTATAGCCATGATTTTTGTCAAGCACTTTGTCTGCATCCTCTAATTATGCCCGTAGAATCAAATTTTGTCCCATGCAGTCCCAGTGTTGCAACCTTTGGCTCTGATATCACTTTGTCACATACCCTCTATATTATTTCAACCATGGAGACCATGGGGTACTCAAATAGTGTACATAATTAATCACTAATACCCAAATTCATTTCTCTTTTCATTATCAGATTACATCAAAAAATAAATATATGGTCGCCCAAATTAAATATGCATATAGTAAAACATTACATGAAAATTCTAGAATGAAAAAACTCATAACATGCCAAAAATTCCATGCAATTAGATGTTCACATAATAGTAATTTAGATAATATGTAAACACAGATATAAACATGGAATTTCATGCACAGTAGGCCTAAATTATATTTTAATGTCCTCCAATTGGCTATAAACAAAGGATGTTCCTACTATCCATAGGGTATATGTCACACCTTTCTTTCTATGATAGAGGCCACCCCCAAGATAGGGATATCAATCCACAAGGGAAAATATTTCCCCGAGGAATCTACATATATCAACACACATGAAACCCCCTGGCCCAGAAATCCCCTCCACAACTGTCCCAATCCTCACTTCGCATTCCCCATCAAGCTACACAATGCAAGGAAAAAGCACCCTTATATGATCTAAAAGTCCTTCTAGAAGCCTGCAGTTCCCTTCCGATGCTCTAACACAAGTTGTACAATAATTATCTGAATTAGGACTTCGGGGAACAAAGTTGTATACCATGTTCGACTCACAAGGGTACACTCCCTTAGCACTACTTTCCTCGGGGCTAATAGCATGACTAGTTCTTTCCACCCATGTCATATCTAGTCCTCTCTCTCAGGTACCAATCTCAGGGAAGTCCACGATGATGGTAATAATGAGGAGGAATGAACTAATCTCAAACTATATTATCACTTTTTATATGCATGGATTTAGATTGCCATGTGACCTCTCCACTTTTCCCCTCTTAATCCCCTCTTAATCCCCTATTAAGATAATTAAATAATGATTTAATTAAAGCATGACTCTTAATCATGGTTTAGGAATTTTGGGTTAAATTGCAAAGGATAAGGAAATAAGATTAATCCCACTAGGGTCATTTCCATTAGTCTACTGTCACTTCCCCGCATGTGGAATCATATCCCCCCATCTCTTATTCATCCTTCTTCATCTGTAGCCATTAGGGATTTTATATTAATATATAAAATGTACATTTCACAATTTCTTGGTCATCCTAGACCATTCATTTTTTGCTTCTATCCTTTACATCAATATATACAAGATTACATTATGGGGTAAAAAATGAGGTGTTACAACAACCTTGGTTGTATTCCAGACTTGAATATTAGAGATCAATCTTGGGCCAACTATATGACCTAAACCTACAAATAACTAGCGACATAGCTGACCTCGAGTGATCTTGGGAGGTTTTGGGACAAGAAGAATATAGGAATCATATACCAAGGAATAGGGCATGCATTTGCATGGCTGATTAATTTCATCATATAAAGTATCTTGACATAGATCCTCACTCCTCAAAAGAATCATCTAATCGAGAAACACCTCTTAAATTAAATCTTGCATCTCAAATTGTTCCCATTTCATTTTCATAGAATGAACCTATCAGTTCAAGTATTTCTAAATAACCTTTTCTTTCTAATCCTGTACATCCACAACTACAATTATCAAGAGTGCTTACTAGATATCAAAGAAAAGTTAAAACTACTTGGAAATCCACAAAATGAGTTCACCATTTCTGCAAAAGGTAAACAATTCAAGAAAGAAAACTAGATTGATTCTGAATATACATTTAATACCAATCCTCTGTTTCATTTCTTAGAGATTTCGTGGGTAGAAGAAGATCTTGAAAATATAGATGTTAAGTTAGAGGATGGTATTGGAAAACCACATGCTCCCCTAGAAATTCTAGCACAATCTCTTCGAGAGTTTTCAGAAGAATATTCTTAGAATAGTCCTATACATTTTCCACCTAGAAACATGGTTAATAATGAACCAAATCTAAAAATACCTTGGTTGACCTTAGGGGTTATTGTTGTTCTAGGAGTCGTACATTATCTTCCTAAACATCCTAAGAATTTTCTTTCAAAATATGATCCAGAAATTGGGGAATCTCCAGAAGACCATATCACTAAGTTTCTGTTTGTTGTCAATTTGATGAATGTCCAATATAAGGATGTAGTTTGTAGTTTTATTCCCTATATGTTTGAAGGAAATTCCTCTACATGGTTTTTTTATGTACCTCCAAGATCAATAACAAACTGGTGTGATTTTCAAAGACTCTTTTTGAAGAAGTTTGGAGAAGATAATACCCTTGCCACCTTAGTTTTAGAACTCTCAAGAGTTAAAATGAACTCTAAAGAAAAATTAAAGATTTTAATAAGATATTTCTAAGACTAATGAAAAAAATACCCGAATATCTAAAACCTACAAGAAATGTGGTAATAGAATTTTATACAAATGCTCTCCCTTCGTCTATTTCTATGTTTGTAAAAGGAGTTGGTAAGAATACTTCACAGATACATTTGAATAAACTTGAAATGTGGAAAACAAAATGATGAGTATTGCAAGGAAATCAATAGCTGAAGAAAAGAAAATGTTCCCAACAATCAAGAAACAAACCCCTGCATTGAAACCTATAGAAGAAAAAATGGATAAGGAAAATGTAGATATGGATAGTTTACAATGAATTATCAAGAATATTTCCAAGGGACTATAATATAGAAGGCCTTGGAGACCTCCATTTAAGAGAAACACTACTCCTCCCACTAATAAGGATACCTCTTATGAAGAAATTAATCTTGAATTTTTTACCAATGAGCATTATTGTAGATCTCACAATGCAAATCATTCAGAGAAGTCTTTCTATACTTTTATCAATATGTTTAAATTATTTGTTTCTATGGAATAACAAAAGGAGGTACATTATAATCAAGATGAGTATATAAAGATGAGGAATCCCCTGAGAAATCAATAAATTCCATATGGGATATTTCTCATTGTATGGAAGATGATGAAGATGAAGAATTGGAAGAAATTTTTTAACAAATATAATATTGAATAATTAAGATTAATAAATAATAATAAAATAAACATTAAATCAATTAAGTTAAATAAGGCACATATATCTTAGGGAATAGTCACCATGTAAGGCCTATATATTCATGCTACCTTATCATTGTAATATCATATTCGTCTTATTCAACATTCATATTTTATATATTCTATTCAAGATATTATGGATTATTTAATGTTCCACATATTTTAGATAATTTTCTGTGTGAGATAACTTTTTTAGTCTCATTTGGTATCAGAGTGTTGTTTTTCTGGTCTCGGGGATTTTCCCACAAATCCTTCTTGGAGCTTCTCTAAAACTCAGCCTTTGGCCATTTAATTTTGAATTTATGAAAAAACAATCCGCTGCAAATTTATGTCACATCTTCCCATTATTTCTCCATTTCCCCCTCATACCGCTAAAACTCTAGATATTCCTCATAGTCTCTTCACCTTACTACTATCCCTCCTATGCACTCCCACCTATTGAGTCTCCCTATCACTCATGCACTCACACTCGCTTCCACCTGCATACTCCCTTCACTTTCCTCCCCTCCAACTTCCCACTCCATCCATACCCTAGCCTTCAATTCAAGATAAAAAACACACCCATCCCCTTGCTTCCACACTCCTCTCTATGTTTCACTCCTTGTGTCCATTCGCTTCACCCTTGCACCATACTGCTCCCGTGGTTCTATATTGCTATAGCATTGCACACTCCTAACATATCCTCAACACTCCACTTTTCCCATTTTTACAACAAGTGCAAATCCCTTCTCCAACTCCCTCTCCATATGCATTCCATTCCTCCAAAACACCTTTATGTAGACTTATCTCCAAGTGTTGTACCCTTTCTCTTATAGCCATGCATCTCTACACCAATTCTCCAAACACTGAACCTGCTTGTCCAGTCCCACACGGCTATCCCCACCATGCTATTGTCTTATCCTTGGTCCATTTCTACTCGCACTAGCATTACTCCATGTATCGTCCAATGAACCCTCATGCTACACGTAGACCACGCCACCTCCTCCATCCTTTCCCCAATCCTCCCCCATCGCCATCACTTCACACTAAGACAATCCCTTGCTGCTCATCATTGCTAATCATGGATCCTTTTCACTGGCCCTTATTGTCACTCACTTAAGACCTTAAACACTAATTCCTTATCCTTTAAAAAAATTATAATAGTTTTCTTATTATAATATACTTTTTAAAACCCTACCTTAAACCATTTCAAAATTTTGTAATAATAATAGTAATTTATTATTACAACAACAAAAAATTACAATAACATTATTATCGTAATTATGATTTTTAAACAATAATTGTATAGTTTTATTTTTAAAAAGAAAAAAAACGAAAAAACAAAATAAATATTGAAGGAAGCCATTGAAGCAACTTGTGTATTTATATACCAACTAAATGGATTGCACATAAAGTCCAAAATTTGGACTAAGTGTACTAATTGTGAACGGAGTTTGAGTATGTGTCAGTTTTTAAAATTGCAATCGCTTTTGTTCAATATGTAGAAAATATTTTATTATGGAAGAATATCAAGGAACTTCACAATTGCAAATACATGAATTGGAAGGTGAACTACGATATTACAAGGAAAGCAATAAAAATTTACAATTTGAAAATGACAAGGATAAGTATTTTAATGGTTTAATAAAGAAAAAAATTCTATATTGAATGATCATATGTAGGAGTCCACCACACAAATGAAGGAATTTAAAACCACACAAAACACATTTGACAAGGACATACAAGAATGAGATTTAGGGACATCCTGTCTAAGAGATCATACTCAAAATTTACTTGCTCAAATCAAGCGTACAAAGGATAAAATGCAATGTAGTCAAAAGTTAGAAGAGGAAGTAAAGCGTCTAAACAAACTCCTCATGAACAAGGATGAGGCAATTATGCAATACCAAAATAATTATGAAGGCTAAGATTTAGAATTGTACCAGCTTCGGCAACAAATTAAAGGTCTCTAGCAACAAAACAATGACCTTAAAAATGATCAATGGTTAGAGATTGCAAAAATCAATAAAGCAATATCGAACAATAACGATGAGATCTTCCAGTTGAGAAATCATAATAAAATGCTAGTCACAAAAATCAAGAAATTAAAGAATATTTGGAAGACGAAACAGTCTAGTGAAGATATCATAGGAAAATTATTAGAAAAGATAGAATAGAATTTCCATCTAAAAAATCATAATTAAGAGCTGATAGAACAAATTAGGAAATTAAAAGATGATGAAAAGTCATGAGAAGAAACATTCAAGAAATTTAAAAGTGATCAGAATTCATTGGAAAATAATTCAAAGCAAATCTAGAAGGAAGGATCCAATTCCTCAAGAAATAAAATCCAACTTGTGGAAAAGGGACAAACACGGATCCAATCCACATTAATTTGCATGAATATACCACTCCAGTTGAAGAAAAAACACTTAAGGATGTTGGAGTACAAACAATACATACTCCTTATCAATATCCAAATCATAAAAGTAGATATCTTAATGATAGGAAAAAACTAACGAAAAATACTGATACTAGTGCAATCAAGTATCATGATATAAGTTCATCATGGAAGTGCTACGTTTTGTATAGAATTGAATTAGGATGGATCGATCCTTTTAATTTTCAAAAATTCTGTGAAGCACTCAAAGTTTCATATCATCTCGTGTCGTCAAATACAACAGAATATTGAAAAATGTGACGACAATTACGAACAAAAGTAGAGACATGAAGCTTCTTCATCAATATGCTTTGAGGACAAAGCATTTATAAAGAGCACGACAATGTAACAAATATAATATTAAATAATTAACATTAATAAATATTAATAAAACAAACATTAAATAAATAAAGTTAAGTAAGGGACATATCCCTTAGTGAATAGTCACCATGTAAGGCCTATATATTCGGGCTACCTTATCATTGTACTATCATATTCATCATATTCATCTTATTCAACATTCATATTTTATATATTCTATTCAAGATATTATGGATTATTTAATATTCTAGATATTTTAGCTAATTTTCCGTGTGAGAGAACTTTGTTTGGATCAAATTTGTGCTGCTCATACCATAAGCAAGGGACCTCCGGTTGGTGTCCATTTTGTCACTATTTTTTATCATTCAATCTACTTGGGATGGTGTTATTTCTATCATTTTTTGCTATATTAGGTTGTTTTCTTATCATTCATCCCATCAAATAGCCTAGGTATGCATATATTTACCTATTCCGTAAATCTTGTTTATATTTCGTTATATTATGGTTTGTTTGTGTTCAAATGACAATTTCTAGACATTATTGACATTTATGTTTTTATTGACAGACTGTGTTTTTCGAATGACCCTTCATTTAGACTATGTGCTGCGTGTTAAAGCTTAAACGCATTTAGCTCATCATTCAGCCCCGCGTTCAGCCCCCGAAATCTACGGTTGGCATATCCTAGACTGTTAAATGCAAAAATGAGTACATGGGTTCTGTTTTCCATGTGGAGTTGATGGTTAATGAGTTGTTGCTCTAGAAGATCCATCCCCAAGCTCGTTGAGCCTGCCGATGCATCACCATGCCCATGACAAAGCTCTAAACGCCGATTCTCTTGTTTTCTCAACCAGGAATCACATACATCTGCTCACGCACTTGCATGCCATCATTCTGGAAGGAGTCTATCTCACCCACGCTTGGTCTGCCGACATAACTCTTGCATCTACGTCAACACTCCAACACGCTGATTCAGCCTCGCATTCATCCTGGAATCATGCTGATTTTTTACGCCATTGTTCTGAAAGGAGTCTAGGTCGCACATGTTCAACCTGCCAGCACAATGCCTTGCCATGACAGTTCTCCAGTAGCCTCTCCTCCATTCGCTCAGTTCGACAGCTTGCTACCTCTCTACCCACATCAAGGGTAGATCGACGTTGCAGCACTTGCTTGAAGAAACCAACGCTATGTAAGTTGGGTAGATGCTCCCTGCGTTGGACTGCACCATTCAATCAACAGTTATAGTCATTTAAACACCTCTATTATTAAAGAGGTAGACTCTGTCGACCCTCTCACCTATTGTAACTTCTAAATAGTTGTCTCCATGATTGAGACAAGTTAGTCTGGTTAGTTTTTCAGTCTTTCAGTTTAGAGATAGTTCATAGTCATTAAGAGTTTGCAGTTGGAGATAGTTCTGTAATTTCTCTCAATTTAATGGAAGTTCCAGTTTGTTGATAGTATGTGTAGCTAAATCAATCCAGTTTTCCATCTCTGATTGCTGGGAAAGGCCCCTCATCAACTGGAGGTTTTGTCTTTGTTTTCTGCATTTTCTTTTATGCAAAATGGTTGGTTTGTTTTCCTGTGTTTATAATCAATTTCGTTTCTGTATATGATATTTATTTCTCCTCTGTAATTTATGTTATGCTACTAACTTAATTTGTGCTTACATAATTAGTAAATGGTCGACCAAGCTTAATAGTTTGTAGTTTCTTTCAGCCTTTCTTTCTTCCTTAATCTATAGTTAGATATTGCCTCAAAATTCTTCCATAGTTAGCATTGGTTTGCTTCTTTCCTCTCTATTAGTTTTCTTCCTTCCTGTAGTTGTAGGTTAACTCTTTTCTTTCATCTCAATCTTCTTTTCCATACCATAGAAATAGTTTATCTCCTTTAGACAATGATTAAAATAGGTTGTTGTCTATTAACGTAACTCCTCAACATGTCTTCTAACTAATTTCTCTGCATTATAGGTTCATGTGCATTCGTCAGGTGACGTCAAGATCATAAAAACTCTCCTTTTCCTTAGTTTAGTTCATTTTTCCTCCATTCGAACTGTCATTCGGAATGTCATTCAAACTGGTATTCGGATCGTCATTCGGACTTTTACCCTTTCTGCATTATTTTTATGTTTTTCATATTCCCGATTTTATGCTTATTAGATATAATGCTTCTTTCTTCTAATTTACCGTTTTAGGTGTAATTTAAATCTGGTTTTATGTTACATAGTTTTTAATTGAGATTTTCTTATTATTTCCTCCTTCCACATTTCCTTCCTTCAATTTCTTCTAACCTTCTTCCAAAGTTAATCTTTTGTATCATATTTGATAGTTAGTTACTGTTTCGGAATCCATCAGTTTGTTTCTAGATATTTTATTTCCAAATCATAGTTAACAATTTCATTCTTTAAGTAGTTTTAATTTGTTAATCATAAGAATTATTTTCCATTTCATGTAATTAATGAAGACATTCATGATTTGAGATTTGGATCAGAAATAAGCATCTTTATCAAGTTTTCTACTTGCTTCTATATTCATATATTTATCAAGTTTTCTACTTGCTTCCAAATCAAGTTGAGAAGTGAATATCTTTATTAAGTTTTCTACTTGCTTCTTGTTTTCATTAGTTTTATATTATTCTACTCAGGGATAGTAGATAGATCAAAATGTTTAAATTTAACTGTAGTTTCTCTCTTTGTAGTTTACATCTCTTTATTGAAGTTAGATTAGATTTACTTCCATTTTTTTTTGCTATTACATTTGAAAGTCATTACGATACATTCACTCTGGTTGCTGTTACATCGGAATAGATGTTTCTTCTTGAATTACATGTTGAAATCATTTAGCTTGTAATTTACTTTGATTAGCATAGTTTATGTTTATGTAATTTATCATCGAATTCAATTATCTCATAGATAGTTTATTTACAATTGTTCTCTATCTGAAGTTAGGCAGTTCAATTTTAGAATTATTTACATTTACAAGTTCTCCCTAGGAATTCTTATTTGGTTATCAGTTCTTTTTCTATCCATTTCCATCATTTAAATATACAGTAGAGTAGTATGATTTGATACTATTCTAGTCGGTTGTTTAGTTAGATTTGATTTAGTTCTCTTATTGTTTTTCTGAGGTTTGACTTGGTTTATCATTTTGAAAGATCTTTCGATCTCTTCTTTATTAAATATTTTGAAGGTCTAACAAGCCAGAAAAATTAGGTAACATTCTACCTTAGCATATATTTTTCCTCAACTCTAAGATTACAATTCCTGGTCGATAATTAAATATTAGGTGTTTTATTTGAGATAGCTCACACACCCAACATTTTGGCACCACTGCCAGGGAGTTGTAGATAAATAGGTAGAATTCAGTCATAGATAAGTTGAACTTCCTTTTAAAATTCAGTTCTTTTCTTTGAAACTTAGATTAGGCTGGTAGCGGGTGAGCGGTAAGACAAGAGGTAAGAACCTACGCATATGTTATAACAAGCATCCCCAAAACCTAGCAGTAGTAGTTATGCAGTCAGAATTTATTTTAAGTTTCAATTTGTTTTCATTAATAGGTCTAGAGATTCACAAGGTAGATTTATTAAAACTAATTCTCTTACTAAAATACCTACTAAAATTCCTATTAACTTATACGGGGGGCATTCCACCCCAACTACTAACTCAACAGAAAGGTATCGGAAGACACCTAAAGGGGATAGTCCTACTTGGAAGGCTAAAGAAACCTTTTTTGGAAACATTTTAAGGGAAATTATAGGGACATCAGAACAATCTGTTCATAAAGAAATTCCACTATAAGAACCTCAAGCTCATATTGAGACTGAACTTAGACAAGAGGAAACTCAGAAGGATAAAAATTCGGAACTTCCTAACCCTCCGTTAGTCCAAAAACCCAAAGACACTACTTTTTCAATAGTAGATGGTCCAAATTTGGTAGATTTTGTCAATCTTGCATAAGTAGATGCTCTTTTTGGGAGCTCTACAAACATCGTTATCTCACAAATTGACACAACAATAGTAGGACCTCCAAAACTGGATTCCCACATAGCTAATAATTCTCCTCCTAAAAATAAGAATACCCTTCCTAAAACAGAACGTTGGGACATGCCATATTCACCAAGAAAGGAGCAACCTAGATTTTCTCTCTTTGGAAATAGAATCTTCATGGGGGGTGAAAATGAATATCATGTCTGACAAGATGAAGAAGATGGAGAAGTTAGAACTGAACGTACCTTCGGGTTCCCTATCTTAGACACTGCACAAGATGTTACTATGAAAAGAATCCCTCCCTCGTCACTACCAACCTTCTATGGGAAGAGTAGTGAGGATCCGGACACATTCTTGTTCGAGTTTGACATTTTGTGTAGGAGTTATAATTACTTACAAGACGGCCAAAAACTAAAACTCTTTCCTACCACATTAAAAGATTCTTCTCTTCGATAGTTCATGGTATTAGGAGAATCTAGTATTAGAACTTGGGAAGACATGAAGAATGCATTTCTTCGTAAATATCAGGATTACTGTAGACCTAAAGACTCTCGCAATGACATTTTTAAAATTCAACAACTTGAAGATGAGAGATTAGAAGACTATCTCGAGAGGTTTAACTATGTGTTACACAAATCTAAATATAGTGATCTTCGAGAACATGCAGTAAGAACACTCTTCCTCAAAGGAATCTTAGAAGAATTCTTAGATAACCTTAATCTCATGGCAGCGGGAGACATTTCTCACAAATATTTTGCAAATATTTGTGAACTATGTAGGAATTACTCTAGGAGCAGAGGGAAAGGTGGAAGACACTTTCAAGAATCTTATGCTAGGAACCCCAGAGGAAACACATATGGTCCTGGTGGAGTTACAAGGGTAGAATTGGGAAACCTATTGGAAAATTTCAAAACAGATATTTTAGGAGCCATGGGTTCTCAATTAGATGCACTACAAGCTAAAAAGAGACAGGATGAAGAGCGTGCAACAATGAGTGTTTTCTGTCCTAGGTGTAAAACTAAACATCCTCAACGATAATGTCTATTAAATAATGTTTCAATCTGTCATCTTTGTACCGAAGAACATCCAACCAATGATTGTCCATCATTTCCTAGATTGCAAGCTGTATATGTTGGCGGGAAAATCTACCCTATAGCAAGGAAACTAATGCTATCAACTTGGTTGGGGTGACAGGTAAGTGTATTGATGATATTACAGAGATATTTACAAAAAGAAATAAGTTGTGGATCTTGAGAACGCACCTTTCAATCGAAGTTTGATCCTAGCCTTGACTTGATCTTGTGCTCAACCTTCAAATCCACCTTCTTTTCAGTAACCTGCAATAACAATACCTTTCTCAAATCATTTTGGGAAATATATAAAGCTTGAAAGAAAAAAAACAATGTTTAACATTCAATATTTGACCAAAACAACTCCACATTAAGATGCCATTTCATAACACATTTTAATTGGAACAAGAAAGACACTTCAACCTTTATTTGTCAAAAGTAAAATGATGTACAAGTATACCTGATCCTGTAACAAGCTCCTGCAACTTGAGTCTGGGCTCTTGCTCTTCTCTGGCTTGGATGTCTTCAGCATCAACTCCTCCAATGCAAGCTTCTCTCTAAGTCTCAAAATTTCTTCATTAATCCATCTCATTATCTCTAGCTTCTAACCTTTCTCCTTTAATCTTCTTTGTATTTATAAGATTGGAGAAGTAGTTCAGGTCGATGTATAGTGATGGAGGAAGTTGGGGGAGTTAGGAAACTACCATCAACTAATCCTCCTCGAGAAATTAATTTATTTTTTAATCATCTTTTAAGATGTACACGACTCTTGTTCAGTGGAGTAGCGTATACGACGCTACTTTAGTTCTTATCAACTAGCTCTCATTGGATTTTAAATGGTGAGCGCTACTATGCTGAGAAGGAGTAGCATATACTTGGATATGGGCGCTACTATGATACACTGAAGTAGCATATGGGCGCTAGTCTCTTTGAGTAGAGTAGCACTCATATCTCAAAATGATATTTTTTTGGGGTTTTCCAGTAATGTCAGGAAATGGAGTGAGTCAAAGTATCATCTCAAGTCAACATGCTCCTCCATCCAAGTTGTCCTTTTGTGTGATCAGCAGCTCAAGGTGATCATGGACAGAGAGGTGCAAGTTTGACCTATAACAGATGCCCCCTAATGTGTGAGGTCAGAGGGAAACGATGGACGAAATACATTATAATCCAAAGCCAGAGGACGAGCAAAGAATCGCAGACAACAAGTCACAAGAAACCTGCAACAAAGATCAAGGTCAACGAGCAATTACATTGTTGACATCATATAGATGTGCAGTGTGATACAACATGATCTCCGATACATAACAAGGAGATGTATATAAAGCATGGCCACTTGAAATACAAGCGTGGATCCATGTCAAACTAAGAGATCATAGCCATAACAACAAACTGGATCTATGTCTCATGGAGAGCCGAATATAAGTGAGGCTCAGTCTTGCACAACTTGGGTGATAACAAAATGAGGTAATGTCATCCAAAATCCCAAGGTCTTCATCCCAAAACAACCCTAGGTACAAAACCTAACCATGTGAAAAGATGAGCTGATAGTCGAACATGGGGGGTATCGTTTGATTACCGATCATTGATGTATACCGTTAACAAACGCGAGGACTTCCACCGATAATTATGATGGGGTCCAAGGTACCAAGTACGATTTTCCAAATGTGAATAGATGGACTTGGAGTCGAACACTTGGGAATCCTGTCGAAGAAGAGACATTGATGTATTCTCATCATTCAACAGCGAGGAAGATTGCCACTGGTGACTGCAATATCCAAGGTACTAACCGAAACTCTAAACTTCAATCCCAGAATAATAATTTGATGTCGATGGGAAGAAGTTCGTTGGAAGGGAGGCCTTAAGGCATCCTCCATCATCCAACTCGAGAAACACTCAACTGGTAAGAGCTGATATGGAATAATATGTAACAAAACTGACACTAGGAAGGCCGACACATGAGGTCAAGGTAAACTGCAGAATGGCCGACACAGGGTATATCCTTGAACATTGAACACGACACAAAGTGACTCAGGCAGTTTCTGACATGATGGGGTAAATCATAAGTCTGAAATGTAAGAGACATTAGCAGACCCTCCATATGGTTGGAAGAATAACCAACCGGGGGAGTAAATAACTTGGAGGAAAGGTTCACCCTAAGGTCAAAAACTAAACCCAACCGACAAGATAGACTCAAGTAGGTGCTGTATTCAAGGATAGAACTTGACTGAAACTGCCTTTGACAATGAAGATATGATATGTCTTTCCCATTCCTTATTCTTTTTAGATAAAAGAATACCCTTCTTGTTGTTTTAATGAGTCCAAGAAAGAATGAAAACTCAATAGATCCAACCATGTAAAAAATTTAACGAGCCCATGGGAGGAAGACTTAGGACCTTCTTCATTATTTATAGAGTTCGAAGAAGAGATAGAAGATTACTCTATATTTACTGATCTCTAGATTTTAATATCGAGCCGAGATCTGTTCTTCCTCGCCGGTCTTTTCAATTTTAAGGAATCTGAAAAACTTAAACAATAACTCCATATATCTGCTTGTGGATTTTAGTATCGAGCCCAAGCAGATTAATGCTCGTCGGTGTTTTCCTGTTTATAGAGTCTAAAAAACTTAAACAATCCTCTTTTCACCTATCCGTGGATTTTATATCGAGCCCGGATTGGTCTGTGCTCGGTGGTGTTTTCTTGTTTATAGAGTTGAAAAACTTAAACAGTCCTCTACTTACCCTCTCGTGGATTTCACATCGAGCCCGAGTAGGTGGATGCTCGCTTGGTATTTTCATGTTTAGAGAGCCTGAAAACCCTAAAGAGAGGCTCCGAAAGGTCCTTTTTCATACAGTTAGTCTCCTCCCTCGAAAAAGTATAAAACAATGAAAGGAGAACTCTTCTAGCGCATACAAGAATATACCTAGATTATACATTTTTCGTAGTTAATCCACTTAGGCCCGAAAAAGGGGTAATTCTATACCTGAGTGGATGAGCCTTCGAGTACTTTAACGAGCTCGAAGAGGACAAGCTTGCTCGGCAATCTTGTTTACGTTTAAATAGTCCAAACAAGAGCTTAAAATGACTTAAAGGTCAGCTTCTAGGATCATAGCTTCATACTCTGCCAAAACTAGGTCTTCAACAAAATATTAGTCGATGCGGAAAAAATCTTGAATGATATATGAATTTGAAATATTTAGCTAGTTGACAAGGTCTATCATCAAGAAATTTTAAACTTAGGAGATGAATCCGACAAAAATTAAGTGAAAATTGAGCTTGGATCAATATTATACCGTATTGTGTGTTTCAATTGATTAATTAGGGATTTTTGAAATTTTTGAAACTATAGAAAATTAACAAATATGGGTAAAAATCAAAATCCAATTTGTATATATTATTTCATTTTTTAAAAATCAATTTTCAATTTGTTTTGTAGGGAAAAGATTGGGGTAACCTTTTGCAAATTTCAAATCTTCGTGGCGATCAAACTAAGCATCCAACCGTCAATCTTCCTCCACCAAGTAAGTTAAAATCCACCTTGCTTGCATTTTCATGGTTTATTTTTCAATTTTTGAGCAAAAAATAGCTTGCAACGCAATGCTCATAAGTGTTTCTGCGCGGGCGCTACTGTGTAACCACAACAGTAGCGTATAAACACGACGGGCGCTACTGTGTTGAAGCAATGTAGCGCCCATACGCGACTGTGTAGTATACACAGTAGCGTACACTTTTGCAAGCCTACCTACAAGCGCCGAGACTCAAAAAATTTTGGTTTTTTGTGCAGGATGGTCCTTCAATGGAGGGAGAGGGAGCATGAGGACATGGATAGGTTGGCCATGCAAGATTCGGCTATGCTCCATGCTCTCTGAAGATGCGGTTTGTTGAAGTTTTATCGAACCGTAAACATGAGGGCATTAAACAAACTGTTTCAAAGACTTATTCAGTATTGGGATGTGGATACTAACACCTTTGTCATCCATGGGCAAACTCTGGAGCTTACTGTTGATGACATATATTTCATTATTGGTCTCTCGAGGAGAGGAGAGGTAATCAATCTGAAAGGGTCTTCTCGTGTGGGTGTAAGGTCTGTGCAAGAGTATGTAAATACATATTGTGTTGCCGGAGCTGAGAAATCGGGAAGCCAAGTCTTGATTTCAACTATTGATGGTCTCCCTTTGAAAGTGATAGTGAGCATGATCAACTGAGTAGTCGGCAGTGCTTCACAACACTTAGCTTCCAGGCATTCTATGCATATTGGTGTACAATGCTTACACGGTCATGTCTATGATTGGAGTACTAGTTTACTGGCAAACATGAAATATCAATTGACAGGTTGCAAATCCGGCACAATGAAGAATTTTGGGTACGGTAGCATTTTGTGTACTTTCTTCTTTGAGAGGATGCCTGCTATCAGTTTGGGGATGCCTCTGCCTCAAGTTAACCCCCGTGAGCCCAGACTAGGCCGTTGGGGTGACATATTCCTCCGCCAGGGTGGTGGGGAAAGTCACTACTGTTATCATACTGATGATTTCTGGGGGTGGTGGGAGAGGCAAGTACCCACTTTCGAGCAGTTTCCATATGCTGGATTGGATTTCCGTCATGATCCAGAACTGGTGCTTCCTCCAGGTGGAGCCTGGGGAGATATTGGTATGTTTTAAATTTTGAGAATTTATTTAATTTTTTCAAAAAATTTCAAGTATTTGATTTTTATGAATGAGTTTTGAAGTTCTAATCAAGTGTCACCTCCAGATCTGGGGCCTGTTCGTCCTGAGGGACATCCTACCATTTATGTGAGGCCAGCTGATATTACTGCAGCAAATGCTATGTTGGGAACCTTGGAGAGAAAAATAAGTCGGTTGACTCACGAAGTTCCTGCATGCCGTATGGATCAGATACCTGTTGATATGCAAGAAGATGTTGTTGGGGTGCCCCCTGCATGGCTTAGGGTGCTGCGGAGGATCGCTAGGCTAGTCATATGCTATCGCAATGCGGTAGATGATGAGTAGGTCCCTCCTTCTCCATAGGAGAGGGATACATTTGAGGCTACTATGCCCAGTTTTGTACTTTTATGACATGGCTTGATAGACCTATGACTCAAAAACTCATGTTTTTTTATACGGTATCGGTTATTTACATGTGTATGCGTTTTAATTTTATGTGTGCAATGTTGTTTATGACAATGTATGATGCAAATGTTAGTCTAACACATAGTTTGCTAATGAATTAGCTAAAGTGTTTAAACTTCTTGGAATGTGTTCATATCTGATAGAATGAAATTGTCTTTCCAATAGTCTAACTTGTAGAAACTGACGTAGCAATCCCGGATCCCTAATCTGATATACACCTTTTAACTGAAATACAATTAATTGTGAGTCAAGCCTTACCTCCAAATGTGAAATGCCATGACTGAGAGCATCTCAGAGAAGTTCTATAACTGCACTGTATTCAGCCACATTATTCATGGTAGGACCCAAACAAACCCCCCCCGAAGAGACAAGTTGGTCAGCGGGTGAATAAATGACCCAAGCTGCTGCAGCCAACTGATAGGTGTGGCGACTGGCGCCATCAGCAAATCCTAAGAAATGTTCGGTTGACATCTGGTACATGAAACGAGAAACACACATAAGATTACCTAATGAGCATAACAAAAACTAGCTTTACAAGAAATATACAGCTATGTTACAAGAAAAAGTACTTCTGCTTAAGTGTAGTACTTCTTCAGGTAGGGTCAATGCCTGGATCCTCCTCCTGAGGCCGAGCAAAGGTGTTATGGAAATCACGGAAAAGATTGGTATACGGAATGATCTCATCGAGATAACATCCCGTTTCAAAGAAAATGTTTCCGTTGACCCCAGTGAAAATGTTCACCAGCGAGGTATGTAATCTATTTGCTTCAACAATACCAACTTGTGAAGAAGTGAAATCAGTATTTTCATTGGGTGGTGAACAAAATTCACCTCTCTCTAACAAGTTAAGAAAAGGAAACAAGAAAGATGCGGGATCTATATGTTCACGAGGAAGATCTAGGTTAGTCATAGCTTCTAACATTTCCTCTTCAGAAGGTAAAGTAATATCTGAACTGTCAAGAGAGGGAATCGGGTCCGATGATTGAGTAGTGGAACAATCTATGTTTGACTCGACAGACACCAATGGAGTCAACATATGTCCTGTTGTAGTTTGATAAGAATCCAAGTGGGTAACTTCTACAACAGGGGTGGGCACGGAGGGGTTTGTATTAGTTGAGGGAAACTCAGAATCAGTTGTAAAACAAGCCATGGAAGTTTTAGACGATGAACATCCCTCTGTACCAACGAATAAGGTAGGAGCCGGTAGGTCAAAAGTGCCAATTAGTGACCCGTAAAGTCCTACTTCTAAACTCTCGCCAACCGGGGTGGTTTGATCAATCAAAGGAACTGTGGTTTCCGAAGAAGTCTGGTTGTTTCTCTAAGTGAAAGAAAGTTGATCGACTGTAACGATCTTACCTTCAAATGGGAACATGACCACTCAAAAAAATGCCGATGCAATAGCTCGCATGGCATATGTCCAACTCCTGCCTAACAACATATTGTAATCAAGCGAAGTGTCCAGAACTTCTACTTCAACAGCAACTGTCTTACCGACCAAAGTGACATCAAATGATGGCAAAAATCCATGTGGACGGAAAGTTCTGCCATCAAATGCAGTAAGCAGTGTGTTGGAAGGGGCTAACTCAGGAGAACCTATAGCTTTCCAATAGGAAATTGACATTACGCAAGTCGATGCTCCCTCATCTACTACAGCTCGTCTGATGGTCATTGGACCATGAACGACCTCAATCTGGAGGGCAACGTGATAGGGCAACCGGTATTTGACATCAGTCATATCAAATCACGCAGACATGTTAGAGGATTTCATACTCCCAATAGCTACCAGAAGTGCATTCTGTTGTAAAGGACAACTTTGCAGGACTTCTAGAGTAGACATGGCACAAGGGGTCTGGGCTAAATCTTCAACCACATTATAGTTGGAAGCAGCCTAGGTGTTGGGATTGTGTGATGCCCTTTTCAAGACACCTTTCGGAATCTTGGGCATTGGGTCCATAGGTATGTGGAGTGGAGTGGAAGATTTTGGAATCTCCTTATCCTTTTTTTGTGCGTCCGGGGTATAGTTCCTGGCTCTCGTTTGCAAGAGTGCATCCGAATTAACAATGTTTATAAATGTTTGATCAACCGTAGCATGTGAAGTGCCCCCAGTATTGGAGGTGCCAGAAGTTGAGCCTTGCCCTTTAGGGAATGGATCTTTTAGGACGGCAGACTTCTTTTTTCTTAAGAGCTTCTGGGCTTCTTCAAGCAGAGGGCATTGGTGAGTAAGGTGGTTCTGCTTGCAAAGTTTACAAGGGAACTTAACCTTCTTTTCCTCTTTGTTACCCTCTTCGGCATTGTCTTTTTTGGGATTTTGTTGGTTCCCCTCTCCTTTCTTGCCCTTCTTTTTGTTGTTGGGATGTCGAGGGCCCTTTTGATTGTTCTAGACCTGGTTGACAGGCTCAGAAGTAGAAGGAGAGGTTGTGACGGAAGAAATATCTACAGTCGATTGTTTGACAGCTAAGGCATGGACCTGTTTGGTCAGTGCTTCGAAGGCTGCAGAGTCAGCTGAACCCACTATGCCATCAGCATGTGGTCCAGGTTTCAGTCTACTCGGATCGGTGTTCGATTGTGGTGTATCGGGTATGATCTCATACAGTAACCCAGATTGTGCATACACGAGGTCTAACTGCTGAGTGCGTAAGATGGATTCTTCCTCATTGGATACTCCAGATGTAGCTACTTCCTTAGAAATATAAGGAAGGAGTGATTTCAAGTACCACTCAAGAAGGAACTCCGGAGGTATGTTGGCCTTAATGAGCCTCTTCCGTCTTCGCCACTCCTGAATGTGGTCAGATAAGTGAGTGGCTTTATTTTGTCTAAAAGTAGACAAAAGTTCTAATCCGACATCATACCGAACAGGAAGCTGGAAGTGATTCAAAAAGACTGTGGCGAGATCTCCAAAACTAGAGAATGTTTCTGCAGGTAAATCAATGTACCATTTGGCTGCAGGACCAGTTAAGGTCCTTTGGAACAATCTCAATCTGATGGAATCCTCGTTTAATGAATTGGAAGAACACCATAAGTGGAGGTAGTGACATGGTCACCAGGGTCTTCACATGTTTTGCCTTTGAACTTTGGAATGTCCGAAGGTAATTTGGTGGGAACTGATGGCCATGCTGCATTATGACACACAGGATCATTCGTCAGTTTGGAAAGATCTGGCAAATTTAAAGTTGCCAGAAATGGTAGTTGAGGCCGGTAAGATGGTACTTGATAAGGGGAACCACCCATCGTTTGACCCATGAACTGTTGGTAGGGGTTTCCCCCATCCATCTAGTGATAAGGGTTGCCCCCGTCCATATGCTGATAGGAGTTGCCACATACCATTTGTTGATAGGGGTTGCCCCCAATTACTTGTTGGTAGGGGTTGCCCCCAGCTATTTGTTGGTAGGGGTTTCCCCCTGCCATCTTTTATTGTACGAAAGGGTTATTAAAATTTTCCCACCCATATGAAAGTGGATTAGTGCTTTGCGGATTCATCCACTGTGGCTGGGTGTTAGCCCCGCCATATTGCTGGTTAAAGATATTACCCCCTCCCCCAGAGAATAAGGAAAAAGGGACATTACCTGCAGGCATGCTACCTTGATTCATGTTAGGGCCTACAAAGGTATTGAAACCAGTAGAAGCTGATGTGGACGGTGCAAGCATGGTGCCCATGACTGGCATGTTTGCAAAAGCACTTGGTCCTACAACAGGTGTGGAAATCCAAGTACTAGGAATCTTATATAACGGTTGAGAAGCAGGAGGTGTTGCACAGTTAGCCATACTGCTAGGTCCAACATTAGGTGTAGGAATAGATGCCATCGTTGTCGAACTAGGCATACCTAATGTACCAGTGTTGAAACTGAAAGATGGAGTAGACACAGATGTGGTTTGTGCCTGACTTGGTGTAGCAGTAAAAGAAGGATTTACTGTGTTGGTGTTCATACCTAAAGTGGGAGTTTGGGGAACTCCCTGTTCACCTCCTAAGTTAGACATCTGATGTCCAAGTAAGGAATTATCTGCACTGAAATGGGGTTGTTGGAAACCAACAGGTGACAGAAGCGGAATTCTAGTATTGGTTAAAGGAGGATTGAAAGCAGTGCTATACTCTTCAGAAGTAAGATCTTCCACCTCAACTGTACTAAAGTGTTGCTGATCTATGGTACCTGGTAGTGGTTCCTCAGGAACCTCAATTTCAAGGTTTTCTGTTACAAAAATTTCTTCAGGTAATTCAGTTTCAGGAGTAATTTCTGAAGAAATAACGGGGTTTACCCACTGTCGTCTAGCTGGCTGTATAGGTTCTATTCTAAGTGGTGGAAGGTTTTGGAACCTCCTCGATCTACGAAGCTCTTGATTCTCTGTGATTATAAATATAAAATAACAGACTAGAACCTAGTGGCCACTACAACTAGGGGGAAAACAACACGCCAACTAAAAAAGTCCTAAGTATACAAACCAGGCAAACCAAGATGCCTTCCGGAGAAGAGTCTGGGATGATGAGGGCCCAAACCAGATCAACGAAGGAAGAAATACAGTTACCCGGGGTCCACAATACAATGACTAAGGGTGTAAGCACTGGAATCACCCAACCGCCCTCCCAAAGACCTGCAAGGGATTTCCTCCCACGTCTGTCTTAGGTACAGCAGATATACCCTCTGTTGTCACCTGTGTATGAACCTAGAGTCAGATACTAAGGGTACCACAACACCGAAAACTCCTGGGGGTACAGTCACCGGTCGAATCAGAAAGCGTGGGCAGGGTAGCTAAGCCCGAAAGTCGAAAGAGTCCCCAATACGCAATCCGATCCTGACATATGCTCGAACAGAAAGTAGGAGGAGTATTCCCAATAATCTGATCTCGCAATGACGTACTGCATAGATCCCAGGCAAGTTTTGAGTGAGGTGGGTTTACCTGTGATAGTCTTACTATGATTTTTGCGCAATGTGTGATCTTGAGTGGTTTAAGGTGATTTAAACTCAAGATCCTAACCAAAACTAGTTGGTGTAGTGTATCCCTAAAAAGAAAAAATGTTTCTAGTTCATTTTATTAACAAATTTTAGGGCTGTTATTACTCAAAAAGGGTAGTGCTTTTGTGTGGCGTGGTTATAACAAGAAAACAAAAGTGCACTAAAATCAACACTTTCTACAACAAAGCTCTTTTCATTTTTTCATTTACTTCTTTCCAAATCTGAAAATTTGAGTGAACCTACTTAAAAATTTTGTTTTCTTTTTTGAAATTATACAAAATATCCTAAGTTATCTTGTAACAACAAAAACAAGTTTTATTTAAACTTAAAATACCAATTTTTTTGCTTTTTCTATAAACGAAAAAAGAACTATATAAAATGGAAAGCAAAATAAAACTTTATGTGCAATGTGTGTAAGTATGGCTAAAAAGTTCTTAGGCTTATAGCTATCAAAACCCTAGCTTGAAAAAGACTTGATCTACTGGTTTTTTGCAAAGAAAAAGCCTCTAAACTTGGAAACAAAGTGGGAGAAAACAAAGGAGAAAGACACAAAAGGACTGACCTAAAGTATCTAGCCCTAGCAAGACCACAATTCCAAGCAAAAGTAGACAAGCAAGCTGCCCTACTAACACGAAGAAACAGAGAAATTACTCAGCCTACAGCTGTTTAAATGCACTAGCAACTAGCAAAAGACAATAAGTCCAGGAAGAATGGAACTCGACCAAAATAGAAGACACCCTAGAGGATATACAAAGGACCAAACCCTAAAACAAAGGATAGGAGGAGTAGAGAGTAGAAAAACGTCGCCACAAACAGCAGATACAAGAGTATGCAGGTTTGTAAGCTAGCAACAGGTAGTCAGGGTCTAAAAAAAGTGGAAGTGCTCAACACCAAACACCACCTAGTCTTCCAAAAAGTCACAAACAGTCCAAAAGTTCCAAAGGCAAGCAAGCAATTCAAAAGATGGAAAAGACCACAAAGAGAAGGTTCTATGACTTAACCAAAAGTTAAAAACCTCATACAACAGTCAAAGAGATCCAAAAGTAAACTCAGCAAACCAAAAGAATGGCTAAAAACTCAAGCAAACCAAAAAAGAATGCTTCAGAAAGTGTACCCTACTGTGCAATAGGGAAACTCGCGCCCATGCAGAAACGGGCGCTACTGTATATATAGCACAGTAGCGTATGGGAACTACTGTATATATAGCAGATTAGCGCTCATATCTCAAATGCTTAGAAAACTGACTTTGAAATAAACCAAAAGATTGATGAAAGCAGCAAGAAACAGGCAAGGGATACCTACAGGGTTTCTTAACACATCAAAGAAGTCAAAACAATCTAAGAAGACAAACAAGAACAAGGTTTCCTAGAGCCAAAACTCACCTTTCCCCAGCAGAGTCGCCAGTCTGTTGGCAGGCAAATCTACCCTATAGCAAGGAAACTAATGCTATCAACTTGGTTGGGGTGACAGGTAAGTGTATTGATGATATTACAGAGATATTTACAAAAAGAAATAAGTTTTGGATCTTGAGAACACACCTTTCAATCGAAGTTTGATCCTAGCCTTGACTTGATCTTGTGCTCAACCTTCAAATCCACCTTCTTTTCAGTAACCTGCAATAACAATACCTTTCTCAAAGCATTTTGGGCAATATATAAAGCTTGAAAGAAACAAAACAATGTTTAACATTCAATATTTGACCAAAACAACTCCACATTAAGATGCAATTTCATAACACATTTTAATTGGAACAAGAAAGACACTTCAACCTTTATTTGTCAAAAGTAAAATGATGTACAAGTATACCTGATCCTGTAACAGGCTCCTGCAACTTGATTCTAGGCTCTTGCTCTTCTCTGGCTTGGATGTCTTCAGCATCAACTCCTCCAATGCAAGCTTCTCTCTAAGTCTCAAAATTTCTTCATTAATCCATCTCACTATCTCTCGCTTCTAATCTTTCTCCTTTAATCTTCTTTGTATTTATAAGATTGGAGAAGTAGTTCAGGTCGATGTATAGTTATGGAGGAAGTTGGGGGAGTTAGGAAACTACCATCAACTAATCCTCCTCGAGAAATTAATTTATTTTTTAATCATCTTTTAAGATGTACGCGACTCTTGTTTAGTGGAGTAGCGTATAGGGCGCTACTTTAGTTCTTATCAACTAGCGCTCATTCGATTTTAAATGGTAAGCGCTACTATGCTGAGAAGGAGTAGCGTATACTTGGATATGGGCGCTACTATGATACACTGGAGTAGCGTATGGGCGCTAGTCTCTTTGAGTAGAGTAGCTCTCATAACTCAAAATGATATTTTTTTGGGGTTTTCCAGTAATGTCAGGAAATGGAGTGAGTCAAAGTATCATCTCAGGTCAACATGCTCCTCCATCCAAGTTGTCCTTTTGTGTGATCAGCAGCTCAAGGTGATCATAGACGGAGAGGTGCAAGTTTGACCTATAACAGTATACAAGAGTGGAAACTTTGGCGAACCATCTAGGAGGCCTTGGCAACCTAGAGATCAACAATCATATCAAGATTCATCCCAAATTCCACCCTATTACTATCCTTATCAACCTTCTCAACAATGGAACACTTCAGGTTGGCAAAATTGGCCACCGCAGTACCCTCCTCAGAATGCTCAACAGCAGCAATGGCCACATGGATGGACACTATTTTTCCCTATTTTTTTTCCCTGTACGCTAGCTGCATCACTATAGTGGGCATACCCACGAGTTGCATCACTATAGCCCTTGGGTAGCATGTAAAATGGTAAAAATACTAGTTTATTACTTTTTACTCCCAAAAAGCTATCATAGAGTGACCTTTGGCCCTCCATTTTCCCTGAAACGCCTCAATGTGTCCTTTCACTTACCTTTGGGAGGACTATATATTGAGCACATATGGCTTATGGATGGGAGGAGAAAGGAGAGCAAGAGAAATCTAATGGATTTTTGCCCTATCTTGAGTCTACACTCATTGATCCTTGTAGTTGTGAACCCTTTATGTTCACCTTCCAAACTCCTATCATAGTTTGATTTTTCTATTCCATGGAGGATTGAAGTGGTGGAGGCACAAGTGGATTGACCCAGATCTTGGTTCATATTTGTTGCCGGCAAGAGGTCGTATCACATTGTACTTCTTGTTGTTTATTAATAGAAATACTCATATTCTCGTCCATTAATGTTGTGAATGTTGTTTATACTACATTGGGTTGCATTTACTTATAATATCATGGATCGTTGCTATTGATGATGTTAATGTCGTTTATATATTATATGCGCTTATTGTATATTTGTTGTCAATACTAATTTGCAGATTCAAGTGTACGGATTGAAAGCTCCAACGGGGATCTACATCAAACGTTTGGATCGAGGTTGGTTATATTCTTCATTATCTTAGCAGTGTCATTTATATAGCATAGTACTGAGAATTGAGTTAATTTTCGGTAGTCAGCTGTCTATTGTGGTCTACCCCAAGCCATAGGAAGTTTTCTCCAAAACAGAAATGGCGACTCCACTGGGGATAACATCCATTTTTGGGGATTTTTGAGCATTAGTCCTTATTTAGAGTTGATGTTTGTCGAAGCTCTGTGTCACTGATTGGCCGTTGAGATACACTATAGAAAACTGGTTTTTTTCTGAGCCATTGGACTCTTTGTTTTCCCATTTTCCTTTCCTTACCCGCGGGTGAGCTTAGCTCTACCCACGTACACCCACCTCTGTTTACACTACTGGTCGTGGGTACCAGCAGGTATTCCTTCGACAGTAGTGTACAAATCCGGCTTTGCTTGTTTCATGACCATTGGTTGTTGTTGGGTTGGCTTTGGATGATCCCGAGTCTTTATTGGCCCGATTCTTGACTGTTCCATGCCTTGTTTGTGACCAGAACTCTTCTCTTCTCTTGGTTGAGCCTTGTTGGTTTTTTACCCATCTTTGGATTTAGCCTTGTTTTTTTTTCCTATCGATCTCACTCCGTTGGCTGAGGCTTACTATTTGGGATCTGCTGGGTTGTCTTAGTCATCTCCGCTACATTTCAGTGACTAGATAGTAGGATTTTGCTTGCATTTTTCATTTCCTTATATTGAAAAATACAATATATATATATATATAGTTTTGCATTTTCCTTTTGTTTATAAGAGAAAATACAAAAAAAAAATTACTTTTATGTACTGCATCTTGCATTGAGTGCTTGATGCTTTCATTTAGGTTCTACTTGTGCATTGAAAATATAAAAGAGTTGCATTTTTATTTTGAAATCGTTGGATTGATTTCGCATGCTAGTGGAATTGTTTTTATTGGATAGATGAGTCTAGAGTTTGATGATTTTGCATACTATTGAGTCATATACATCACTAGTTTCACGACCATATCCTTTGAGTAACCACAACCATTAAAATTAACACTTAATCTTAAAATTGATTAGACTGATTTTATTTATAGGGTACACCAACTAGCATAGGTTTAGAGTCTTGGAATAGATCATTGTGAGTAAACAATCCAAGACTACTAGATGAAACATTATGTGTCTGACCAGGGAGTGGTGAAATCCATGGTATACATCGGTGTTCTCAGGGAGCTCTACTCAGACCAGAGTTAAGCATGAGGTCACGGGAGATTGGTTAAGGAGATATCCCTCCAATACCGGCTAAACGTGGGATATATTTCCAGGGTTTGTTTGTATCTGGGGGTACCAGAGGTTCATCCTCTTGTGCTTTGGGCTTAGCTACCCTACCCATAAGACGGATCCCACCTGTGACTGTCCCCCTGAGCATTGGTTATATTGTAGTGACCATAGTTTCCTTACCTAGGTATTGCATAGGGTACTTGCAGTGGTTATGTTGTTTGTGTCCTGAGTCAGATAGGGGTCAGACAACATAGTTTCCGTTGTACAGGGACTTGACCCTGTGCACACAGTGAAGTCTGGGGGTCGTTATAACTGATTCTGTTACCTCTGGATATAGTTTGGGAGTCTCAAGCCTCTCCTAAGCGAGGCATACTGGCTCTAGTGTTGGGAGCTCATTTAGCCACTCTGTTTGTCTGCTCTTGGCTGTAGTTTCTCTAGGTGTGTGCTTTTGATTTACTATTTTTGATCGATAGTTGGCCTTTAGGGGACGTTTTGATTTTATAGTCTCTCCATAGATATTGTGGTGCGGAGTCCTGCTCTCTGTCGATCTCATCAGTTGGCTGGTTTACCAACTGCCAAGCTTTCACGCTGTGTCAAGAAGGGACACTGTCGAGCTCCCTCTGAATCTTCAAATTCTTACGAGACATACGTTATCGATGCCATGATTGCACATTTTGGCACAAGAGAAATCCCGACCAGTCCATCTGGTAGAGTTGAGAAGACTTCAAACACCCCTACTACTCGTGAGGTATGGGGGGTGATCCACTTGAGACCCAACCTAGTTTGTTTGGTCTGGATCCACTCGAGACCCTACCTAGTTTGTTTGGTCTAGATCCACCCGAGGATGACCCATTTGATCCTTCATATCCACATAATTATCTATACGGGATACCAGAGTTACATGATGACACAGTTCCTATGATCAACCCAACCGCGTTCTCATATGGTATGCTAAATTACACCACAGTTGATCCTTCCACTGCTTTTGGTAGTCATGTTGGTTCCATTGATGGTGTTAGAAACACTGCACCCACTAGGGGCAATACCCTCGCCGAGGGCACCACATTGTCCACTCACACACATAGTATGGGTACTGGTCATATTCCTCCTAACAATGCTAATGTTGGAAGATGTCCGCCTCCTAGGGCTACCCAACCTAATAGGAACATTGTTCGCAACACGACTTGCCATCCACCACCTAATACACATGCCGCTACCCATCAACCTAGGACCACTTTCGCGAATTTTAATGCTCCTCCCAACTACGGGGGTGGACATATACTGAATACTTTTGTGTCTGGTACCCCTACTAGTAATGCTAATGCAGGAGGTGGGAATATACCTCATCCTCATGGTCATAACACCACCATTCCTGCTACTAGTAACACCAATGTTGGGGTTGTGAATACGTCTTATGCTTATGGTCACCACACGATTGCTCACGCTAATCCTAATGCTAGGGGTGGGAACATACCTCACCATTATGGTCATTACAACACGGTTCCTGCTACGAATAGTACGTATATGCCCCATAATTATGGTGGAAACCCTTACTACAATACAATCGATGCTGGCCACCAGTACATCCCACCTCAATATGGTGCCCAAAACACTTATATACCTTCTTACCCTCACACAGGTCAGGTCGGAGGAGGTTATCAACCTTATGGCCATGGTCAATCTTATGGTCAATCATGTCTGTATAATTAGCATTTTGATGCTCATGGTCAAGCATTTGGTCCATCTCATAATTTGGTTCCGTACAACCAACCTTTTATGGGAGCTTATAATCAAGCTTTCCAGCTGCAGCTCCCGTTCCTTGCACATTTGAATCTTTTGGATCTTTCAAAGCTCATGAATGACCCGGTGTGTCATGACCCTAATTGGCCTCCGATCCCTACCAAGCTCCCTTCGGACATTCCTAAGTTTGAGGGGAAAGGTGGTGAGGATTCGGGTGATCATGTCACAACGTTTCACCTTTGGTGCTCTTCCAACTCGTTGAATCACGATTCCGTTCGATTATGACTATTTCAACGCACCCTCACGGGGGCAGCTACGAAGTGGTATGTTGCGTTGCCTGGGAACACTTATAGGCGTTTCAATGAGATCACTTTGGTTTTCTTGTATCATTTCTAGTTTTCGGTTCGTTACGATACCAGTACTGAACTTTTATCTACCTTTTGTCAGAACAAGGCCACACATATTTCCGACCACGTTCAAGAGTGGCATCAACGGAAGCAATTAGTGAAATCCAACATTCCTCGATAGTTCCTGTTGGAATGGTTCCTCAAGTATTTACTCCCATATATTGCAAAGGATATTTTGATGTCTTGCATTATGACTGAGGAACAAGCCATCTTAAAAGTCTAGCAGTTAGATTTACTATACTCTCAGTTTGGCATTTTGTATGACATTATTCCTAACGCACTGTGAACACGACATGAGCCCAAGTCAGTTCCTGGACCACATGACGATGGCATTGTGGGATCCGTGAGCACTCGCCCTGTAGATTTGGTGGCTAATCAAATGCAAAATTTGTCGCTAAACCAATATACTCCCGGATAGGTTCACACCTTGTCCACTTCCACCCCGTCGTCCGATGTACGCAGTGTGCATTCGATGAACCCATCGGGTAACCAACAACCTAGTGGTAAGGAAAAGGGGAGAAAAAACCGTAAGGGTGGAAACAATGGGAACAATAATAGCAATCACAATACCCATCAAAAAGAGAATGCTAACCCTCCTCAGGAAGGTGGAAATGATGTGAGGACCGTAAACCTAGGCATAAGGTGAAATTTCCTTGTAAGATTTGTGAGGAAGATCATCTTCCTCACTTGTGTCCTCAATTCGAAGAAGCATCGAAGCATTTGGCACAGAGCCCAGCTATGTTGAAGGATCCCCTTCCTCATCACAAAAACATGGCTTCGCATGCTCCCGCCACTGGTTATGGACCTAATGAGACCACAATGTCTTCTTCCAACACTAGTGGTTATGGATGTGTGAATATGGTTCAATTGGAGGTTAGTGTTGGTACTCGTAAACGCAATTATGGTGCACCACAACCTAATATGGGGAGTGAACCTCCCCCTCCTCCTGATAATTCCTTGCATATCGAGAAGCCCTCTATTATGCCGCGGATACCAAAAGGTGTTCTTAAGTTCTCTACGCATAATCCCAATGCTCGAGCCGCCCAGAACTACTCCATTGTAGAATATTTCGGCCAAACTCCGTGTGCCATGTCGGCTCTTGAAGTTTTACAGGCGTGTCCTTCTCAAAGGCATGCCCTTTTGAGTGCGTTAGGAGTTCAGGATTGGGGAAATCCCAACGTTATCAATTTCGACACTACTGATATTCAACCTCGCTTACCTTACCACGTGGCTATTCAAATCCATGTGGAGTGCCTTCAGAATTTCTTCAAAAGAACAATGGTTGACGAAGATGCTTCCG
Source organism: Larix kaempferi (assembly GCA_027924585.1). Taxonomy (NCBI): domain Eukaryota; kingdom Viridiplantae; phylum Streptophyta; class Pinopsida; order Pinales; family Pinaceae; genus Larix; species Larix kaempferi. The sequence continues at coordinate 54,651,959 of BSBM01000753.1, forward strand.
CATCAGTGATGTCTTTAGCTTGTTGGAAATCTCTTGGCTCTCCTCCTCTACTCACATCTAGAACCATGCTCACTGCATTTGACGGTCGGTCATTTAAGCCGCATGGGATTATCCCTTCCCTTATTGTCAGCTTGGGGGGTAATCCTATGCCTATTGAAGTCGAAGTGGTTGATGTGCCCATCGACTACAACCTTTTACTGGATCGGATTTGGATGTACGCTATGAAATTTGTCGCATCTACTGTATTTAGGATTATTTGCTTTCCACACAAAGGCAAGATAGTGACAATCAATCAGTTGGATTTCATTAATCCTCCTCCTGAAGCATCCACGGGATCTGTAGTCCCGTAGGTTACAGATTCTTAGCCGGCAACTGGGAACATGGGTGTTGGTATGTACCCTTCATTGAAGGGATCTTATGATTTTCCCGCACCAGTGAATTTTATTGGAACCGTTTTCGACAATGCGTCTCCTCCTTCACATAATGTATTGTTCCGGACTTCATATTTTGATGATCTGTGGACTTACTGTCTACGAATTCTACATCTGGAGACATTATGCACGTCAGGATGTCTATGCCACTATATGTAGCTGAGCTTGCTTACTAGGATATTCAACAAGCCACTGCAGAGACAGATCTCTCTTCTTCTCGGACAGATGAGGAAGATCTTGTTACGCTACCAGTTTAGGCAGTCGACTCCTCTTGTTCGAATGTTTTCCTTGATGGTACTTTACCTTCAGATGAAGCTATTATCGAGGCCATGTGTGGTAGTGAGAGGCGTTGGGAGGATATGCACCATCGCTCTTATTTCCTTCCCAACCTTGATCTCGCCGAGCAAGAAGAGTTTAGGATGACTCTTGCATAGATGGTTGGTCACCCCGTGGCTCTTTTGGGGTCACATGAGATTTTTGCGGAGGGGAACATGGCTAATATTTCCCCGAATATACAAATCAACATCTCTTGTACTCTTGAAAATATTGAAAATGTTTACATCGGTGTTGATTTCTCTCCTGAAGAGGTGGCCATCTACACCGAATTGTTTATAGGACTTTGGGAAGCTTTCGCCTGGTCATACGAGGAGATGCCAGGAATAGAACCTAGTATTGTTGAGCACAAGATTAGAATGTATCATCATGATAATTCGGTTCGACAACATCTTCAAGATATTAACCCTAGGAAGGAAGCCGCTATCAAGGCAGAGGTGGAAAAGCTGCTTAAAGCTAGTTTTATCTACCCCGTTCCCCTTACCAAATGGGTGTCAAACCTCATTCCTGTGGATAAGAAGTAGGGAACAATCCATGTATGCATTGATTTTAGAGACCTGAATAGTGCATGTCCAAAAGACAACTTCCCCATGCCACTCATTGATCAGATCTTGGATGCTTGTGCAGAAAGTGAGATTTTTTCGTTCACGGACGACTTTTCAGGGTATAACCAGATTCAAATCAAACCCGAGGACCAACATAAGACCGCTTTCATTTGTTCTTGGGGTACGTTTGCATATCGAAAAATGCCCTTCGGCCTTAAAAACGCCGGAGCTGTGTTTCAGCGTGCCATGACCTATGCCTTTCACAAACTTCAAAGTATAATGGAGGTTTTCTTGGATGATCTTGCCGGCCATTCTCACAAGAGATTGGACCACCCCAAGCACCTCCGTTGGATTCTCAAACGATGTATACCCTACAAGATCTGATTGAATCCCAACAAATGCATCTTTGCGGTGAGGTTAGGCCGCCTTCTAGGATTCATAGTTTCAAAAGAGGGTATTAGAGTCGATCCTCTTAAAGTTGAGGCAATACTTCGGTTTCCTCCTCCACGCAACTTGTTTCAACTTCAGAGCCTCCAAGGGAGAGCTACTTTTCTATGTCGATTTGTAGTCAATTATGCTAATCTTACCAAAGGTTTCGCATGCCTGTTGAAGAAAGACACACCATTTATTTGGGATGAGCGAGCCTAGCAGTCTTTCGATGCCCTTAAGAAATCTTTGGTATTAGCCCCTGTGCTTAGTCCGCCTGACTTCCCATGAGATTTTATACTTTATGTGGCCGCGTCTCAAGAGACGATTGGCACGGTCTTAGTTCAAGTTGATGATGCACTCGTCGAGCATGTCATCTACTACTAAGATATACTCATGTCAAAATCTAGTCGACACTGAACTAAGATATACTCATGTGGAAAAACTGGCACTTGTGACTGTCCATGCAGTCCAACGGTTACGACACTATATTTTGCTTAGAACAACCACAATTGTAGCGGATATCAATCCGTTTTAGTTTGTGCTATCATGACGCCTTATAGGGGGAAGTACAATAAATGGATTGTGATCCTTCAGGAGTTCGATCTTGATTTTGCTTCGGCGAAGTCGGTGAAATCGTTGGTGTTTGCTGAGCTTATGTCGGACCTTCCAAGACTTGATGAGGATGTCATCCATGAGGATTCCTTTGTGGATGAGAACTTATTTCTTATCTCGGCAGAGGACCCTTGGTATGGGGATGTCATTGTATATCTCCAAACTTTGAAGTTTCCTTCGCATTATTCGCAGGATGAGCAACGGCATGTGAAACATCACGCTAAAGATTATACTATCATTGGTGACACTTTGTATCGCCGAGGAAAAGATTCTATTCTCCACCATTGCTTGACTCGCGAAGAAGCGGAGCGTGTGCTTAATGATTGCCATGCTGGGGTGTGTGGCAGTCACTTATCCGGGCTTGCTACAGCCCAACGTATTATGCGAGCTGGTTACTTTTGGCCTTCAATCTTTAAAGATTGTATTAATGCTGTGAAGAGATGTCACCCTTGCCATGTGTTTTCTCAGAATATACACTCACATCCAGTTCCGCTTCATCCGGTCATCACCGTCGGTCCCTTCACCAAGTGGGGAGTGGATTTCATGGATTGCAAACCAGCTTCGGCTGGGGGGCATCACCATATAATAGTGGCCATGGATTACTTTTCCAAATGGGTTGAGGCCATGCCTACTGTAAAATCCGATGGTGCTACAGCATCCCATTTCATGTTCAATCAGATTATTACTCGGTTCGATATTCCGAAAGAGATTGTCACTGACCATGGCAGTCACTTTCAAAACAAAATGATGGAGGATTTGTCACTCAAGCTTGGGTTTCATCAAGTACACTCATCTTCTTACTATCCCCAAGTGAATGGTCAAGTTGAAGCAGTCAATAAATCTTTAAAGACCATTCTCCAACGTACCATCCAACAAAGCAAGAACAACTGGCACATTATGTTATATCCCGCTTTGTGGGAATATCAAACCGCAGTTAAGACTGCCACCAGGTTCTCACCGTTTTAGCTAGTACAGGGTGTGGAGTCGATTTTACCGATTGAATGCAAAATCCCTTCACTTAAACTAGCCAAAGAGCTCCTCCCTGATACGATAGGTATTGAGCAACGTTTAATCCACCTTGAGTAGCTTGACGAGCAATGTCAAGATGCCGCTGTGGCTATAGATGCCAATAAACGTCGTGTTAAGGTTCAGTATGATAGGTCTATCTGTCCTTGGCAGTATGCTGAAGGTGACTTGGTCCTCTTATATGACTAAGCTAAAGAACCCTTGGGGGTAGGCAAGTTCAATCCCATGTGGCACGGCCATTATGTTGTAAAGCGTGTCCTGGAAAAAGGAGCCTATGAATTAGAGGACTATGAGGGGAATGTCTTGAAGGAGCCTAGGAATGGGATCTACCTCAAACGGTATTATGCTTGAAGTTCTAGTTCAAGCTAATTCCTTTGTATACTATTGTATAGTTCTTTCCGTACATAGTTTAGATTTCTTTTGGTCTTTGGGTTTGCTAATTTGATTCCATTTGATTGATATATGTCAACGGAATCTCCTACGTTCTTAGGTTTCACGAATGGTGCTAGCTGTCATACGCAGTAGCTTGCTTCTGCTACCTGGGTTATTTATTCACCTGATCATCTAGTTGTGTCTTTAGGAGGTGCTTGTCTCGGTCCTACATCTAACAATGTGGCTGAGTATAGTGCCGTGATTGAGCTACTTTGGGATGCTATTTCACATGGCGTCCAATCTTTAGAAGTCTACCTGGATTCACAACTGGTTGTGTCTCAGTTGAATGGTCAGTACCGTTTGAGATATCCTACGCTACTACGGAAATTCCTAAGGGTAAGACTCTTGGAATGACATTTTGTTTCAATTACATACATTCATGTTCCAAGAAGTGTTAATCATATATCTGATGCATACGCTAACTATTTATTAGATTGGCATTTGTCACATTCACAATGAATCACACAATTAAAAGAATACATTCATACATTTGTACATACGCACATATAGTATAACCGGAGAACAAAAGTTTTTTATAAATTATATGTCCAAAAATGGTGGCATCATAATACAAAACTGGAGCCTGTAGCCCTCAAAAATATACATATCGATACAAAAAGTGGGATCCTGAGATATCTACTCCCTACGAGGAGGCCTAGATGCCACCCTGACAGGATGAGTCTCATAGTAGTACTGTATTGCATTTTCTATATGCTGCAGTAGTCGCACCAAGTTACCTGACATGCCCACTACCTGGTGCTGCATATCCTCTGGTAGCCATGCCACCTCTATTTGTGGTACCTTGGAAGTCATCTGTGATAGATTTCCTTGAAGATTCTGTAGTGTACGCTCTGCTGCAGCACCCCCTGCCTCATCACCCCTGCCCCAATGACGATGTTTCGAGAAGCCCTCGGGTCTCACCGGGCCCTTATCTGCAAGCAAACAGTAAAAAATTAATATGTGATACTACCCCCAAAAATATTTTTGCATTTACATCTATAATAAAAAATCCATAAAAATTTAATACACCCAAGAAAAAACTTAAAAAGAGTACTCACCAATGTCTCTGAACACGGCATCCTGTGGAAGCGGCATGTCATGATCCTGCCGGAAGTCTATCCCTGCATAGGGGTAGTCCTCTATGGCTATGACCTGTCAGTCCCACCAATGAAAAAACTCCTCTGTATATGGTGACTCCTGACGGACACCACCCTATCAATTCAAGACCTCTGCCCACCGGGTCAGGGCTGGGTCGCGGAGACTATGAGGGGGGACCTCAACCCTCAGACTGAGCCCCGAAACTCGCTCAAAGAAGAAACTACACAAGATACTACCGTATCCGAAGTTTTTTGCCTCCCCTTGCTTGCACTCTGTCAGTTGGGTCTTCATGGACCCTAGTAGCATTGTGCACTAGTCGAATATCATGGGATGCATACACTATGACACATAGAACATCACCGGCCTAGATTCCTGGTGAAGAGCTTTTGAACCAGTAATCCGCACTAGGGTTGCCACTCTGATCTTCATACTTAGATTAACTATGGCTCTGATGGGCACCTGACTCCCCACTGCCCGAGTATCTGGTATACAATACTGCTCTATATAGTCGGGGATGGTGATCCCACCACCCACAAAATGAGACCAAAGGATTTCCACCTAACCTCAGTGGGACAAACCAGTAATGAAGTACATATCTTCCACTTCCAGTGAGAGTATTTTCCCATCTAGATTGAAGTTCTGTGCATCGAGGTCCCAGTAGTATATCAAGTGGCAGAGTAATAGGTTTTGGGCCCTTAAAACCCCTATGCTCCAAAATTTGTATAGCCCACATGCTTGTAGTGCTTTCTGTGCATGCACATCATTGCAAACGGCCTCATCGACTTGGTCATGATCCCTCTCTCTCCACTCTAGAACCATCCTGGAGGGAGAAAAACAACGATTTTAGTCATTTCATTTAAAAATTAGCTTTACAGCCATACCCGCGGGCAAGTTTTCTTACAGAGGCGGGTACCCACGGTCAACGCATGCGTTGACTACACATACCATGCCCTACCCGCAACCCGCACATTTATAGCCCGCGGGTTGTGCCAAAGCCATTTAGGGCTTGGCCAAACAAAAATTCCAACCGGTAAAAATTGAAATAAAAGCATTAAAATGGAAGGGATGGATGAGACTACCAACCTGCTCTTGACGGTTCGATGATCGAACGCCCATAGCTCCCAGAATCAGCAGCTGAACTTTGAGGTGAAAACTAACCACAAAACTCCAAATGGGTGAATAGTAAAAATGAATTGTAAATTGTAAATTTTTGTTACTATTTATAATTTTCAAGACCCACTTGTCTATAGTTTTTGCCATTATATGTTGTTTTGGACTAATATAACGTATTGGAGTAGCATTTTTTACCATATTTCTTCGGCGAGACTTGTTTTGGACCATTTCGCACCTACGACAGGTATATTTCACACCTCGCAAATAGGTTAGATGTCATTTTCACATGCATTATGCATTTAACCTTTCAACCATTTTCATAAACCCTAGGTGCGACCCCGCTTCTTAACTAACATAGAACCTTCACACTATTATAGAAGTGTCTTTATGTGGCGGTAGGGCCTTTCCGAACATGGGTACCCTAGTTAGAAACCCCTGTTGCATTATGGTGTCCATGTCGTTGTGTGTCCTTAGGATTGGGAGTCCTTTGTAGTTACGCCATAACTTCGCGATAAAGACTCATACTCTACTTTGTCTTATGTTGGCCATCTCCCATAAGGACTCCCCCTAGTTATATCATGTTGTGATTGCATTGCATCGTCCTGCTTTCCGCTTGAGCCTTGTGCCGGCTCCCGGTCACTCAGTTGTTAGCTTGGTGCCTGAGCACTTTTCCCTGTCGAGCCTTGCAGAGCTTCCATTTGTCCTTCACAATTTGATGACCTTTTGACCCTAAGGGAACACCCCCATTGAGTGTCCACATCCTGCACATGATTCCTTGCATTGATCATAGGTATGTTCCATTACTTGGGACTAGTCTGCTCTCTATTTGACACTCGTTCCCTCACTTGTTGTACCATAAGCAATTTTATTCTTTTTCAAGCTTTCTCCAAATATGAAAAAGACCAAAAAAATCAAATATTCCAAAAAGCTAGATGAGATTATGGTTACTACTTCTAGTTGGCAGCTGTTGTGTTTCCTTTGAACAGAGCATTCATACCACTCCATACATTATGAGTCGGGACTATAGTTGGACCTTAGGAGCTATACTTGTTTCTCAATTTACTCCACCGATTGGTTAAGATTCTAGTCATTATGGAGCCCTTTGTGGTGCCTCCTGCATCACACAATTTATATTGAGTCTATGCTTCCTGAGTTTATCCATCTGCTCATGCTATTGTTCAAAGAAAGTCCTGAAACCAGTGTCGGCCACTCCTCATATTTCTTGACTATTGCATGTCGGCCATCTTTATTGAGTCAATCCATTTCACATGAGATCTTCTAAATCTTTCAGTGTAGTTGGTACCTCATGCTGGTTGATGGGGGATGCCTTAATGCCCTCCTTCTAGTGATTCTTTTTCCATCGACTTCAACCCATTTATTTCGGGACTTGAGGCTTAGAGTTAGGTTGAGTACCTTGAGGCTTGCAGTCATTAGTGGCAGGTTCTCTCACCATCAACAGTTTTAGGAATACATCAATGTCCCCTGATCGTTGGATTCATCCTAGTGTTCGAATTCAACACATCTATTCACACTCTGATGATTGTACTCTGTTCCTTGATGCCCATTTTCATTATTGGTGGGTTATCTCGCATCTGTTAATGGTATACATCATTGACCGGTAATCAAACAATGTCACATTAGGTTTGACCTCAACTCCTTTATTCACTTGACGAGACTTGCATCATCGAAGACTTGTGTAGAAGACCCCAGGCGATAGTGGCATTCAATATGCTACTTATGATTATGACTTTACATCTGAGATATCACCTCTCAGATATCAGCAGTTTGTACCTCCTGTTTGCACCAGTTGTTTCCTTTTCACTACCCCCTATCCCGAATCAACCTCATCATTTGCAGAACATGAATCCTCCAAGACCCACAATATTACCTACACAACAAATACTGAATCCTAACAACAAACCAACCCAAGCTCTTAATAGCATTGGATTGTTACCTCTTCTATCATATATTATTTTGACCGTGCCAATACATGAGATGCAACTGTGGTCTGGAAGAGTTGTCCAAGATAATCCCAAGTCATCAATTGTTATTCAAGAAGAGAATGAAGAAGACATACCTAGTGAAGTTTTGAATAATTCCATTCTTGAAGATGTGGTTGTTTCTAAACCTTCAGCACACAACCATCAATGTAACGAAGTAATTTCAGGAGAAAAATCACCCCCATATCTGGAGTGTCTAATAATAGAGAAACCTATAACTTATCCAGAGTACAATATCATTAACGAATTGAAAAATATTTGCATTAAGATCCCTTTGTTACAAGCCATTAAGGATATTCCAATCTATAGAAAAGGTAATAAAGGAGCTCTGTATTAAGAGACCAGGGAGGAAACAAAAGGACCCTCCGACAATTCATGTAATAGGAGAGATATCAGATTGTATAGAAAACCAACCTAGAATTCCAAAATATTCCAACCCAGGGAATCCTGTGGTGACTATTATTAATAATAACATCGCCATAGGAAATACACTTATTGATCTAGGAGCTGCTATCAGTTTGATGACTACCACAGTTGTCGAAACTCTCAATCTAGGATAATTCCTCCACCCTACTCCAACAATGCTAGAACTAGCAGATCGCATGATGGTGCAGCCTACCGGGATCTTAGATGATATCACTGTATCAGTAACTTCTTGGGAATATCCCATGTACTCCATGGTTATTGAATCAAAAGACCCTTCCAAAGGTCACCCCATTGTTTTGGGAAGACCTTGGTTAGCTACTATGAATGCATTTATAGGATGTAGGGATGGAGAGATGGTTATCTCTGATGGATTTTCTACAAGAAAACTAGCCTTATATCCACCAGCTCAGCCAATAGTTGAAAACATATTTTGGTTAGATTGTCCTTTCGAAGATGAAAACTTGGAAGAAATTTCCCTTGTTAGTGATTTCTCCTGGGCACTTCAAGAACAAAACACCGAGAACGTGCTGAACCAATTTTTCTCTTCCACAACATGTGTAGACTTTCCTCAATCTTTTTCCCAATTTGACCATATCTTTGGAGATGAATTCCAATAAAATATGAGCCTCTCAACATTCTCGGTACACCCTGTGTCTTTGCAATCGAAGAACATCATCAGGACAAGACAACCTTCACTTGTTCTTGGGGGACATATGCCTATCGAGTATTACCATTTGGCCTATGTAATGCACCTGCTACTTTCCAGCATGCAATTCTAGGAATCTTTGTTGATCTCATACAGAACTGTGTAGAATTTTATATGGATGATTTTATATTTTATGGTAATACATTCCAAGAATCCCTTGATGACTTCAAAACAGTTCTTATTCGGTGCCAAGAAATGAACTTAGCTCTCAGTCATGAAAAATGTAAGATGTTACTGACTAAGGGCATAGTCCTGGGACATCATGTCTCTCTTCAAGTTATCAAAGTAGATCCCACCAAGATCGAGATCATTGTTAATATTCCTCCTCCAAAAAATCCGAAGGAAGTAAGAAGTTTTCTTGGCCATGCTGACTATTATAGACGTTTCATTGAAAATTTCACTAAAATAGCCGCACCGATGTTCAAACTACTTATGAAAGACACAGAATTTCAATGGACTGAACCATGTCAACAAGCCTTCGAAACTTTGAATTCCAAGCTATCAGTGGCACCAATTCTTAGGGGCCCAAATTGGTCCCTTCTTTTCCATATATCCATTGATGCTTTCGACATAGCCATAGGGGCAGTTTTAGGTCAAAAAGAGGGACAGACATCACATGCCATTTATTTTTCCAGTAAAAATTTGACTCCTATAGAATCGAAGTACACTGTTACAGAAAAGGAGTTTCTAGAAGTAGTCTACTCGATCAACAAGTTTCATCATTATATCACACGATATGAAATTTTTATACACACTGACCACTCCACCATCAGGGTTTTAATGAATAAACCCATCACCAATGGCAGAGTGACTTGGTGGATTCTTTTGTTGCAAGAATTTAACATTACCATTGTTGATCGTCCCGGTCGATAGAAAGTAGTAGCTGATTTCCTCTCTCGAATTCAAATTTATGATAATGCCAGCCCTGTTGATGATAGCTTCACAGGTGAACATTTGTTTGTTGTATCTGTTCGAACCCCATGGTTTGTAGATATAGCCAATTATTTAGCAACTGGAAAGCTACCTAACCATCTCTCCCCACTTGAGAAATGTAGGATCATAGTTCAAAGTTCCAATTATTCTTGGGTAGATCATGATCTCTTTTGTACTGGTCCTGATCTTATTATTAGACGATGCGTATGAGAGGACAAGATGGAAGAGATCCTACATGCATGTCATGGTGGACCTTGTGGTGGGCATTTTTCTGATAAAAGAACAGCATACAAAGTATTGCACTCTGGGTACTATTGGCCAAGCATCTTTAAAGATGCTACCAAATATGTCAAGGGATGTGACAGTTGTTAGAGAATGGGTAGACCTACACCATCCGATGAGATGCCTTTGCAACCCCAAGTTATGATTGAGCCATTTGAAAAATGGGCTCTAGATTTCGTTGGACCAATTTCCCCGATGTCTCACAAGAAGAAGTACATCCTAGTCTGTATAGATTATGTCACCAAATGGGTGGATGCTAAAGCTTTATTCCAAGCCATAGAGAAATCTGTGGTAGAATTCATTTATGAAGAAATATTTACCTGATTCGGTGTACCTAGGGAAATTGTAACCGATCATGGATCCCAGTTTACCTCCAAATTATTGAAAGAGATTACTGATAAATATGGTATTAGACATTGCAAATCATCGCCATATCATCCTCAAGCAAATGGTCAGGTGGAAAGCACAAACAAAGTATTAGAAGCTATCATGACCAAGACTATCCAGTTACACCACAAAGACTGGGCAGATAGGCTCCCAGAAGCCTTATGGGATTATATAATAACTTGGAGAAACACCACTGGCCACACGCCTTATGAACTCATTTATGGTAAAAAAGTTCTTTTACCCATTGAATTCCAAGTCAACACCTTTCGTATGGCTGCACAATTAGGGATGAACTTAGAAGAAGCACAAAGTCAACGAATCCTCCAGATAAATGAATTAGACGAGATTAGGCAAGATGCTATTCAACGCAAAATCTTAATAAAAAATAAACATAAAAAGTGGCATGATAGATACATTAAAAAAAAATAATTCAAAACTGGAGACTGGGCACTACTCTTTGATTCAAGATATAAAAACTTTAGAGGTAAATTAATTACTCGTTGGATGGGTCCATATGAAATTGTTACAGCCTTTGATAATGGATCCGTTAAAATTAAGACAATTGATTATTCTCAAATTTCCTTTGTTGTAAATGGACATAGACTTAGACTTTATCATCAACCAATATCTAAACAAGATTTTGTACATAATGCCTTACAATAGGAGGAAATAGAACTGGTAGAAGAGGAAGTCATTCCTCCTCCTCCTAGTCCTTGAACTATTTTGGTTTATATTCCTTTGTGTATATGTAAATATGTTTTTGTTTTCAATAATAATAGTCATTTATAACGACTGATTGAATTTTTACAGGGAAAATGATTGTGATCAGTTCATAAAAAGTTTGTCAATCAAAACAGGAAGACTCTCTTCCTTTTGTTAATTTCAAAAATTTTACATGACTTGTTTTGTACATATGTTTTGTTTTGAATAAAAATTTGAATCATCTGATAAGTGGTTTTGTATCATAATCACAAGAACCCTATCTTTGTAATCAGCTCATGTGATATTATTCGAAGAAGGGAAGTGCTTAAAATAATTTCCCAATATATCCTACCCCCTTCTCTTTCAATTATTTGAAATTGACATTTTTTTAAGCAAAAGATAAAGTGTTCTTTATGTTATTTCAAACCATTTCTTTTATGATTTTGAATATAGTATTTGATTCAGACATGCACATTTCTGATTTATCATTAGAACAGTTGCTTAAAATATCTACTTTCATCATTATGATCTCTAGAAATCTTTATCCTACACCTATGGATCACTAACTCATCCGTAGATTCATTATCAAAACTTGTCTCTTAAAGCATCTTTTAAAGGTAGCTTAGAAGTGAATGATGTTTTTATTTTTGTGGGGAACATGATTGATTTCTTATGAAAAAGATAGATATAGATCAAAGAACAGCTTTAGGTTATTATCTTTTGACATGATCTTGAACTTTGGCCATTATTAATAAAGTTGCTCATAAATGTTCGTTCTAATATTTTGAATTATGTGTTTAGAAGGCTTAGCACATTCTAGTGCCAACCGGCTTCCTTACAAAAATATATATATATATATATACATCATTATACGAATCAAACCCACCATGGTACTGAATAGGCTCATTGGCAGCAGTTCCATGCAAAGTAAAAACTTAAACAAGGAAGCTAGGTAAATGCAAGTAAACCCGTCAGGGTACTCAACAGGCTCACTGGCAGTGGGGCTATGCTTGCATGGTACCAAGATAAACCCTCCGGGGTATTGAACAGGCCTACTAGCAATGGGTCAATATCAGGTAATGCAATTCTATACACATGATTCATATATAAGAAACCTGAGTATACAAACATATGTTTAGGCCAATTATTTATATTGTCATTAGAGAATAACTGTAAGTTGAACTTGGAACTTTTCATCTAATTCAAAACAATACCTAGGATGTGATTATCCTAGAAATGGGACCCATAATTATAAAAATCTCACAAGCTTTACGGTGCACCTTATCTATATCTTGGGATGACAAGAAATCTTTAACATGAGTCATGGATGGCTAGTTTTCCTGTGGCATCTTTCATATGAATTGTACTATCATTCTTCATATGGTCCTTTTTAAGCACTGTTCTATTGTTTTTGATGAATGTACATATCTGAATCATCTACATCTTTAGTTAATATTTCATTTTGTTGAGAAAAGTATCACAACACTTTTAGCTATCGGTAAACATCCTAAGGGAAAATAATTGAATAGTTAACATTCTTTTTTGTGGCTTGAGGACACGCCATATCTTTGGTTTGGGGGGAAGATTAGAATTGTTCTTACTTGTTGAATATTTATGAAATTTCATTTATCTCTAACAGGATGATAGGTGTTTTCAGGTTAATGCAAAAAGCAGAAAAATTGATCTAATCAAGAATAAAAAGAGGAATGCAATTAAAAGATCTAGAAAAGCAAAGTTTACAGCATCTTTTGTGCAATAATAGCTTCAGAAATTCTTTACAAAATTAGTTTCAGTCATGTATTAGTAAGCAAATCTTGTATAGACAAAAGTCTGTATGAAGGACTGAGTGATGGGTCAAACACCGATCCGAATGAAGTGACGAATGTAGCGGATGAGCGACGTTTTGAATAAAAATTGTTGAATGAAATCTTAGCTTGAATATATATCAAATATCATGCTAGATATTTTGAGAATTTTGACTAACCAATGATGACAGGGATCAATCAAACGTCAAATCTCACACTTGGTTTTATTCCTTTACCCATCTCGCCTTCGTTGAACGAATGAATCTTGTGTCATTACGAATTATTTCATGACCGCCGTGATCCTAAATATCACACGAATTGCCAGCATCTAGATCAAATCGCTATGATCTCCCACATGTAATCTATCCTGTTACGTGAATTTCATTCAACCTGTCCAAAGCTTGGCTTTGGACATGGCTGAACACACTATACCAAACACGCATCCACTGAATTCATGCACTTCAATATTGGCACTTGACTCCAGATCTTCGAAGTACAAGCGTGATCCTTTTTAAGCATGCTCACCTATGACCATTCAGTCATCCAAACGAACTTTAATTTAACTGATGGTTGCATGAACTTCTACTTCACTCTATTCGCCCTTCATTTCTTCTCTGTGAACCGCGTCCTCTACAATTCCTTGTATCTTCCGCACTTATTCATTGTATCCCCCATCTTCCATCAACAATACCTAACCATTGCGAGCCTGGTAGTTATCAAGATCTTATGTGTATCCCTGAGTTTAAAAGATGCCATGAGTTATTCTCTCAAGCAGGTTGAAGTTTGTTTCTCCACCGCCTTGATGGCTACGAACATGAGATTTCGTTACTGTTTGCCAAAGGTTTTGATGGAAAGATGGCCAAGGTCGTTCGTCTTGTTTTCCCCGTGACAAAAGAGTCAATAGCATTAGCTATGAATCTCCCTAGAGAAGGTGCCCGATGGCACAAGCATTTGTTTCCTCCACGCGAAGCTCACCAGTTCTCCCTTAAGCCCGATTTTCAACACATTACTAGCACCAAAGGCTTCCATAGAGAATGGATCAAGCTAGAGTACTTGGATCTTTTGACCATTATCATCCACTTAATCACCTGCGAAGGTAAGTTCACTATTTTTAAATCTTGCCATGTCAGACTATTAGCTCATTTTGTCAATAATCAGACCTTAAATTTCCCATTTTACTTCCTAAAGAGTTTGTAAAAGATGTCGACTCAAGTTAGAAAAAACACTATTGATCCTTCTGGAAGATCGTATCATCATTGTCTTATTAAGCTTCTGATCATTCATCAATTAGAGGAGAGAGGTCAAACTTGGGATCACTTTGTTTTTGAGATACTAAACCCTCATTTATCTACTGTCAAAACTTCCCCTTCTCAGAAGCACTCTTCTACCCAAGAAGAACCAAATGCTAAACATGTACAGTTTGATGAGATTTCCTTAGATGATATGCACTCTGTCCACTCATTACACTCTCCTGAGATTGCTCTCGAATCTCCACTTTTCTCATCAATACCTACCGAACTTAGAGAGATAAATTGTGACCAGTCCATTGATCAGTCTGTCACTCAAACTGTTGTTCAGCCATCATGTTCAAATATTCAGCCAGACGATCATACCTTTGAGTCACCCCTCCTCACACTAGCTAATGCATCCGCTCAGATGAGTGAAACCGCTGCTGCTAGAAGCTCTCCTGCATATAACAAAGACAAAAGTTCTGAAGAACAAACTATTAATGTTGAGACATCTCCAAAAGAGACGAGTCCTCAATTGGACTTGGAGCATGATATAGAACAACCTATTTCAAGTCAGCAGAAATGGAATAAGTTGACCCAAGTGATAGCACGACTAACAAATGAAAATCAAAGCTATGCGGAAACAATTTCTGAGCTTCATGAACAAAACAAGGCACTGCGTGCACAAGTAAAAGACTTAGAATGTTTGGTTAATGCCAAAACAACATCCAATACTACCCTGAAGATGGGATATAATTATTTAAAGGACCAATTCAGGAAGCTCGAGGCCAAATCTATGTCTTCATCATCCAAGTCGAAGGCAGCTACTACTGTAGCTCAGACTTCTTCCTAATTTCTCTTTTGCTTAGTGGGACCTGGCATGTCCTCGGTTTGGGGGAATGTTGGTGTCCATTTTGTCACTATTTTTGATCATTCAATCTACTCGAGATGGTGTTATTTCTATCATTTTTTGCTATATTAGGTTGTTTTATTATCATTCAGCCCATCAAACATCCCAGGTATGCATATATTTACTTATTACGCAAATCTTGTTTATATTTCGTTATATTATGGTTTGTTTATGTTCAAATGACAATTTCTGGACATTATTGACATTTATGTTTTTATTGACAGACTGTGTTTTTTGAATGACCCTTCATTCAGACTATGTGCTACGTGTTAAATCTTAAACGCATTCATCTCGTCATTTAGCCCCGTTTTCAGCCCCCGAAATCCACGGTTGGCATATTCTAGACTATTAAATGCCAAAACGAGCACGTGGGTTCTGTTTTCCATGTAGAGCTGATGGTTAATGTTTTTTTTCTCTAGAAGATCTGTCCCCAAGCTCGTTGAGCCTGCCAATGCATCACCATGCCCATGACAATGCTCCAAACACTGATTCTCTTGTTTGCTCAGCCAGGAATCACGTACGTCTGCTCACGCACTTGCACACCATCATTCTAGAAGGAGTCGAGCTCGCCCACGCTCGGTCTGCCGACATAACTCCTGCGTCTACATCAACACTCCAACATGCCGATTCAACCTCGCGTTCAACCTGGAATTGTGCTGCCTGTTTATGCCATTGTTTTGGAAGGAGTCTAGGTTGCACATGTTCAGCCTGCCAGCACAACGCCTTGCCTCGAGAGTTCTCCAGTAGCCTCTCCTTTGTTCGCTCAGTTCAACAGCTTGCTACCTCTCTGCCCATGTCAAGGGTAGATCGACGTTGCAGCACCTACGTGAAGAAACCAACCCCGTGTGAGATGGGTAGATGTTCCCTGCGTTGGCATGCACCATTCAATCAACAGTTACAGTCATTTAAACACTTCTATTATTAGAGAGGTCAACTCTGTTGATCCTCTCACCTATTGTAACTTATAAATAGTTGTCTCCATGATTGAGATGAGTTAGTTTGGTTAGTTTTTCAGTCTTTCAGTTTAGAGATAGTTCGCAGCCATTAAGAGTTTGCATTTGGAGACATTTCTGTAATTTCTCTCAAGTTAATGGAAGTTCTAGTTTGTTGATAGTCTGAGTATATAAATCAATCCAGTTTTCCATCTTTGATTGCTGGGAAGGGCCCCTCATCAACTGAAGGTTTTGTCTTTGTTTTCTGCATTTTCTTTTCTGCAAATAGTTAGTTTGTTTTCCTATGTTTATAATCAATTTCATTTTTGTATATGATATTTCTTTCTCCTCTGTAATTTATGTTATGCTACTAACTTAATTTGTGCTTATAGAATTAGTAAATGGTCGACCAAGCTTAATAGTTTGTAGTTGCTTTCATCCTTTCTTTCTTCCATCATCTATAGTTAGATATTACCTCAGAATTCTTCCATAGTTAGCATTAGTTTCCTTCTTTCCTCTCTGTTAGTTTTCTTCCTTCCTGTAGTTGTAGGTTAACTCTTTTCTTTCATCTCAATCTTCTTTTCCATATCATAGAAATAGTTTATCTCCTTTAGACAATGATTAAAATACGTTGTTGTCTATTAACGTAACTCCTCAACAATTCTTCTAACTAATTTCTCTGCATTATAGGTTCATGTGCATTCGCCAACTGACGTCAAGATCATCAAAACTCTCCTTTTCCTTAGTTTAGTTCATTTTTCCTCCATTCGGATTGTCATTCGGACTGGCATTCGGATCGTCATTCGGACTTTTACCCTTTCTGCATTAGTTTTATGTCTCTCATATTCCCGTTTTTCTGCTTATTAGATATAAATGCTTCTTGCTTCTAATTTATCGTTTTAGGTGTAATTTAAATCTAGTTTTATGTTACATAGTTTTTAATTGAGTTTTTCTTATTATTTCCTCCTTCCACATTTCCTTCCTTCACTTTCTTCTAACCTTCTTCCAAAGTTAAGCTTTTGTATCAGATTTGATAGTTAGTTACTGTTTCAGAATGCATCAGTTTGTTTCTAGATAGTTTATTTCCAAATCATAGTTAACAATTTCATTCTTTAAGTAGTTTTAATTTGTTAATCATAAGAATTATTTTCCATTTCATGTAATTAATGAAGACATTCATGATTTGAGATTTAGATCATAAATAAGAATCTTTATCAAGTTTTCTACTTGCTTCTATATTCATATATTTATCAAGTTTTCTACTTGCTTCCAAATCAAGTTTATAAGTGAATATCTTTATTAAGTTTTCTACTTGCTTCTAGTTTTCATTAGTTTTATATTATTCTGCTCATGGATAGTAGATAGATCATAATGTTTAAAGTTAATTGTAGTTTCTCTCTTTGTATTTTACATCTCTTTATTGAAGTTAGATTAGATTTACTTCTGTTTTGTTTCACTGTTACATTTGAAAGTCATTATGATACATTCACTCCGGTTCCTGTTACATGGGAATAGATGTTTCTTCTTGAATTATTTTTTGAAATCATTTAGCTTGTAATTTACTTTGATTTGCATAGTTTCTGTTTATGTAATTTATCATCGAATTCAATTATCTCATAAATAGTTTATTTACAATTGTTCTCTATCTGAAGTTAGGTAGTTCATTTTTAGAATTATTTACATTTACAAGTTCTCCCTAGGAATTCTTAGTTGGTTATCAGTTCTTTTTCTATCCCTTTCCATCATTTAAATATACAGTAGAGTAGTATGATTTGATACTATTCTAGTCGGTTGTTTAGTTAGATTTGATTTAGTTCTCTTATTGTTTTTCTGAGGTTTGACTTGGTTTTTCATTTTGAAAGATCTTTCGATCTCTTCTTTATTAAATATTTTGAAGGTCTGGCAAGCCGAAAAAATTAGGTACCATTCTACCTTAGCATATATTTTGCCTCAACTCTAAGATTACCAATCCTAGTCGATAATTAAATATTAAGTGTTTTATTTGAGATAGCTCACACACCCAACACCTCCCTCTATGACAGATTCTCCATCCTCTTTCTCCCCTGCTAATAAATCCTCCCCCACCAATAAACCAAGTGCCATTTTAGGCAACCCTTCTATCTCTTCTCATCATGGTAATTTGGAATATGATCTAGTGGAAGGCATGAAGAAAATTAGGAAAACTATATCCTTGTATGAATTATCTTAATTGAATCAACAAAAGGATAAACTACTCAAATATTTAAGTGAAGCTTCATCTAAAAATGAGTCAACACTTATTGCAAATAAGGACAAGAGAAACTATTCCCAAAATTCTTCATCAAAAGGTAATAGGTCACAAAATATCAATACTGCATTAATTGGAGAAAAATATAGTTCACATACGCCTCCCTTTTTGTTAATATTTGAAATATTCAACAAAAGTGTTCATAATTGTTTAGTAGATTCTAGTGCTTCTTCAAATATTATGCCCTATTTTGTATCCAGGAAGTTAAATGTGGAACCCAAGAGATCAACTACTCAAATTGTGCAACTTGACCGATCAAATGCCAAACTATTAGGAGAACTTAAAAATGTTTTGATTAGATTATCTTCAAATCCAAAGGTTCATCAAACTATTGACTTTATTGTAGTAGATATTCTTGAATCTTATGGCTTGCTCTTGAGCAGAGATTGGTTGAAATAACTTAATGGATATTTTTTACTCACTAGTCTCATTTATGGTTTTCATATAATGGTCAACCAAATAAGATTAATATTGAACGTGAAAGGAATATGAAACATAATATTACCAATATCAAAGATCCAAATGAGCCTATCATGTTCACTAATTCCTCCTTAAGTAATTATTGCATTGACTCAATTTTTGGAAACATTACTGTTGAATATTCACCTCACATAGAATAATGCTTGCAATCTGAACTTCTTTAATATACTCGGGTTGTTGTAACAAATTGTACAAAACTAGAATCTAAGAAATCATATGAAAATAATAATTTTTGGAGTTTACACTTCAAAGGTTGCAAATATAAGGAGGGTGTAAGAGTTGGTTGTCTCCTCAAAAATCCAAATGGAAATAAATATCTAATTGCATGTATACTAGAGTTTGAATGTACAAATAATATTGTTGAATATGATGCCCTTATTCAAGGACTTGGAAAAACAATTGATTTGAAAGTGAAAATGTTTAAAGTAATAGGTGATTTAGAAATTATTGTCAAACAGGTAGGAAACATGGAAAATTTTAAGAACCCCCCTAAATTTCTATGTATAATAAGTGGGAAAATCCCCATGATATATAGGAAAATATGAAGTCTATTTTATCAATGTTATATTATGTGTATATAATTTTTTGGTGATTCTATCATTGAATTAAATAATCTTGTAAAATATTGGTGAATCTTTCACTAAATTTAACACCTTGTAAAATATTGGAGAGTCTTTCACGAAATTATAAAACCATGTGAACTATTGACAAATATTTCGACATGTTTCCCCTTGTAAATTCATGCCCCAATGCATTCCCAAATATGCGACTATGAATGAATTCCCATTCCCCATGCATGATGCCCCAAACACCCATGAAAACGTTATTGCCCCATCACTATAAGACCTGGTAGTAAACATAAACTGCCCTTCTCATGTTGACATTAAGCAAATTCCAAAATGAGATTCAACCCATAGAATATGGATGAATGTAACTCCAACTTTGATTTCCATGATCAATAGAAGGTGAAAGAGCCCCTAGCGATTTTCATGGGCGAATAATGTTTTAATTCATTTTTAGAGCGGAAAATTAATTTATCTTGGCTCCCCTTTCTAAATTCGATGGGGATAACCTCCTATTTATTAAAAATAAATAAATAAAATGTGGGATAATCATACATAACAGGTGTTTAGTAAAAAATTATGCCATCACAAATTTAAAACCCCTAAATTTAGCCCATGGGCTAAGATTAACCCCTAAAATTTTCCATGGTAGGCAACACAATACATTGCAATTATAATCGCTTAAAACATTATCAAAATGAGGTATGAGATCTTATCAATAAAATCGATGCTTTTAAATTACTTATGTACCTCGATCCCAACTTAGATGCTAATTTACTAGAAAATATAGTTGGAAAATTGATTCCTGTAGAAAATTTCTTGATTGATAAATTTTCTATAGAATTAATTTTCAGGCCCTATGTTCCAGATAGCATAACTAACTGGAGGGTATTTGATGATTATGGTTAGATCCTAAAATTTCACACCCAAGAGGATACCTTTAAAGGATCAATTATTGATGAACTACAACATGATGATTAATCAATCATCCTTCTTAGGAATATGAACCAAGTCTTGAAAATGCAATTCCTAAATCAATGGTTCGACTATAATTTTTTCAGACAAGTGAAAGAAGGTTACAAATTGAAAAAAAAAATAGTTCCTCAATGCAACATGAAGTAATCAATTGAGGGACAAAACAACATCCTCAAAATATAAATCTTGGTATTGGTTGTCCTCCATCACAAAAAGTTGCTTTTATAAAACTCTTCAAAGAATATAAAGATATATTTTCATGTACATATAATGATCTTAAAAATTATGATACCAATATCATACAACATGTCATTCCATTTAAAAACCATGCAAAAACCATCCAAAAGAAGCTGCAAAAGATACACACTAGTTTAGAGCCTCAAATTAAGAAAGAGATAAACAAATTACTTTAGGCTAAAATAATTTTTCCTGTTCACCATTCACATTGGGTTTCTAATATTGTTCTAGTTCATAAGAATAATGGAGATATAAATATATATATTGATTTTTGTAATTGAAATAAAGCTTATGATAAATATAACTATCCAATGCCCCCAGTGGAGAAAATCTTGCAATGTGTATCAGGATAAAAAATGTTCTCTTTATTGGATGGTTTTTTAGGTTACAATCAGGTTTTGGTACCACATCCTGACCAACTTAAAAAACCATTTCGAATGAGGAACTTATGCTTATTGAAAGATGGCTTTTGGAATGATAAATGTAAGGGCATCTTTTCAAAGAGAAATGGACATAGCTTTCCGTGGACTAATAAATAAATCCATTGTTGTTTACTTGGATGATGTAACGAACTTTTCAAGAAATAAGAATGATGATATTCATCATCTCAGATAGATCGTTGATCCTTGCATAAGGTATGGGATTTCTTTGAACCCTAATAAAACTATTTTTGATGCAACAAAAGGAAAATTGCTTGACATTGTTGTTTCAAAATATGAAATTATGATTGAGCCTAATAGAACTAAAACTATCTCTCATATTTATTTTCATGTTATTAAAAATCCTATGCAATCATTCCTTGTAAAAATTAATTTTGTAAGGAGATTGGTTCCATGTTTTGTGGAAATGGTTAAGTCTTTGTAGAAAATGATTAAGAAGGATGTTTTTTTAAATAGGATAAGAAAGAAAATAAATCGTTCGCTTCCAATTAAAGAAGCAATAGCAGAATCCCTCACTTTGATGAGTCCTAATTTTGACAATGAATTTTTACTTTATAACACATTTTCTTTTGAGATATCTTATGTAGCAGTCTTGACCCAAAATAATTCTAAAGGTTTTGCAGTTCCCATTTCCTTTATGAGTTTTGGGCTACAAACTACAATATTGAATTATCTAGAGGTGGATAAGCAAGATTTTGTAATCTTTTAGGCTGCAAAACATTTTCATCTGTATCTTTTAAAATCTCACACGAGATTCATTGTACCACATTTTGTAGTTTGAAACTTTTGTTTAGAAAGAGTTATGATATCGAAGGAACTCAATTGGATGACATCATTGCAAGAATATGATCTCCAAATTAAACTACTAAGATTGTAAGAGGTCAAGGACTATGTAAGTTGGAAGTAGAATCAAATGGCCGATAATTAGAAGAAGAATTAGGATGGGAAAATAAAGCAAAGGTCAACAATCAATAAATTTACTATGTTCTTGCATCTATCAATTCATGGTATTTCAAGCTTAAATATTATCTCAATCTTGGAATTGCACCAGTAAAGTGCTTGGAATTGGTACGAAAAGAGCACTTAGACTAAAATATTCCCAATACCAACTTATACATGTGTAATATCCTTGGGAAGATTAAACCAAGCTATTAACTCTAACTTCAATTTTTTGATAAAATGCACTAGTCAAATTTCTGACAATTTTTCTGAGCAGAGTAGGAAGTAAGTGATGGGTATTGAGGCAAGATAGGAGGATGGTAGGATGAACATTCAATTCTGGAAAATGAATGGAATGAGGTGCAGAAGCAGGTCAAAACTTCAAATCAAAGATGTCCTATGCACCATGTACCAGAACCATTCACTTTTCAACAATAGTGTGCACTGTTTCCTACTTCGAGGCTTCCTGGGCAGCTGGCATATGCATACTAGACAGGTGGGGATACTGGGAGTCCAAGGCTGATCTATGACAGTCAAATAATTTCAATGGATGCAATAGACAACGTTCGAAAATATTTGGAGAGAGTAGGAGTGGTTTGGAAGTTTTAATCCAATTGAGGATTATTGAGCTCGTTAATTTCCAATATTTACAAAAAGGGGTTAAATGATTCAAAATTCTTAAAGTAAGGACTGATATGGTAAATATAATGTATTATTAACATTCTAAAACGTACAGAAATCAAAACTGACACTCAGCATGAATTTGGCAGTCCTTTCAGTAAAACTAGTCACTAAATAGTGCTCAATGAGCTAGTCTTTCAATCTGGATTACTAAATGAATTTCATTAACTGAAATACTCTATTCTGAAGTATTATAATGTTCTGATATAATATATTAAACAGCATCAAGTTGAAATATAACCCACTGAACCAAGTTTGTATTCATTTAATGGCTCCTCAATAGTACAATGTCTTATAGACTAGGAAATCCATACATGGAGCCACAGAAGAGCTATAAGAAGAGATGGGATGATTAAATATCTGATATGAAAGTGTACTTGGGTCTATAATAGGTCTGAAATAGAGTATGATGGTGCACTAAGCTTCCTAATCTGTCCTGGGTGCATTCACTGAACTAGAACTTCACACGTGCGCTCCTTAACACATGAAACCTTGGCTTTGGTGAAAATGGGTGTATCTTGGTCATCCAGACACCTTTTTCGATGAGACAAAAAGTGTTTCCTACTAGAAATGAACCTATAGACGCAATGGAATGGGTATAACAACCCACAAATGATCATAAGTACTGAACCCGAAACCTCCATTTCGGCCCGTCAATGTTGTCCCCTCTGAATGTACCCTGTATGATAATAAATCCTAGTAAGCTTGGGTTCTTCTTAGTATTGGAGTATATGGAACTGCATATTAGATCTCCATGGATGCAAATCCTAAGAGAATATTAGAGAAGAGAAGTAGAATAGAATAATGGGGCACATCACCCATTGATTGGCTTGGGCACATCAACAAACCTTGAGAAGCTAAAATGCTTAACTCATAAACTCAAAATGACAAAAGTTGTGAAATGGAGTTGGTTGGATTCTTTTATAAACTTCATGATGACCTTCTAAACAAGTTGAAGAGCTTGGTGACCTGTGAGAATAGTTCAACCATGAGTGGACATACTTTCCTTTATTTTTCCTTACAAGCTTTTCTCCTTTAGAAACTGTGCCCCCCTTTGTCTCCATATGTTTCCTACTTTGTAAAAGTTGCTTGATTTGTAAACTGGACTCCTTTTTGGAAACTGCGCCCTCCTTTTTCTTTTTCTGGTTGTTTCCTTTTCTTGCTTTTAGAAAATCTTACACCTTTCCTTATTTTGTTCTTTTCCTAAATCCACAAATTGATTTAGCCATATTTCTATTTTCTTGTCTCTATATCCAATTTGGAAACCTTATCTCCATGAGGGTGCCCTCTTGGCCCACTTGCTCCATTATTTAGGAAATCAATTACAAAAATTAATTAAGATTTATAAAAATAATTCCTCCTTTTCACTTAGGCTAAATTTAGTCCTATGCACACCTAATGAAATTAAATTATTTACCTAGGGGTTATTTTGTCCCCCTTTTTACCATGGTAGATGGATGAGCCAAAATTGGGGACATGACCGTCCTTCCCTCCCAAGATTGCTTGTCCTCAAGCAGGAAACCAATTCCAACTCTAACCAAAAGTCCACCATGTTTCTGCTGCACTACTCTGATTAAGATAACTGAGTAGATAACTGAGTAGAATTCCTAGATCCCATTACTTCCTCTGTAACGACCCAAATTTTTCTACCACCTTTGGAAAGTTGTCACTCCAAGGAATGCCTGGATCCCATGGTCCCTGATGAATACCATCTATCATCACTATTACTTGTGATAACCTGTCAATCCAAGGTATGCTAGGATCCATCCACCAAGTAGGAACTGTGACACTCCCAATGCAAAACTGAATAGTTGCGAGACTTCTCCACCAAACATAAAGCTTCTTGAGAGCATGCAAATCATAATGCATCTCTTGTGCCTATGTAGTGGAGATATCTAATGGCTGCAAAATACATCTTTGTTGCTGCTCACAATTCAAGACAATGCCAGTTATAACAAAAAGATTATTGCAGAAACAGGAGAACCTTTTACCTTCCAAGGTCTTCATTGCAATGATGCCTCTACCCATCCAACCAATGGATGGACAAGCACTTTTATTTTTTGAACCATATGGGATGTGATCAGCCATATGTATGTCCTCCTCAAATAAAGAGATCTCATTATATATATGGAACTCCACAGGTGCTCCCCTCTTCATCCAATGGCTCAACTCTCTGCCATTGATCCAAGGGTGCAAAACTCCATCAATTGACCCACACATTGAAGGTAAGTGTAGATCTGATGCCTCCTGGTCAAAAGTGGTTGCACACATATGTATGGGCTGCCTCAACTATTTGGGTTAAGGAACATGTCATAGGCCTCAATTTTAGGATCCTCCTGCTCATCATGTGACACCAAGAGGAAGAATCCTTTTACCCAATTTTCATTCTCAAAATTTGTGGTTGAATTTGAAGTGGGGAATAAAGGATGGTGAGCCATGCTTCTGAACATTTCATCTACTGAAGTTGTGGATGTATCCTCTCCATTGATGGTTGATCCATCTATGGTGTACTCATCTAGCTCTTCCTTGGAAGAGTGAATTTCTTCAATGAACCTCTCAAGTTCATTCTTTAAGAGGTCATGTGCTTGTTTTCCATCAACTCTGTCTTCACATTCCTCAAGCACATACCAAACAGACTGTTCCTCATGATCCACCAAATCATGAGGTTCCTCCCTTGGAACATGAAATAATTCATCCATGTTATTGTGACTTTGTGAAAGATGGGAGGTAAAAAGTAATTCTGGCAACTTCTCATTAAGCTGCTCAATCTGATTCTCAGATTCTTGACAAGCACCATGAGTACCAATCAGAGAATTCTTGGTGGTTTCCAACATATGAGTGAGCTTGTTGATCTTCTCATCATTCCGGGCCTTATTGCAGCATTATAGTACATATTCATAAGCTTCAGCAAATGATCTCTATTAGAAATCAGTTGAGAGAAATTTTCTTTTAGGCTTCCTACTGCTTCCCACATGTGCACAAAATTTTCAACAGAGGGTTGCTCCTCCATTGATGTAGTTCTCCAATAGCAATGAGAGATAAAAGAATTAAGTTCATGGAGGTTTTTCAGTGCCTCCTTTATTTTTTCCTCACTCATTTTCAATTGTCCAATCAGGGCAAGAAGTTCTAGATGGTGAACCTCCTCTTCTGCTTCTTGCAATTCAGCCTTCTCCCAATTCTGAATTTTGACACTAGAAGGATCTTCTAATCCATCATTCTCACTGGAAGTGGCTGCCATCTTGGGCTACAACAAAGGCATGCAAAAATAAAAATTGCAGCCATACCTTTGTGCCCAAATTTCCTCCTCATGTGGTGTTTTTATGGTAGCATGCTTCTTTCCCAAATTCCTTGGTTCACACCCAGCTGATTTGGGCTTGTCTTTCACCTCAACCTGAAATTCCAAGGATGATTTCAGATCAGATTGATGTTCTTCTTTTGTATCTGATCCAAAAGATGTCATACCATCATCAATATTCCCCATATCTTCTGCACTTATCGTGAAATCACCCACGAAGAAATTGGGAGTGATTTCACCTTCCACATTGCCAACAATCGAATGTTTGACTGCTGGATCTTTAGTTGTGCATGGATCTTTTTCCTCTCCTTCTGATGAAGGATTTGGTGATTCATAATCCTCATGGCTGCTGCAAATAGCTGATATATAACCATGGTGTTCCCTCTTTCTTCCACACTTTGAGGGTCTCCTGATGTTCCCACAGTCATTGGTTTCTGAGGAGCTAAGCATTGAGAATTAAATGCTTCATTATGGGGAACTGGTTTCTCCACATTATGGCACACATTATTGACAATGTATTCTATTTTCTTTTAATGATTTCCAAAAGGAATATGGGTGTAAAATTCTGATTGAGGGACATACCTTTTTATCATACTTCTCCCTTCAAACGATGGAACTATGGTGCCTTGTTATGCCACCCATTCTCCAAGTTCACATCCAACTAATGTGTGGTCAACTTCTCCTTCCATGTGAGGCTCATGTGGTGACTTTGAATCTGATTTAGGTTCTTCTTTTGGACCTGATCCAAAATATGTCTCACCATCATTAAGATTACCAATCTCTTCTGAGGTGATCTTGAGATCCTCAGCATCGAATCTTGCAGTAGATTCTTCTTCCATTTTGTCAACAATCTCATGATTGGTTTTTGGGTTTTGCTTCTCCCTGGTTGTCTTAGGATGAAGATTCTTGGAGGCTCTTCTTAAAGAGGATCCAAAAATTCTTGTGAAGTCACATGCATCCAATAAAGCTTTCATATCTTTTATTAACTCTTCCATAAAAGGTTGACCTTTGACTGTGGAACATGCAACTTTTTTCTGAATATGGCTATCAAAATAACCATAGTCTCTTCTTCCAATCATGATCTCATGGGAGATGCTTGTGGAAGGTACTTCTTGGGAATTCTCTTCCTCATACTGTCTGCAATATTCTTCATACTGCTCATCAAAATGATCATACTCTTCATAAAAATAATCTTCCTCCTCATACAACTCAAAGTCTGAGTCTTCCATGACATCGAACTAATTCCACAACTACAACTTGAAAATAGTGCTGAGCTACTTTTCCACTAAGATTTAATTTCAACAGGATGAGCCAAATAAAGTGCTCTGATACCATTGTAATATCCTTGGGAAGATTTGACCAAGATATTAACTCTAACTTCAAATTTTTGATAAAATGCACTAGTCAAATTTCTGACAATTTTTCTAAGCAGAGTAGGAAGTAAGTGATGGGTATTGAGGCAAGATAGGAGGATGGTAGGATGAAAATTCAATTGTCGAATATGTATGGAATGAGGTGCAACATCAGGTTAAATGGTCAAATCAGAGATGTCCTATGCACCATGTACCAGAACCATTCACTTTTCAATAACAGTGTGCATTGTTGCCTACTTCAAGGCTTCCTAGGCAGCTGGCATATGCATACTAGACAGGTGGGGATATTGGGAGTCCAAGGATGATCTATGAAAGTCAAATAATTTAATTGGATGCACTGGACAGCATTCAGAAATATTTGGAGAGAGTAGGAGTGGTTTGGAAGTTTTAATCCAATTGAGGATTGTTGAGCTAGTTAATTTCCAATCTTTACAAAAATGGGTTAAATGCTTCCAAATTCTTAAAGTAAGGGCTGATATGGTAAATATAATGTATTATTAACATCCTAAAACTTTTGGAAATCAAAAATGACATTTAGAATGAATTTGGAAGTCATTTCAGTAAACTAGTCACTAAATAGTGCTCAATGAGCTAGTCTTTCAATCTGGATTATTAAATGGATTTAATTAACCAAAATATTTTGTTCTAAAGTATTATAATGTTCTGATATAATATATTAAACAGAAACAAGTCAAAATATAACTCACTGAACCAATCTTGTATTCATTTAATGGCTCCTCAACAGTACAATGTCTTATAGACTAGGAAATCCATACATAGAGCCACAAAAGAGCTGTAAGAAGAGATGGGATGATTAAATATCTAATTTGAAAGTGTACTTGGGTCTGCAACAGGTATGAAACAGATTATGAGGGTGCATTGAGCTTCCTAATCTATCCTGGGTGCATTCATTGAACTAGAACTTCACACGTGCACTCCTTAACACATGAAACCTTGGCTCTGGTGAAAATGGGTGTATATTGGTCATCCAGACACCTTTTTCGATGAGACAAAAAGTGTTTCCTACTGGAAACAACCCTATGGACGTAATGGAATAGGTATCACAACCCATAAATGATCAGAAGTGCTGAACCCGAAACCTCCATTTCGGCCCTTCAATGTTGTCCCCTCTGAATGTACCCTGTATGATGATAAATCCTTGTAAGCTTGGGTTGTTCTTAGTATTGGAGTATATGGACCTGCATATCAGATCTCCATGGATGAAAATCCTAAGATAATATTAGAGAAGAGAAGTAGAATAGAAGAATGGGGCACATCACCCATTGATTGGCTTGGGCACATCACCAAACCTTGAGAAGCTAAAATGCTTCACTCATAAACTCACAATGACAAAAGTTGTGAAATAGAGTCGGTTGGATTCTTTTATAAACTTCATGATGACCTGCTGAGCAAGTTGAAGAGATTGGTGACCTGTGAGAATAGGTCACCCATGAGTGGACATACTTTCCTTTATTTTGCCTTACAAGCTTTTCTCCTTTAGAAACGGCTCCCCCTTTGTCTCCATATGTTTCCTGCTTTGTAAAAGTTGCTTGATTTGTAAACTGGACTCATTTTTGGAAATTGTGCCCTCCTTTTTCTTTTTCTAGTTGTTTCCATTTTTTTGCTTTTAGAAACTCTTACACCTTTCCTTCTTTTGTTCTTTTCCTAAATCCACAAATTGATTTAGCCATATTTCTATTTTCTTGTCTCTTGATCAAATTTGGAAACCTTATCTCCATGCGGGCACCCTCTTGGCCCACTTGCTCCATTATTTAGGAAATTAATTACAAAAATTAATTAAGATTAATAAAAATAATTCCTCCATTTCACATAGGCTAAATTTAATCCTATGCACACCTAATGAAATTAAATTATTTACCTACGGGTTATTTTGTCCCCCTTCTTACCATGGTAACTAGATGAGCCAAAATTGGGGACATGACAACATGGATTGATTTTTAGGAAAAATTATGATGGCATGTTGCTCACATGTCTAGAGAAACCTGATGCAGAAAAGGTTATGCTTGTATTACACAGTGGATGAGCAACAAAGATTTAATTTGCATCCTCAAAACAAATACTCATGAACATCAGAAAAATTGGCAAATTTCTCTTCCCAACGCATTATGGGCTAATAGGATAACACCTAAAAGGGAATTAGGGAATTCACCATTGTTCCTTGTCTATGGTAAGGAATCTATTCTTCCTCCATATATTTTTCTAGCTTCTCTTCAATCATCCCAATCCTCTAGAGAAGTTACATTCCCAATTATGCATAATAGGATTGACACCTTATTGAAATCGGAAGAACAGTGTGAAAATGCCAAAAATAAATTCCATCAACACCAACAACTGATTAAACATTACTTTGATAAACAATCAGTTATTCATAAAGATTTTCAAATTGGTGATTTAGTTCTAAAGTGGGAAAAGTCCCATGAAACCAAGGGTAAGAATACCAAATTTCAACACTTATGGCTTGGTCCATTTCAAGTTTCTAAGAAAATTGGTCCTTCAAATTTCATATTAAAATCATTGGAGGGGGAGATCGAAAGCCTCCCATAAATGGTGAAGTCTTGAAGAAATATTTTTCATAACCACCACCTGATGGTGATGGTTAGTCTTGTATAGTGCAGTAAAACATTTTATGCTTTTCATTTCTTTTTACAAGTTTATTTTTCTATTTGTAGCTTCTTTTTGTTTTAATCTTGTCTTCAAGCTTTATATTTTACAAATGTTTTTCAGATTGTTGCCAACCTAAATTTGGTTACACAATGGAAACATTCTTTAGTCATAAATTAGTAAAGGGTTCCTTTTACAAAAATATTGACCCTATGAATGATAGCTTATAGTTGTGGAGAAACTTTTATGCTTTGTATATTTCATCACTAAAGTTTTGATTTCAAGAAAGTGATTATCTATACTCTTCTTAAGATATCCACCCACTTTAAGTAAATAAATTGATATGGACATTGATTGAAAATGAAAGAAAGCCTATGGGTCACATTACTAAAACACAAATCATTTGCTAATCAAAATGACTCTCGTATCACCTAGCTTCATATACACCCAAATTACATATGCAATTCTTATATATTGATAAAAAGGGTGAACAAAACCTATAAATACTAACAAATCAAAAGCTTAAAGAACTATAAAAGTGTGGGAAATATAAGTAAATATGTCAGGGCTATGAACACTTGTTGGCAGTGAAGTTATGCTTGTATGATACCGAGGCACCTTTATCGGGGCTATGGACGCATGCAGGCAGTGAAGCAATGCCAATAAATGAGAGATGAGGAACACATGCCTACAAATGCTTGTGTACTATAAAAGGAAATACCCTTTAGTTAAACTCAGTTAGTTTGAAGCTATTTGTTTTTTAAATAAATAAATCTAATTAAGCCTGCTCTCTAAAAATTAGATGTTAAATTTCAAGTACTCGAAATTAGTTACTCATCTAATTCAAATTATTGATTATTAATGAGGTACCCATAGCTATTTGGAAATTCATTTAGTTAGAAATTTATCATTAATCTAAACCCTACATTAATAATGACAAGAAATGATTGGTTCTCCTAGTGTGTCACCAATTATTGTGCCTACTAAAACAACTCCCATAATTTTATGACATGTTCATGAAATCATGGGTCCTCTAAATTTTCACTATTTTTCTTTAACCATTAGGACAATTTGATATTGAGTTTCATTATCATTCCATTTTATTGTTGTCATTTAATTTTCATTTTGATTTAATAGATTGAATAAGAGATGATCTTCTTTCTCATTTCACTCAATTTTCTTTCTTTAACAAAATCAAGACATGCTCTAACAAATTAAGTTTCATCATTCTGACTACATGATATCTAGATCTTGAACAACCAGAAATAATTTACAAGTCTAACATTTGAAATTCCAGATTTCTGGACTCTGAATTTTTTATTCCGAGTTTTTGTTTTCACAACAATTCATCATATTCCCGCATACCAGATCCTTGGAATAATTATCCAATCATGATGGATAACGACAAAAGTGATAACACATGTTACATCTGACGTGGCAATTTCACAACGTATAGTTCCTCACTGGAGTTTCTGATAATTGGATTCTTCACTGGAAAATTCAATTTTCAAACATAAATCAAAATCCCACCGCTTAGTTTAATTATTTTGGTCAAATGCATTTAAAACTTAGTAACAACACGTGAAATTAATAAGGATCGATCAAACAACCTAGAGCTTATTCTTCAACTATACTTGGTTATTCCACAAACCCTAGTTTCAATGCAATTACATATTGAAAAGAACGATAGTTGGTTGCATTTATATTTTGAACTGCTTTAACAGTTAAGTAATTTCACAACCTGATCATAAGCTACAAAATACTTTGGTAGGATATTAATATTGTTATATGGATGAAATTAATTTTAAAAATGATCCTGTTTAAGTTAACTTGCATTTTTATAATGTTTCTCTATAACTTTATTTCACTGAAAAAATGTCGAATAATGCTAAGGAGAAGCAAATTAAATTATGGGAGACACAAGACAAAGAATTCGATGAAAGCAAAAACACCAATTCTACCTTCTTCTAAGATATAAGCCACAATACTCGATGTAAAGGATGCCCATATTAGGATGAAATTCATCAAATTTTCATAATTGAAGACTTCCCAAAATATGATGCATGATGTTGTAGATAAAGAAAATTTCTGGATGTTAAAATATTAGCTCTCCACCAAATAGCTACAAGACCAACAATTCTTCCCTTTTATGATTTGGTATGTTGGATTTGTTTACATGTTGGTATTAGAACTTCTACAATAGTTAATGCATCTCGTCAAATTGTAGGCTCATTAAGACTAGAAGATATATCAACTATGTATAACATAAGTCCACTAGAATTCAATTTGATTAAGGCATTTTTAGAGGAATTCAGATCTCAATACATAAACATGGTTGATTTAGTAAAGGAATGGTGTTATGATTCAACCTCATTCAAGGTAAGGTTAAATAGTTTATACACTATCCAAGGTCTTAGAGAAACCTATAGCCACCATGTTATTAAGAATGTATGATGAGAAAGATTCCCAAAATTCAGTTTGAAACGGGTTCCTATCATTTACCATATCACATAAAAGGGTTCAGTCTTCAATTGAGCTGAAATTTTGTCTTCTAGCACTAATCAAGCTATAAATAAGTCATTGGACTCACCACTCAGTTATGGAGAAGGATTTTTCATGTATGCCTATTTAATTGATATTGTTTGTACTAAAATTCCTTTTCCTCCGTTGAAATAGCATTGGACTCCTTCCCCGATATATGTACATTAATATTGTTCAACTCTCTAGAGCAATAAGTACAACAAGTTCTTCTATGATATGTTTAATGGTTTTATGGGTCATCTATATACATTGTTGATCAATCAACAAGCTCACATATTTACTTTGGAAGGTAGAAATGCCATCAATAAGATTGGAGATTGGATTTTGGATGAACATCACTATTATATCAGAATTTATTGTTGGAATCTATTTAATACTGAGAGGGGGGGTGAATCAATGTTAATGCAATTATGAACAATTTTAACTTCTTAAAAGATTAATTTGAACTTTAATTATGTATCCACCATAAATAAACATTCATCCACATATGGACAAAACACATAACACACAAATTTTTTAATTGGAAACCCAAATTGGAGAAAACCACATAATGCTCTCTTATAATCTAAATATTACATTCAAGGAAACACCAAATTCCTGAGTTCTACAACACCAACTAGACGGAGGTACCAACCCCCTAGTTTTACAAGCACCGACCTGAAGGAAGAACCAACTCCATGATTTACCAGCTTCAACTGGAAGGATGCACTGAATAATTCTCCTTGCCCCGTCCTGCCACCCTAATATATAATAAAATGTATTTATCTACTATAATTATGATCCATGTACACTTCATATCTTCTACTGTACGTTCCGTTGTGCGCACCTTCTGTATGATGTAGTATTTTTGTTATTGTGCTACGTACACCACTTGAATTCACACTCAACTCATCACTTCAACTGGCATTGCACTTCATATACTATGTTCCACTTCATCAAATTCTGCAGTCTACCCCATGATTCAATATTCCATTATGCTACTGTGCATTTGCAATCTCAACTAATACTACACATCATCTGATAACCTTCTATTCAGACTTCGTGCACTAGTATCAAATAGAACTGCGCACCTTCAGAGATATGTCCATTCTGTCTTGGTGCAAAATCCTTTAGATCATCTCTGACAAACTAATATGTCTTTTCTGTTTAGTGCACTTATCTCAGATCATCCTTATCATAACACGCATATTTGATTGTGCTTCAACTCTGTCTTTGCGCATTTGATAGACTGCACTTACTTTGCACAAATCAACTCAATCTTTGTGCATCAGATAAACTTATTTTCTTCGCACATCTCAAGATATAATTCATATTTTGTCCCTATGATTCTGTCTTAGAACATCTGTGACTGTCCACGATACTGTCATTCAGTCCTTAGGAACTTGCACACCTTATGTAGTTTTGTCCCTTTTTATCTTTGCGTAACTGTCACAGATTCACAACATCATTTTGTGCACCTTTAGTAACCAGTTATACCATTGCTTGTGCGCACTCGGATCTTAGGCTAGATCATTATTTTATAGTTGCACGAGCCCTTGATGCCCCGAGAATTATAGATATGTATCATCCATCTTTTCTCCTCCAAGCTTCCAAGCATACATCATTCTCCATCCCGGCTTCTTATTTATACTTGATCTGCATGGATGGTGATGTCCACAAGTTAGTTGTGACGTCCCTTCTTCCTTTCTTCACGGTTCTACTTATTTCACGATTCTGCCACTTGTCATATCCTGTGCCACTGAGGTGTCATTTCTTATGGGTCTTGCACATAATTGGTCCTTTGGCTAGTGGGACTTGCACCCTTGATGTACCATCACTTGTGGGTCTTTCGCACTTGGCATCTTCAACCACTACTTCCCTTTTGGTACTTGTGCGCACTTCAACAACTAAGA
Organism: Larix kaempferi; assembly: GCA_027924585.1. NCBI lineage: Eukaryota > Viridiplantae > Streptophyta > Pinopsida > Pinales > Pinaceae > Larix > Larix kaempferi. The sequence continues at coordinate 54,686,615 of BSBM01000753.1, forward strand.
GCTTCTTCCGCTTGATGAGTCTTATGTGATTTCGGGACATGCTTCCTTGTTCAACCATTTCTTGTTCCAAACTGCTTACACACTCCTGAACCTTGTCCAATCAAATATTTGTCTTGCTTGTGCACTTTCAAACTTTTGTGCAACCAACGCGTTGGCTTGCTTGCACATTCCTGAACATTGTCCAACAAAATCTTTGGATTTTACCTTGAAGGAGTATGACTTGGGTTAACTTGAGACCTACACCTATACCACATTTCTTTATACTGTTAAGATTTAATATGCTAAGACAGAAAATAGTAGCATTACATTCCATTTCACAATAATAGCATATATAGGATCGCTGAAGAAACAACAAGCATAGCATAAACACAAGAGACACAGATTTATCCTGGGAAACCCTCATGGGGTAGAAAACCCAGCAAAGCTTCCTCAATATAGATGACCTGAAATATACAAAGATGAAACCCTGAGACATGATCTCCTCCTCCACAATAGCAGACCTCTCCTCCACAAGTGTGCTATCCTTAAGAGTGTGAGTGTATCAAATGAGGAATACAACTCCTCTATTTATACACTACTCTGACATATCTTTTACACAAGTACATGTAGGCTCGTATTTAACCAATGGGTTAAATACCCCACTACAACTGACTAGGCCGACCCCTCTAGGGTGGTCTAATAACCCTTTGACCCATATAACACATACAGGGCCGACCTCCACTAGGGAAGTCTAATAACCTGAGTTACCACATTCCGACGGAGGAATAAACATCTCCGGATATACAATAAGATCTTTACGGAGGAATGAAACATCTCCGGAATAATAAAGTACAATTATAATATTCTTTGAAGTTACAATATTTCAACACTCCCCCTTAACGAGAAGGATATTATAACAGCATCTCCACAAGCAAGGAGTCATCAACATCATACATGATACATCTATAAATCATTGGAAGATTTCTCAACATCATCAGTAACTCAACCAGTTACTGGAACATCAACATCTTCAGTACTGAGTCTTTATCTTCTGCAGCACTCAAACAGCTACAGCAACATCAATATCTGAATCCTCACGATCGTCAGCATCGTCATCACACGATCATCAGCATCGTCATCACACGACCATCAGCATCATCATCACACGATCATCAACATCGTCATCACACGATCATCAGCATCGTCACATCATCTTGATCTACAACATCTGGTTCATCACGATCTACAGCATCGTCATTATAGGATCATCAGCATCATCATCATACGATCATCAGCATCGTCATCATACGAACTTCAGCATCGTCATCATACGATCAACAGCATCATCATCAGCATCGTCATCATACGATCAACATTTTCCAGGGTGATCAATCCTGCTCTCTTTAGGACATATGTCTATGGATGATGCAATCCAGTCATGTACCTTTTGAACCGAAGTCTAGGGACGATCCATTCCTATCATGTACCTTTTGAACCGAAGCTTAGGGACGATCCAGTCCTATCATGTACCTTTTGAACTGAAGCTCAGGGATGATCCAGTCCTATCATGTACCTTTTGAACCTAAGCTCAAGGACGATCCAGTCCTATCATGTACCTTTTGAACCGAAGCTCGGGGACGATCCAGTCCTATCATGTACCTTTTGAATCGAAGCTCAAGGATGATCCAGTCCTATCATGTACCTTTTGAACTGAAGCTCAGGGATGATCCAGTCCTATCATGTACCTTTTGAACCGAAGCTCAGGGACGATCCAGTCCTATCATGTACCTTTTGAACCGAAGTTTAGGGACGATCCAGTCCTATCATGTACCTTTTGAACCGAAGCTCAGGGATGATCTAGTCCTATCATTCAATTCTCGGAGACCTCATGTCTACGGCTCAATTCGTAGGACCAAAGTCTGAGGACGATCCAATCCCCTTACCTGTTCATTCAGGATTTTGTTCTCGGAGACATCATGTCTACGACTCAATTCAAAGGGCTAAAGTTCGAGGACGATCCAATCCCCTTACCTGTTCATTCAGGATTTTTTTCTCGGAGACATCATGTCTACGGCTCAATTCAAAGGACTAAAGTCCGAGGATGATCCAATCCCCTTACCTGTTCATTCAGTATTTTGTTCTCGGAGACATCATGTCTACGGCTCAATTCAAAGGACTAAAGTCCGACGATGATCCAATCCCCTTACCTGTTCATTCAGGATTTTGTTCTCAGAGACATCATGTCTACGGCTCAATTCAAAGGACTAAAGTCCGAGGACGATCCAATCCCCTTACCTGTTCATTCAAGATTTTATTCTCGGAGACATCATGTCTACGGCTCAATTCAAAGGACTAAAGTCCGAGGACGATCCAATCCCCTTACCTATTCATTCAGGATTTTGTTCTCGGAGACATCATGTCTACGGCTCAATTCAAAGGACTAAAGTCCGAGGACGATCCAATCCCCTTACCTGTTCATTCAGGATTTTGTTCTCAGAGACATCATGTCTACGGCTCAATTCAAAGGACTAAAGTCCGAGGACGATCCAATCCCCTTACCTATTCATTTAGGATTTTTTTCTCGGAGACATCATGTCTACGGCTCAATTCAAAGGACTAAAGTCCGAGGATGATCCAATCCCCTCACCTGTTCATTTAGGATTTTGTTCTCGGAGACATCATGTCTACGGCTCAATTTAGGACTGAAGTCCAGGGATGATCCAATCCCCTTACCTGTTCATTCAGGATTTTGTTCTCCGAGACATCATGTCTACGGCTCAATTCAAAGGACTAAAGTTCGAGGACGATCCAATCCCCTTACCTGTTCATTCAGGATTTTGTTCTCGGAGACATCATGTCTACGGCTCAATTCAAAGGACTAAAGTCTGAGGAAGATCCAATCCCCTTACCTGTTCATTCAAGATTTTGTTCTCGGAGACATCATGTCTACGGCTCAAGTCAAAGGACTAAATTCCGAGTACGATCCAATCCCCTTACCTGTTCATTCAGGATTTTGTTCTCGGAGACATCATGTCTACGGCTCAATTTAGGACTGAATTCCAGGGATGATCCAATCCCCTCAAGTCCACCAAGGACTTCATTCTCGAAGACATACGTCTACAGCTCTCTTTAGGACTGAAGTCCAGGGATGATCCAATCCCCTTACCTGTTCATTCATGGGTACAAGTATCTTCATCCATACAAGTACATCAAGGCATCATGTATCCTCATCATCAAAACATGTATCCTCATCATCAAAGCATGTATATCAAAACATGTATCCTCATCAACAAAACATGTATATCAAAACATGTATCCTCATCAATAGCATCAAATGCATATATCATTAAAGGCATGTATACATCTATCATCAAAAGCATGTATTCTCACTAACACATCTATCATCAAAAGCATGTATACATCTATCATCAAAAGCATGTATTCTCACTAATACATCTATCATCAAAAGCATGTATACATCTATCATCAAAAGCATGTATACATCTATCATCAAAGGCATGTATTCTCACTAATACATCTATCATCAAAAGTAAAAATATAAGGGTCCTAAATCTAAATAATTCTAAGTAACTAAGTGCAGTAAATAGGTAACCTCATCATTGATGAGACAGACTTGTTATCAGATACTATGCTACTCCCCCTTTCGAGGAGAGTCCTTTTGAACTAAACCAAGCTTGTCTCGAAAGTATTCAAACTTCACTCGAGACAGAGGTTTAATCAAGATATCAGCAATCTGATCCTCAGTGCTTATATATTCGAGCTTGATAGCTCCTCTCTGCACCATATCTCGTATATAGAAGTATCGGATCTCTATGTGTTTTGACTTATCGTGGAACACATGATTTTCAATCATCTTAATGCAGCTTTTATTGTCACACATAATCACAGTGGGATCCATTTCTAAGTCAAACACTCCATATAATAGCTTCTGAAGCCACACTGCTTCACAGCTGGCAGAGCAGACAGCCATATATTCTGCTTCAGCAGTACTGAGAGCCACACTAGATTGTTTCTTGCTGAACCATGAGATCATGGTAGATTCAAGACTATAACATCCACCTGATGTACTCTTTCTGTCTGAGACACTTCCTGCCCAATCAGAATCTGAGTAACCTTGTAAACGGAGTTCATGACCTCCAAGATAATATAGACCAAAATCTAATGTACCTTTTAGGTACCTCACTACATTCTTTGTAGCTATTAAGTGAACCTTTCTAGGTTCTACTAGATACTGACTTAGGGTATTTACATCAAAGCATATATCTGGCCTAGTATTTGTTAAATACATCAATGACCCAATGATTTGTCTATATAGGGTTAGGTCCACTAAATACAATGAGTCATTAACTAATAAATTCAAGTTGGAGTCCATGGGAGTGGCCATGGATTTATACTCCAACATATCAAATCTTTATTAGAAACTTCACATCATACTTACCTTGATTTAAAAGATTTCTTTTGGATCTTGCCATACTTCTAGACCTAAGAAGTAGTGCATTAATCCGAGATCTTTCATTTTCATTTCATTTTCATGACCTGTTTCTCATTCCTTGTCAGAAAGAGATCATCGTCATACAATAATGGTATGATGGGTTCATCATCCACAACCTTAAGGTAAAGGTTAGGATCAACTTTACTTCCGGTAAAGCCCAAGCTTTGTCATGAAGTTTTCAATTGTCCAATATTCACACTCTGCATTGAGTGATCTTCTGCATATCTATCTGTGCCATATCTCGTTAGATGGGTCTACTAATATGAGCCTCAAAATCATTCGAACTCTGTGGTGATTTCCTTCTTACATCCATGTCATATGTGTATAGAAGCCATATTCAACCTTGTAGCAAAGGTTGAGATCCACATCACCCATGATGATCATTAAGCTCATCAATTGACTACCGATCCTGGGTACCCATACAGAACCTGATTACATCATTAAGAGAATGGTCTTATCTAGTCTCTTGGAGCAAAACATCTCATCATGATTCTCTTCCTCTTTCTAAGAGAATCTCTTAACCACAAGCTTTCTATAGTGTGTTTGATTTGTAAATATTTTGTTGAACATCCATCGCTTGTTCAGAGTTCATCATTCATCATGATCTTTCCTACAAATCAAAATTAAGTACATGATTAGTAATACTTCATAATCATCAAATCATGATAATCTATTATGCATATAGATATCATTTACATAGTTATGCAACTATTTTGATCAATACTTTGGCACAACGCTTTCCCATATCCTGTATGCATATAGTGGCTATCTAGATGCCTTCCATCTCTACCAGAACATACTATCAAGAGTGTGCACAGCTCTCAGCATGTCAGTAAAGAGGTTTCATTCTAGACAAGCAACAATGGAATGTTTGTCCAACTTACCAATCATATGCATATTAGTAGTATACTGTTTAATGCTTTATGAATGTTTACACTCAGCATGATATATTCTAGGAATACAAATATGCATACAAGAAATATCATTTACTATTTCTAATAACAACTCAAATACTTATATTTTATGTTTGTGTGGTTGCCTCCCGCTTGATCTTCTGTATGTCTTCTGAACTTCTATTCATTCTGTACCACTGTGCATGCTCGAGTGTACACTAGTGTCATCCTCATGATCTCATACACAAACATACATTCATTAATATATTCTCAATATTATCAAAACATTCTAATTCTAAATAATCTTGAATATGTACAGTCATGATCATTAGTATTTAGGGTTTCAAGGAAGTCTTCTTTTACTCATGCATATTCTTGTTTGATCTAGTTAGTTAAATCATCAACCAAGATAAGAGACATAATATGCATAAACCCTTGATTACTAACCAATCATACCAAGTATACTTACATAAGGGATCCTAACACAAGGTAAGATTCTAACATGACATAGGAAAACATACCTGGATTAGTATACCTGCTTAGTTATGTACAACATACCTAAACAATCTCTTCAATAATTTAGAGATCCTGAGCTAGAACCTGCATGTCTCATAGGTTAAACATAATATAACAAAGTCATACATACCTCGTGAGTCTTTGTCTTCATGTTGTCATGGTCATGGAACTTGATTTGTCTTTTGTGATGTACCTAAACCTTGTTAGCAGACAACATCAACCTCACACAACACCATAATGTATAAGTACAATCATATAGCCCTAATCAATGAATGTCTTCGATCATTCACATGCATTCATATTGTTATTAGGGTGATAAGACAATTAATAACATTTCTCAAGATTGTACTAATAAATAACATGAAGACAAACACATTATGAACTTAATCAAGAATTAGATTTCAAGGCATACCTGAACCTCCTTAAGTCATACCTGTCGAGACTTTTTGTAGTCTTCTTATGTAAGGCCTTAGCCTCAACTCCCCCTGAAACTTGATCTAGAGCTTGATTAGGGTTTGCTAGAGAAACCCTAAAAATTCAATCTTTGACTGTCACACTTCTGAATGGATGGAAGAATGTGTCTTGCTGAGCTGATCAAACTAGCATTCTTCAAATTTGAAATCTCCAAAATTTGACCCCTCAAAATTGCCTTCGAAATTTCTGGATCTTCTGGACAGGAACCCGAACTAGGGTTTGATGAAGCCCACCCTTCTGCTCAATCAAAAGGTTTTATCCAAGGTTCTAAACTCTTATTTTTCTAAGGAGCTTCCAGCCGTGGTTACAGACTTCAAAAATTCCAACTTTTGTTGAAGCCCTAATTTTCCATCTTTTCGATCAAAATCCCGAGCTAGGGTTTAATCAAGCCCGGTCTTCTACCCAACCAAGAAATTCGATCTTGGTCTCTAAATTTCAATTTTCCTGAGTAGCATTCAGCCGTGGATTCCGATTCCAAAAGTTTTAACTTTCTCCGAAACCCTAAATTCTGGAAGCCATGAGTAAAGGTGCTCCAAAAATAATTCTGTTTTGACAGAAATATGTACCTGATTGTTTCTACTATAAATCCGAAATTTTTGCTCCACAGGGTCTGAAAAATTTTTCTGCAGTAGCCTGACCTGTCCTCTTTCCATCCTGACAGGTCTGACCTCAATTGGATTTTCTGAGAGAGAGTTATGCCAAATGTCGCAACGTGACTTGTTTTGGGATAATACATGAGAGCGAACTTGTACGGCATGCCATGTGTCTCTGTTTGAACTTTGGCCTCGAAAAACTTTTCCTGAGATAGCTCGCCCTGTTATATTTCCATCCTGACAAGTCTGACCTAAATTGGACTCTCTAAGAGAGAGTTATGCCAAGTGTCGCAACGTGACCTATTTATGGGATAAAACAGGAGAGCGAACTTGTACGGCATGCCACGTGTCACTGGTTCAGCTTCGGCCTCTGAAAAAGTTTCCTGAGATAGTACAGTCTGTGTACTACCTGTCACTTTTTACAAAATTTCATTTGGAGCTTCCTAGCCCAAGTTATGACCTTTTTTCCTAGGTCACCTGATTTTCACTGAGATCTGGAAGAGGCAGAAACCCTAACTTGTACTGATCATAACTTACAAAGTACAACGAATATGAGGGTTCCCTTTGGACACAAGATACCTGGAGATGTTATCTACGACCTGTAAAGGTTTCAAATCCTGAACCTTCTCCAAAATGGATTTATAGCGAAAGTTCCATAATGACTGGTTTTTGCTATATAAAACCCTAACCTTCAAATTGTCGTAAGTAAAGTAAGTGTCGTAAGTGCCATACCTTGTCTTCCTTCAGGTTAGCTTTGATACCATGTTAAGATTTAATATGCTAAGACAGAAAATAGCAGCATTACATTCCATTTCACAATAATAGCATATATAGGATCACTGAAGAAAGAACAAGCATATCATAAACACAAGAGACACAGATTTATCCTGGGAAACCCTCATGGGGTAGAAAACCCAGCAAAGCTTCCTCAATATAGATGACCAGAAATATACAAAGATGAAACCCTGAGACATGATCTCCTCCTCCACAATAGCAGATCTCTCCTCCACAAGTGTGCTATCCTTAAGTGTGCGAGTGTATCAAATGAGGAATACACCTCCTCTATTTATACACTACTCTGACATATCTTTTACACAAGTACATGTAGGCTCGTATTTAACCAATGGGTTAAATACCCCACTACAACTGACTAGGTCGACCCCTCTAGGGTGGTCTAATAACCCTTTGACCCATATAACACATACAGGGCCGACCTCCACTAGGGAAGTCTAATAACCCGAGTTACCACATTCCAAAGAAGGAATAAACATCTCCGGATATACAATAAGATCTTTACGGAGGAATGAAACATCTCCGGAATAATAAAGTACAATTATAATATTCTTTGAAGTTACAATATTTCAACATATACTTGATGCACTTCTAGATATACTTCATACTGGCATCCATGTATTTCTACAAACTTGCTTTTATATACTTCTTCAAAGTGGCTTCCATATACTTCTTCAAACTAGCACAAGAATATTGATTCCTCTTTGACATTAGTTGGCATCAATGGCAACCAAAGTTCAACATTTATGGTTGTGCATCAACCTCTCATCTACTCCCAAAATATGTACCATACATATTAGTATTGGAAGAAATAACTTTTCAAATAGTGGTCACAAGAATCACTCTTTCCTTAATGAAAAATCAGAAGAGATTGTGGCCTTATTTTCTTATTAATATTGGAATTTTATACTCTCTTGAATAGTAAGCATGCCAAAAAGGAGGAAAACCAACTTAAAGATATTTGGTTGCACTCTACAAAATTCAAAAGGAATGATCCAAGAGAGATAATCAAAGAACAAATTGTAAATTGATTAAATACACAAAGTCGTATCATCATGAAAAGTGTTCCTTTGATGCTATATTCCAAGGAGTTGAGACTTTTGAAGTTGTTATGAAAATAATGGAGGACATTCAAGACAATCAAGTAAAGAAAAAATTCTTGGCTTTTCAGAATGAAAGATTGAGGTCATTTGAGGAAGAGAAGAAGAAGATATCGGTCACAAAAATCATTTGGCAAGACTCAACCCAGGGCGAGAAAAATGATGAGAAAAGTAAGGAATATTATCCCTAGGACATGCAGGTTGAAGAAAAAAACCAAGATAAGCTGAAGAATCCTTCTAAAGAAGAAATACTAAAAAATTGCAGACTCAAGAAGACAAAGAGAAAGTCATCATTGACATCAATCCAAGTTAGATTACTATGGCTCAAGAGTCTCATATTTTTTCAACAAGTACATGACCAAGCACTACAACAGCCCAAGATTCTCGGATAATGTTATCAGGCACATAAACCATTGCAACCACACCAATTTTTTCTATTAGTGAAGAAGTAATACTTACAATGCTTGATTTAGATGATCTACAACCTATAAAGGAGATAGTAGTACCCCTTGGTTACTACTTTTTTCAATAGTACCAACAAGGGAATTGTCAAGGGAATGCCCAATAAGAGAAATTCAAACAATATTAAAAAGGAATCATCAAAACAAATTTTAATATGGAATGTTGCAAAGCAAGACCCTGAAAAGGTTGTTGTTGAAACAACCTCTTCGTTACGAGCTTTTGCTAAAGTTAATGAGATTTCAATATAAATAGAAAGGAGATAAGCACACATAATTTCATTATAGGAAGAATTGAGGAATTAGAGATATTCAATGGAAGCCGAACATTTGCAATAGATTAATTATACTGAATAAAAATATAGTTTCAATGTTTCTAGTTTACAAGATCAATATAAACAAAGAATGAAGAAAATAAGGGAAGAACATTTAATTGTATGTTATTCACCCGAAATTAGAATTGCAACTTAAAGGGGTTTCTAAGTGATTTTGGGAACAAATCGTTTTACTAGAAACATAGATACATGAGTTTAAAGATGAACAAAGATACGTCCAATTATTTAAAGATAAAGCTTTATCTATTAATTCTAAATTAAAAGATATTAAGAAAGACTTATACAAAAAATAAGTAATAAAAACATAGATACATGAGTTTAAAGATGAACAAAGGTATGTCCAATTATTTAAAGATGAAGCTTTCTCTATTAATTCTAAATTAAAAGATAGTAAGGAAGACTTGTAAAAAAAAAAAGTAATATTTAACAACACAACATTTTACTAAAGGTGTTTTTTGACAAAGTGGAAATTCACGGAGATGAACAAAAGAATGCTCAAAGTTCTTTTGCTAAAGTAAAAATTTGGGAAGTGAAAAATAAGATAACTCTTAGGTATATCCCAAGAATGACTAATAAAAAAAAGGCTCAAATCTTGATATGTTTAGATAGTTGGTCGAACTCATGTGCACAAATCAGAGAATTAATTGATGAAGCTAGTCATTATTGCTCTATGCTCTAGGATTCATCTCTAGATGTGATTTATGATTTTGACATGCCACATGGTGAATATCCAGGACGTGTGGTCCCCAACCAGTTAACTATTGCATATTTAGAACAACAGAGCGATACCTATTACCAGCTCAGACAAGTCGCTAAAATTAGTAAATGGGATAGCAATGCAGTAGAAGAATTTATGACAAATCCTGTCAGATGTTTAATGGAATCTCTGTTTTCTTTTCAAAATTCAAAACAAAGAATGCACAGATAACTAGGAAAGTCTATCGATGTGAATTAATCTTGGAAAATTTAAATCCACTTCTTATTCCATGTACGATGGAAATCTTTGGTCAATGGGAACTATATTTGGAACAAAATGAAACATAACCATCTTCTAAGGAGACATAAAAAGAACCGATTTCCCATATTTAGAAAATTGGTTGTAACATAAAGATGGAGATAAGGGTACTCTTTTGATGTATAAATAGGAAACAAGACATTAAAGAAATTGATTTCCCATATTTAGAAAATTGGTTGTAACATAAAGATGGAGATAAGGGCACTCTTTTGATGTATAAATAGGAAACTCCTGGTTGAGAGAGGGGTTGGAACTTTGTAATTAATATTTGTATATTGCTATCAATGAATTTAAGATGGAAGACCTCTTCATGTGAAATTCTTTTTGTGATAAGTTTGAGTTTTTTTAAATTGATGATAAATTAGAGATAGGGATACATATGATGTTTTTTAATGATTTTTGTTCATTCAAAAATGATATATGCATAATTGTTTAAAAATGTTAAATTGAATTTACTAATTATTTTCTTTTGATTTAGTAACTTATTTGATTTTATGTCTTGTTTAAAAATGTTAAATTGAATTTACTAATTATTTTCTTTTAATTTAGTAGCTTATTTGATTTTATGTCTTGTTTAAAAATGTTAAATTGAATTTACTAATTATTTTCTTTCGATTTAGTAACTTATTTGATTTTATGTCTAATTTTTTCAGTTATGCTCCTAGATAAGATATTTAAAACTAACTCTTAGGAACAATATCTTAGATATAATATTAGCCTTAGGATATTTTATTTAGGAGTTATTTAAATTAGTTTGATTAATTTATTTTGGTGGTTAATTGAGGCCACATATCTATCGGAAGTTGCTATACCAAACAAGAGTAGATCTAACCAGGATTTTCCATTAGGCAACTCTCCCCTTGTTGTAGGAAGATTTTTTTGCCTATCAACAAGGCCCTAAATGAAGCTTCTAGGAATTAAGGGAAAATAATGTCAACATGGCCTTGTAAGGGTACCCTTGGCCTCCAAGTGAGTATATGGGCACCTTTAGGCCTTTTTGAGCACTAGGTATGGAGGTTTGAGCATTAACCATGGTTAATTGAGGAAGTTCAAGCATTAGTCTCTAAAGGGAAACTTCTAAAGCCCAAGGTCCATGCATTACACCTAAATCCACCATAAATTACCTCTTATAGTGATCCTTGACCTTCAAGTGAGCATATGGGCACCATTAGGATATTTATGATCAAGGAAGGAAACTTAGACCTTAGACTAGGGACAAGAACATTACAGTGAATCACCACAAGGTAGCTTTCCAACGTATCCTTAGCCTACAAGAAAGGATATTGCTACCACTATGAGGTTTTTGGCAATGGTCGTGGGATGAAACTTAGGCCTTATGCAGTAAAGGAATCCTTTAGGCATTTGGGGCAAAGAATGATGCCTTGAACCACTACAAATGACCTATTGAATACATATTTTTCCTCTAACTAAGGATATGTGTTTCATTAACATTTTTTGAGCACTAGGATGGGTCTAATAGGACCCATGGCATTTGCAATAGCACACACACTCTTATAAGTTGCAAGTACTTAGAACACATACTTGCTTTTATAGTCTAAATTACTTATTTACTTACTTGGTTGGTTTGAATGTAAGATGAGAAAAATAAATCAAACCATGCACACATATACATTAATAAATGTAAATTTCAAATATTATTTAAAAAAATATTATTATTTATTATTTTTAATCTATTTTTTATTTGATAAGTATCAAAATCCTAAAATTCATGTTTCTTATTTATATTGTTTGATTTTTTTTAAAATCAATTATATGTTGCACTAGATTAAAAAGATATCATTTATATATATATATTTTTGATTAAGTTAAATAACATAATACCATGACTTCTTATTTTCAATAATACTATAACTTTCTTAATTTAAAGAAAATTAAAATTAATATTATAAAAAAAAACCATGAACCAGAACAATCAGTTCTCTACTACCATTCTTCATTGTTCTTGATGTATGTTATCTTTTTCTATTCAATGTATGTTACCTTTTCTATTCAGAGCCCTTTGAAGAGTGGTCTGACCATGAATATTTTTAGTTGGAACTACCAATTTTTTCATTTCAAACACTGAAAACATACGATTCTTCATTGTTCTTGATGTATGTTATCTTTTTCTATTCCATGTATGCTACCTTTTCTATTCAGAGCCCTTTGAAGAGTGGTCTGATCATTAATATTTTTAGTTGGAACTACCAGTTTTTTCATTTCAAACACGGAAAACATTGGACATCCGGCTAGGAATCGGTTACTAATCTTCTCCGATTGCCGAGTCTTGTGTCATATAATGACAGGAAATGGAGAAAAAAGAGACAAATGCCTAATAGAGAAAAAAGAGACTAATGCCTAATAGAGCAGACTGTTCGAGTTCGTGTAGTGCACAAAGCATTCTGGTATAGACAAATAGAAGATATAACAAAAAAAATGCCAAAGTATTCAATGTCCTACGAGTACATATCAGCATTATCTGCAATACCCAATTCCTTATTCCTTCCAAATATGGCAGACTTCAGTCTTGTTCGAGTTGCAAACAGCCCCACCATTAACAGGATGATAACCAGGCAGCCGAGAACTATTATGGGTATTTTGCTTGAACTTGACTTTTGTGGCCGTTGTGGTGACGGTGGTGCTGGTGTTGGAGGAGGATCATTAAAGAAAGATTTCAAATCATATTGAACAATGCAGTTTCCCGTCAACCCCCGAGCTCCAGATCCTGTGTCGTTAACTTGGAACAAATTATAGATTGTTCCCGAAAGACATGTTTTGCAGTCGTCAAGAGAAATATCTCCCCAGCACTGGGCCAGACCGTAGATACGACGAAACGAGGTGTCTACAGTTGAGCTGGAAGCGTATCGATTCCTTGAAGATCCAGATGTAATATCAGACGCCAAACGGGACAAAAGCTGCCGAGCAGCCGCGATGAATACATCAGGGCTGGTAATTATAGTATCGATATTGTAAAAAAAATGTTGATTAGTTTCGTTTTCTCTATCAGTATCCAATTGTCCTGTAAAGTTATAGTTTCCATTATAACGTAAGAAGCAGAACTTGGACCAAACTCTACTACCAACATAATTCGCACAATCCTGTACAACGGCGGCCGTCTTTGCTTGCTGTGAACAATTGTAGCATTGCTCGACCGTGGCGTCTCCTCTGCATTGGAAGATGGCATATATTTGGTTAGGGCTTTGGCCATACTCTGAAATATTAAACATGCTCTGGCCGGATGTGTCTTCAAAATTGTTCACATGAAGACTACTCAACGCTGCATTCACATTGCTCACAAACTTACTGCCTTTTGTATAGTTAGCGGTCCAGTTGCAGATAGGAGGTGGATACCACTCGACTTCTTCTTCTGCGTTGCTGCAAACATTTTCTATTTTAAAAGAAAATATGATCAACACGATAACGACAGATATAACCATGCCGAAAGAACATGAATGATTTCCATGTAAGCTCAGAACATGAATGATTTCCATGTAAGCTCAGGAGGACTCTGGTGGCCATAGGAGTTAAGAGAGGTTGTATGTATTTCTACCGTGTCTGCCTGCAGCCCGATCCTATATATAATGCACGCAGAAAGTTCGGGCAGAAACATTCGTTAAAAAGATCGGTTTTCTGAACGGTTTTCAACTTCTACATATTGGATTTAGTCTAAGTTTGTTAGCCTACCCGGAACCCTAAAAGAAATTGAAAAAAGAAAGTGGTTTTGCCAATCCCCTGCAAGGCTAAACCCTCAGTTCTTTGTTCTTATCGACAAGACTAAGGCATAAGGCTAAACCCTCAGTTCTTTGTTCTTATGGACAAGACTAAGGCATAAATTCTTGGTTCTTTGTCATCAAAGTTAGAAAATGTTTCAACGGAATCCGGGTGTATGGAATGAAAGGTAGAAAATGTTTTAACGGAATCTCGGTGGATGGAATGAAATCCATCTATCCTCACTAACAGACCAGATATCCTTAATACCTACTACTTCAATTCAAATCTTATAAAACATGTATAGCAAGATGCTCCGAAGGATTAGAAACTTGACGACATCCCTCGAACTTTCTGGGAACTTGCAAATGGTTAGATTTGGATGAGTGTCAATTTTCTCTCTGTATATATGGACCCAAATGAACCTAGACAGCTCTAGCTTTTGCCCTTGCCCTCAGCAAGTATTGTAGTTTCGTTGAAACAACCATCAAACCTTACAATTGACTCCTGTAACTATTGTTAATGTTGACATATTTCTTAATCTTTTGTAAAGAAGAAAATTGAGCTTCGTCTTGATTATTTCATGTTGACCGATTAAATTCGCTTTAGACCGCCTTACCATTTACGTCCCTCACCTCTCAAAATTCAAATAATGTCACTTCTATGTGAAAATAGAGCCTTAGAACGTGTCTCGCAATGATGCTTGCAAGGACACAAAGCAAAAGAAAAATCGTTCAATGTGCAATACTGCTTCAAGTCTTGGAACGTGTCTAGCAAAGATGCTTGAAAGAATTCAAAGCAAGAGAAAAAATAGTTGAACGACCAGTACTTCTTCAAGTCTTGGAACGTATGTCGCAAGGGAAAAAAAGAGTTGAATGCCCAATACTACTAATCTTAGAACGTGTCTCACAAGGATGCATGCAAGAATTCAAAGCATGAGGACATATGTCTAACTTTCCGGGAACTTTCGTCTGGTCCTAACGAGATGAAACAATGTTCTTGTGCGAGTTCTCTCGTCAACGTAAGTCCTTGAAATTTATCAAATTGTTTTTCAAAGTAGGAAAAAGTTTACTCATTGTCACATGGGAGTTATATAAACATTCTACTTCGGCTAATCGGGAATAATCTATACTCAAGTTTGTGCAATCTCAATTGAAAAGGTAGAATGTGTTAGTCGATATAATTTCCTTCGTTTACTATTGGTCATCATTACGGTTTATTAATTAGTTAAGTAGTTGAGTGATTGTTGATTTCATTTATTTTGGTTTACTTTGACTTGTTTCTTTTAGTTAGCACATGGGGATTCACTAGAAGGCAATATAATATCATGTTCATTTATATTGGGGTATTAAATAGTCATGAAAACCTAAAAATTATATTGTTTATGGTTTTTTTTATTTAATGTAACAATACAAAAATACTTTGGAGTCCTTTTTATATGGGCAAGCTGACAAATATCCGCCAAATGGAGATGGCGGGATCACGGTGGGATGAGAAATCGGGTTGAGGCAAGGCTTGGGCTTACCAGTACGCAGAGAAATCGTGTCTTGAGGCATGCTTGAGGCCAGGGGTTTCGAGGTGAAGTGGGTTTCCAGTTGATCATAGTCGAGAGATAGTGGTCATTGACAGCCAATTGTTACCTATAGCACTCAATCAGTTTTTATCAATAGCCTTGGGAGGCTCTAAGCCTCCAGGGCCTGTTATAGGTCCTCGATAGGCCTTGGGGGCTTAAATACCCAACCACTCATTCCTATTACAAGCCTTGGGAGGTTTAGTCAACATCCTAGAGCTTGTTACAGGCCCTAAGGGCTTGGATACCTAGCCCACAACAAGCTTAGTCAACGATTGGGGAACTGCAACATGCAATCTAAATGTTGTACTATGTGCATTGGCTCTAGTGACATACAAGAAGTGATCTCCTATCTCTTTATTGGACCATTAGATGTTGCAAATCATAATGATATGTGGTTGAGTAATTGCATTGTGGGTGAAGTAATGTGCATCCACGATATACATCGAAAGAAGCAAGGTGCAATGTAGAATGCATGTGGGGTCATAAGAGGGGTATCATATCAATATACTAGGTAGAAATATAAAGGGATATAAAAAGTGTTAATGAAAAAATTGATACATACAATATCTAGTGAAAATGGGGTTTTTTTTTAATTGGGAAGGCATATTGGAAGGGGGTTAAAAAAACCGATTTTGGAATGTATTTTCCAATATTTAGTGAAATTAGGGATATTGTTTCATATGCCATGAACGAACGTGCTATGATAGTTGTTTATTGAGTGAAGCCCCCATGAGTTAGCATTATGTTGTTGGTTAGTGGTTTGATCACATCAACCAACTACATTGTAATAGCTTAGCTATAAAACTGTGTTTTTTATTCTTTTTGCTCTTCTTGTTAACTTTATCATGGTATTGGAGTGAATTTGATCCAAGTCCCATGTGTTTGCTTCTGTAAGCTTTTTCACAGAGTGGAAAGAACATAGATTCAAGATCGGATCCACTGTTGTTCATTGGACAAGACGATTGATAGCATAAAACTTCTTCACATCGTAGAGAACACTTGCACGAAGGTGTAAACTTTTTTTACCTTTTGTACAATAGTGTTGCGCCCTTCCCATTCGGGAACTGCGACAGTGTCTTGAGTGTCGCATGAGTCCTTCAGGTGAACTGTGACACCCTCTCTTGCCTTACACGCTTTTTGGTGGTCACATTGTTCTGCCTACGGAAGCTACGACATATTGTTATAGCACCAGATTCAGTAACAAATCCAATCTGATTGTGTGTAAAATGTCATAAGAAGATGACTAATACCAGCTCTACCAGCTCAAATTTGAAGCAGATGCCCCCTCCAATGTTGACCGGCACCAACTATGAATTATGGTCAATCAAGGTGAAGACGTTTCTCCAGCTCAACAAATGTTGGGACATGGTTGAAAATGAGTTCACAGAACCGTATACAACCACTATGGCCTCTATGTCTAATGTCTAGAAGAATGCACTTGAAGCTTGCAAAGAGAGAGATCTAACTACAAAATGCCTGACCCAGAGCTGCATCGAGGAGTCTATTTTCCCACGAATCTCGGAAGCCACCAACGGACATAATGCTTGGAATCTTCTCGCATGTGCATACAAAGGCATTGATAGAGTCAAAACGGTAAGACTCCAAACCCTTCGACTTCAGTTTGAAATTCTAAAGAGGAAAGAAACTGAAATAATAGATTAGTTTATGACCTGGGATTCGACGATTGTGAATCAATTACAATCTTATGGAGAAGTCATGGAACAAAAGATCATTGTCCAAAAGATTCTCAGATGTCTCACCAAGAATTTTGATATGGTCATTACTGATAGAAGAATCTAAATATCTATCTAAGTTCACCCTAGAAGAGTTAATGGGTTCCCTCCCGTCTCATGAAGCTCGAATCAAATAGGAAGAAGATTCCTTGCAAAATGCCTTCAACACTCAGGCTTCCCTCAGTAGAGGTCGAGGCATAGGATCCAGAGGAAGAGGCAGAGGTTCTCCTCATACATAGGACATAACCACTCATGAACATTCAGATCACTTTGATCACTCTCACAACTCTTAAAGTCAGAGGGGGAGAGGAAGGAGATGGACTAATCGGTCCAACATTCAGTGCAACTATTACAAAAAATATGGCCATTATGAATGAGATTGCAGAAAGAAGAAAGCAAACAAGAACAATGGCAAAGCTCACGTATCCAACGTTGAAGAATGAGCATCAGAATTCATGTTTCTCTCATGTCAAGTGACTGGAGAAGAATATCATACAGATGTATGGTTGTTGGATAGTGGTTGCAGCAATCATATGACAGGTAACAAGTTGTTATTTTCTATCTTAGATTCCTCTGTCATCATATAAATCAATTTAGGTACAAATTTTCGAGTTTCAACTCAAGGAAAATGTATTGTTCTTGTTCTTACTAAACATAATGATATTGTTTTTATCCATGATGTATTCTATGTTCCAAATCTGAAATTCAATATGATCAATGTGGGTCAACTGATTCAAAATAAGTATGATGATAGGTTTTTACACACTTATTGTGTTGTCTATGATAAACCCCTTAGTAGAAGAATCTTAGCCAAAGTAGAAATGAACAAGAATAGGATATTCCCTCTCAGTCTCGGAAGTGTTACCTTGTTGCAATCATACGCACATACTGTCTCCAGTCAAGATGAAACCTGGTTGTGGAATTGTAGGTATGGTCATCCACCCTTTAAGAGTCTGTCTTCTGCAAAAACAGTCCATGGTTAAGGGGTTACCAGTCATGAATGACCAATCCAGTTCCTGTGAATATTGTATCCTTGGGAAACATCAAAGGGAAAGCTTCCCCACTTCCTCATCCCAAGCTAAAGAACATCTTGAGTTATTTCATATTGATCTATGTGGACCCATGAAAGCCCAATCCATAGGAGGTAGCTTTTATTTTCTGGCATTCATTGATGACTTTAGCAAGAAAATCCGGGTCTACTTTCTCAAGCACAAATCAGACACCTTCTCCAATTTTAAAGAATTCAAGGCTTTGACTGAAAAGCAGTTTGGAAAATACATCAAAGTACTTAGGTCAGATGGTGGAGGTGAATATAATTCACATGATTTCACAGAGTTATGCAAACAACATGGCATCCAACGATAGTTCACTACTAGATACACTCCACAACATAATGGAGTTGCTAAACACAAGAACCACACCATCATGAACATGGACCGAAGCATGCTATCATACAAGAATTTGTCCAATGATTATTGGGATGAAGCTATTGCATGTTTAGTTTACGTACTAAATATATCTCCTACTGTGAGTGTCAAAGACAAGATTCCTGATGAAGCTTGGAGTGGTACCAAGATGAGTGTCTCACATCTCAGATTTTTTGGTTGTGTAGCATTTGCACATGTTCCAGAAGAACTAAGGAAAAAGATGGATAAAAGGAGTGAGAGATGTATTTTCACTGGTTACAGTGAATAACATAAAGCTTATAAGATGTATACCCCCGTCACCAAGAAAGTTGTGGTGAGCAGAGATGTTATATTCCTAGAAGATAAAAGCTGGAGTGATCCTCAGAACGCTTCGGCAAAAATTCCGCAGAATCTACTAGATATTCCACTCAGATTTCCAATATTGGAGGTACATCAACAAGAAGAACTACCAATAGATAGTTAAGATACACCTTCTCCATCACATAATCAGAAAACCAGAATTTTGACAGAGATATATGAGCAGACTCCTACTATTGATGAGCATTTGCAATATGCTTTGTTTTCTTTCTAGCCCACATCTTTTGAGGAAGCAGTGAAGGATGCACAATGGGTACAAGCAATGGATGAAGAAATTGATGTTATAGAAAAGAATCAAACTTGGTATCTTCATTGATCTCCCAGCAGAAAAAACCATTATTGGAGTCAAATCGGTCTATAATACCAAACTGTATGAAAAACCAGAGATAGAGAAGCATAAATCCAGGTTGGTTGCCAAGGGATTTTCCTAGCAACCTGGTGTAGATTATGATGAAACCTTTGCTCCAGTAGCAAGGTCAGATACCATCAGAGTTGTCTTAGCCATAACAACTCGAAATAAATGGATTGTCTATCAAATGGATGTGAAATCAACCTTTCTCAATGGCATACTTGAAGAAGAAATCTATGTAGACCAACCACCCAGATATGCATTTAAGGGTCAATAACACAAAGTGTTTAAGCTAAAAAAGACATTGTATGGTCTAAAACAGGCTCCACGAGCTTGGTATAGTAGGATTGATTCCTATCTCATCAACAATGGGTTCAACAAAAGCAACATTGATCCCACTTTGTATGTCAAAACATATTAGCAAGGTAACATTTTGATTGTATTTCTTTATGTTGATGATATGATTTATACTGGAAATTTGATATTAGAATAATTTAAGACAGTCATGAAAAATGAATTTGAAATGACTGATCTAGGCCTTATAAGGTACTTCCTTGGTATGGAAGTTTACCAAAGTGAACAAGGCATCTTCATCTATCAGCATAAGTATGCTACAAACATCTTGCATAGATTTAGGATGGATAAATGCAAACCAACAAAACCCCCCATTGTTATAGGCACCAAATTAAGTAAGCAAGATGATGGACCAACAATGAACTCTACACTCTGTAAAAGAATGGTAGGAAGTTTAATGTATTTGACTGCAACTAGACCTGATTTGATGTTTGTTGTAAGCTTGATTTCTTGGTTTATGGAGTCTCCCAAAGACTCTCATTGGAAAGTTGGAAAAATAATTTTGAGATATGTTGCAGGTACAGTTGGGTATGGCCTTTGGTACACTCATTCGACAAGCTATACTCTCATAGGGTACACGGACACTGATTTTGCAGGAAATATTGATGATAGGAAAAGCAAATCTGGTTATTTTTTCATTTGGGTACCAATTTGATATCACGGGCCTCTCAGAAACAACCCATTGTCATCATGTCTTATGTAGAAGCAAAATTTGTAGTAGCAACTACAGCAGCATGCCACATAGTTTAGCTAAGAAGAATTTTAAAGGATATGGGACACACAGAAAAATATCCAACTCCTATCTTTTGTGACAATAGCATTGTCCAAACATCACGTCTTTCACAAAAAGAGAAAACATGTTGACACTCGCTATCACTTCATCCGTGAGCTTGTCAATAATGGAGAAATTACTTTACTGCTTTGTGGCTCCAAGGAGCAATTGGTTGACATGTTCACCAAACCATTGGGAACACTTGCATTTGAATTTAAAAGACAATACATAGGCATTAACAATCTTGAGAATATTGTCCCAGTTGAGATTAAGGGGGAGTGCTAGTGGATGTAATCTCCTTGGTCCACTACTGGTCATCATTACCAGTTCATTAATTAGTTAATTATTTTAGTAGTTGAGTAGTTGTTGATTTAGTATTTCATGATTTAGTCTATTTCGGTCCACTTTGATGTGTTCCAGTTAGTTAGCATTTATGTTGATGGGTACTGGTTTGATCAAGTCAATCAACTACATTGTAATAGCTTAGCTATAAATATTTGCAAGTAATAGTGAGAAGGCAATGAATATGCCCAACTGTGTTTTCTATCCTTTCTTCTCATGTTGTTAACTTTATGAGAATGTTTAGACTACTTTATTGTTAGTGGTTTAGTCTATGTCTATAAAATTTTAAACAACAATTTACTTAAATGGTATGTAATTAAAATCTGGTTACTTGAAATAATCCTTCATAGTTAGGGGCAAACTTCTACTATTGCCATATGTTTTTTGGTCTTGAATAGTTAACTATTATTTTACATTTGGTGAAGACAATATATTAATTAATTCTAAACATTTTTAGGTCATTTTAGCGCTACCTTAAAAAGGGTCATTGACACCATACATGAAGCCTATGATATTACATCTTGGTTGCAATTTTACCTTATTATGTATTTAGAGATATAAATGTATAACAAACTTTGGAAGATCTATTGGATGGATACTTTGCACAAAGATAGGAGGGTTTTCTTGGGTTTGACCCTAAATATGTCATACATATCTATTCAAGAGAGTCCATGAGTTTCTTATCTAGTTATAACTAAGACATTGGAGACTATAAGGAGACCATAGTCACCGCGGTTGGGGTGCGTTTGGTTGAAGTGGTCTAGCAGAGAGACGAGGTGCTGACAAATCAGCTATAGTCTGTTATAAGTGTCGAGGAGTGGGACACAAATCTTATGAATTCCCAGATAATTCAAACGTGGCAGAGGAGTTGAAACCTCGATGTCGACAAGAGGGCAAGGGTGACGAGAAGATGAGTTCGACATATGACTGTGGAGAAGATGACAGAGAAAAGAGTCGAAACTTGACGACTAGGAGGATGTTGGTCCAGATTGACCAATGAGAAGAGAAGGAGCCGGCACAACGAAAGGCCATTTTTCGAACCAAACTTTTGATCGTTGACAGATACTGCAATACCATTGTCAATGGTGGCAGTATAGAAAACCTAGTGTCGACAGAGGTCATCGACAAGTTGGGTTTGAAGTGTCAACAACACCCAAATCCATACAAGATATCCTGGTTGCAGAAAGGGAATCATGTGAAGGTAACCAGATAGTTCATGATCAACTTCAAGGTTGGGAAACTTGAAGATAGTGTATTGTGCAACGTAATCCCAATGGATGCTTTCCACTTATTGTTAGGAATATCATGGAAATATGATCGGAAGATGATCTATGATGGTCAAGAAAACGTAGTCATAATGTGGAAAAATGGCACGCGGAGAATGCTGAATCGAAAGAAGGAGGACAGTGCCAAGGAGGGCGAGAGAAACTATTGGGAGAAGAGAGTGTTGATGTGCTCAGCGAAGGAATTCCTCGTGGAGGAGAAGAAAAGGTCAGGATGTTTTTCCATCATTCTGAAGGAACCAAGTGTTGAACGGTCAAAGACGGAGAAAATTTTGGTCGAAGTCGAAAGGATGCTGGACGAGTTTGAAAGCATCTTGGTCGAAGAGACACCGACGGGATTTCCACCAATGAGAATCATATCCCATCAGATCGACTTGATTCCAAGATCGAGTTTTCCAAACAAGGAACCACATAGAATGACTCTGACAGAGAGTGAGGAACTCAATTGATAGGTCCGGGAGTTGTTGGACAAAGGGTTGATCAAATAAAGTATGATCCCATGCACAGTGCCAGTTCCACTAGCGCCAAAGAAAGGAGGAGAATGGAGGATGTGTACAGAATCCAGAGCTATCAATAAGATCACAAAAAAGCATAGATTTCCATTTCCAAGGATGGAGGACTTGATCGATTATTTGAGTGGATATAGATATTTCACCAAGATCGACATAAAGAGTGGATACCACCAGATTAAGGTCAGATAAGGGAACGAATGGAAGACAGGCTTCAAGACGAAGGAAGGACTATATGAGTGGTTAGTCATGCCCTTTGGACTGACAAATGAACCTAGTACGTTCATGAGGCTGATGAATGTGGTACTGAATCTGTTTTGGGGAAAGTTCATCGTAGTGTACCTCGATGACATCTTGTTATTCAGTCGAGCCAACACAGAACATTTGGAACACATTTGACAAGTGTTGTGGAAGTTGCAGGAAGAGAAGTTGATGGTGAACCTGTAGAAATGCTTCTTCATGAAGGAATAATTGGAGTACTTGGGATTCGTAATCTCGGGTAAAGGGTTGGTGATGGACCCAGAAAAGGTGAAAGCTATATTGGAGTGGCCAGAACCGACAAGCACGACGGAGTTTTCATGGACTTTCCAGTTTTTACGGGAAGTTCATAAGAGGATTTAGTTGAAAATGTGCACTGTTGACAGAGTGCATGAAGAAAGGGGAGTTCAAGTGGACAAGAGCTGCCCATAAATCCTTTGACAAGTTGAAGCAGAAGGTGAAAGATAGCCCAGTACTAGCTCTCCTGGATTTCGACAAATTTTTCCAAGTTTACTGCGATGCGAACGGAATGGAAATTGGCACAGTCCTTAGCCAAGAGGGCCAACCAATTGCATTCTTTAGTGAAAAGTTGGATGAAGCGAAGAAGAAATATTCGGTCTACGATCAAGATTTCTATGCTATCGTACAAGCATTGAAGAAGTGGAGGCATTATTTGTTTCCCAAGGAATTTGTGTTATATACAAACAACCAAGCACTGAGGTACTTGAACACTCAGTCGAAGTTGAATCAGTGACACACGAAGTGGGTGGAATTCTTGTAGGGATATACCTTTGTGTTGTGACATAAGTCGGGAAATTCAAATAAGGTTGCCGACGCACTAAGTCGAAGAGTTGTAATGCTCAACACGACAATAGTTTAGGTGACGGGAATAGAGTTGGTGAAGACAGAGTATGAGATCGACGAGGATTTTGGGAAAGAATGGAGGGATAATCGCAAACCATGGAGTACCGACAGAACTCCATACTTGGATTATTTTATCTAGGAGGGATACCTATTGAAGGGACAACAATTATGTATTCCCTGGGGATCGGTAAGAGGAAACCTAATCCAAGAACTGCATAATGGCAGATTAGCAGGTCATTTTGGTATCGACAAGACCAAGGCATTGGTTGAGGAGAAGTACTATTGGCCAGGGATGGCGGCAAATGTCAGTAAGTGGGCCCGACAGTGTAGAATCCGCTAATTGGATAAAGGTCGAAGTCAGAACATGGGGCTGTATGCACCATTTCTAGTGCCAAATGTCCCATGGGAGCACCTGAGCATGGATTTTGTGCTAGGATTTTCGAAGACACAACAAGGTAATGACTCCGTCTTTGTGGTAGTCGACAGATTTTATAAGATGGCACACTTTATTCAGTGTCAGAAAACAAGTGATACCACAAGCATTGTTGTATTATTTTTCAAGGAGATAGTCAGGCTACATGGGTTTTCGAAGAGTATAACGTCGGACATATATACTAAGTTTATGGGTCATTTATGGAGAACCCTGTGGAAGAAGCTGGACATGAAGATGCTTTCTAGCTCGGCATACCATCCGCAGACTGATGGACATACCTAGGTAGTAAACGGAAGTTTGAGAAGCCTTCTGAGATGTTTAGCGGTTGACAGACCCAAGCAGTGGGAGAACGTGTTGGCGCAAGTAGAATTCGCATACAACCATTTTGTGAATCAATCGATAGGTATGAGGCCATTACATATTGTTCAACTTCAAAGCCCACATAGTGTGGTGTATTTAGTCGAAGTACCAAAAGAAACTAGAAAGAGTGCAGATGTAGAGACGTTTGCAGAGCACGTGAAGAAAGTACATGAAAATGTACGTAAACAGATCAAAAAGAGTAATGTGGCATACAAGTTAAGGGCTGACAGGAAGCAGAGGCTATAGTCATTCAACGAAGGAGACTTAGTCTATGCACACTTAAGGAAAAAGAAGTTCCCGACAGGAACATACAAAAAATTGAAGCTGAAATAGATTGGACCATGTAAGATTCTAAAGAAGGTTTCAGACAATGCTTATGTGTTGGAGATACCGAAAGAGTTGAACATTTCTCCTACGTTCAACGTATCATATCTGTACAAGTATGAAGAATATTCGACGAGAAGTGGGGTAGAAGTTTCAAACATCGACTAGGAAGGACAGGTTCCATATCAAAAGAAGGAAGAGATTGTCAAAGTGATGGATGAGCGCGAAGGTGTACGCACAAGGAGTTCACAGAAGAAATAATACTTAGTCTGATGGAAGAATGGCGAGCTGGAAGGGGCGACATGGATTTCAGAGGAGGAATACATAAGACTGACGGAGTATTCGAAATATTTTTCACCTGGGGATATTGATGCAGAAGCATTGGGGCCTAGGTAAAATAGTCGAAGTTAATCGACAAATGAAGGATGACCAGGGACATTACCGATGACCACTGGTGCGAGAAGACTGGAAGTCGATTACAGGCAATCGAGCAAGAAGCTGTCGAAGTATGGTCGACAAAAGAAAGAGTCGATGCAGTCGAAATTCAACGAAAGGTTGAATAGCGACATCGACGAAAAGAATCAAAAGCTAAGTGAGGAGGATGGGGAGGACAAAAACCTTGGAGACTAAGTGAAGTCGACAAGTTAAGTTGAAAGCCGGCGAAGTAAAGAATGGTCGATGTGTCGAAGTGCAAACTAGTCAAAGTGGATAGTGATTAGACGGACAATTGTAGCAAAGTTGAGAGGCACATAAGTTGAGAGGCACGAAGGTCGAGAAGTGCAGAAGTCGAGGAAACATACCTACAATGAGTTTGGGTAGTTGAGGAGGTTAATGACAGCTAAGAAGGTGGTTGGGATTAGGCCAGATGTCACCACAGGAGAAGGTTGTGCAGGCACAAACAGGGGGCGCTAACAATTGCAAGATCTGCAGGATTAGCAATGGTTCGACGGACAGTGTAAGGATGCCTTGGGGAATCCCAGCAGGGGGACCTCGACAACAATAGAGCACAGTAGAAAAACTTGTGCGAAGGCTCAAAAGAGAGGGATCGCACAGAAAAAGCGCAAAGGGAAGTAGAAGAATAGAGTAGAGCAGCGACACAGAGCTGAGTCGCATGACTACTTTTGTGTATTGATGTAATAGGATGAGGCCGACTTGATTATTAGTTTGCATGCACTTTTGTAAATGATACAAGAAATAGAATCCAACTTCTTGGCTTTTCCAGTTCACATCTTGTGTTTTGTGAACATGTGTGTGTAAGCTGTGTGATTCTGATAAGTGAGAAAGGTCCAACCGACCTACCTTGCGTTAGACCATCCAATTTCTAACATTCTGATCCTCCCAAACCTTCTACCTTTTCAATAAATCCTACATATCAATGACCGTGTTTGGCTTCTGCCTTTCCTGATCAAGCAATTGATCTAACTGATCCTTATTACCTTTTCCCAAATCCATTCTGCCAAAGCAATAGACTAAAACTGAGGATAACTAAAATAAAGGTCACCGTCCTCATCTTTTCTATGGTGGAAGGAGTGGTGACATGAACTCACATAGGTCTTATCTTTTGAAAGGTAACCCTTCAATGAAAAATATTTAATTTCTCCATTAAGGTGGCACTCTTTGGATTCCTTTGCCACTACAAAATGTAAATGTCACACATTTGTCATGTGATCCATTAAATTTATTTTCAACTTATTATGGGTCTATACCAATGACATGATAAACTCCAAGCAAATCAATGTACTTAATAGTTGAAAACAACTAGCTTACTTTGGTTCTTGTGTGATGTGGTTGTGACCTTCTTTTGTTTTACCTTGATTCACAAAAGTCTATAAATACATAGATAAGCTTTCACATTTTGTTGGACCGATCTACTCCTATATATATTTCCACTTTGCTATGTACTTGAAACTTAAAGACTTACAAATTTATTCAAACAAAAGAACCAACTCACAATTAAAAGCTTTATAAACCAAACACAAATTACAAGTAAAATAACATCCAAAACAATTAAACCAAAAAAATTTGAAAATATAATACAAGAATCACTAAGTGGCAATGTCCCCAACACATTGTTACTATAAAATGGAAACTACAGATACAAGAACATAGATACATAAAGCCTTATCTATTAGTTAATACTACTAGATAATACAATTTCTCAACCAAGACCAAGCCAAAACCCCTTTCTTTTCGATATATTTTGTGTTATAACAATACTAACTTTGATACTATAGCAATACTTGTTAACAAAGGCCGGAACATTGCCATCCTTTTGTTAATAAATATCTTTACTACCCAGAAAATCTTTCCCAATTTCCCACTATGTGACTTTTTGTTTTTATATAATCTTAAAACAAAAATCATTCAAAATGAATAAAAAAACTTTCCCAATTTCCCACTATGTGACTTTTTGTTTTTATATAATCTTAAAATAAAAATCATTCAAAATGAATTAAAAAAACTTTCCCAATTTCCCACTATGTGACTTTTTGTTTTTATATAATCTTAAAATAAAAATCATTCAAAATGAATCATATTCCAAGGAAGAAAAATGGTAAAGTCCCATTAGCTTTATTGACTGCATGGTACCCGTTATAGTGACACATGTAATTAAGTTCATGTCATGATCGTGCAGTCTTGTAGTTGTTTTTTCTGTAGTGAATCATTAGTTGTTTCTGCGGTGCATCGCATGCTTCACAATCAAATAAACACTCAGCAGCGTTGTATTAACAGCAATAGTCCACCTTATAGACCATTGGACTGAAGATGATTCTATGATTCTGTCTAACGATGGGAGATATTGTTACGATGTTTAGAGATATTGATATGGAGTAAGTTAAAATTTAGAATATTTGTATTTTTATTGTTACGATGTTTAGAGATATTGATATGGAGTAAGTTAAAATTTAGAATATTTGTATTTTTTAAGTGATTGATGTTGGAATTTAAAAATAAGATTTGTTATTGAAATTATTATTTGGATTGTTGTTCAGAATACAATTTTGATTGCAAAAATAAATTCAACACTTTCCTTATAAAAAATAGATAAATCATTTATTATTTCTACACTGAATCATGCAGTGAATGACATGCTTGTCCATCAAACAAACATTTGTGGTTTCTGCCGTGAATCACATGCTTGTCAATCAAACAAACACTCAGCAACACTGTATTGATAAGAATAGTCCAGCGTCTGCCGTGAATCACATGCTTGTCAATCAAACAAACACTCAGCAGCACTATATTGATAAGAACAGTCCAGCGTATAAACCACTATTGGATTCAAGATGATTATGATCTAACGATAAATATTTCTATGGGGTACATACATCATTTGTTGTTTATGCCGTGCATCACATGCTTGCCAATCAAACAAACACTCAGCACTAACAGTGCTGTATAGCAATAATTCAGCAGGTTGTGAGAGATATTGTTATCGAAACTATGCTATGGAACTGTGTTTTTAAGGGTTTTGGTTCATTTTAAGATGATCCAGATTGTCGAAATTTCAAAAAAATAACGAGAAAGAGTAGAACTGTGCTTCGTCTAAAAATTTTCGGTAACCCACAGAGGCAATTTAAATACCAGTTATCACGCACTCCAGAAAAAGTAATGAAAAAATATTACAAAGTCAAAATCAAAATGAGGCTTATTAATGAATCATGGGACTACTGTTATGAGAGGTATTTGTCGAGGCCATGGAAGTTTGTAGCTCTACTATTTGCAATTTTTCTTGTTATCTTGAACTGCATACAAGCCTACTGTATACAAGCCTACTGTAGCTTGTTCAAATGCAAAGCTGACAACTAAGATCGGAGAGACCAGACATGGTTGAAAACTTTTTGATTTGAAGATACTGTAGCTTGTTTAAATGTAGAGCTGATAATTAAGAGCGGACAGACCAGACACGATTGAAAACTTTTTATTTGGAGAATTTGTATCTCTATATATAATGTAAAAAGTTAATGGTTTTTTATTTGGAGAATTTGTATCTCTATAAAAAATGTAAAAAGTTAATGGTTTTTCAATGGTAAAAAAATGGAAGTGTTTCCACTATTACTGCTAGTGCTATAGAGACACAATTTGGTCTAGAGAAACCTATAGTTGGAGGGACTGGAATCCTAATTCCATTGTTTAAATGCAATGTTATGTTGATGGCTTTGGTGTTTAGCTTAGAAGATGTTTTTTGGATTAAAATTTTATTCTGGAGTCCTAATTCCATTGTTTAAATATAATGTTATGTTGATGGCTTTGGTGTTTAGCTTAGAAGATGTTTTCTTGATTAAAATTTTATTTTTATTATATTTTATATGTGACTCTATGACTAAGGGGCCTTCTATTCATTGTAATGTTGCAGTGAATCAATTGAATAAGTAACTCTCGGGAAATAGAAAATTGTAATTATATATATATATAATCTTATGCATTGGGAGAAGGATCATTAGTTATTGAATTTTATGCATGAGGAAAAGGAGAACTATTTATTGTTTTTATTGTTTTTTTTTTAAGGAATTTAACATGTACAATGAGATGTTTGTCTTATGATTTATAAATGTTGAATCTTTTCTGGGTTTTACTTTGAAAGAGCATTATTTAATGAAAGAGAAACTAGGGATCGAAGGAATTAGCATGCTAATTATATTGATTTTTTATTCCTACTTTTAAAGAATATGTCATTTTAGATTAAAATAAGATATCATTTTTAATAATTTAACATTTATTCTTTCACTTAGTGGGCTAAGGCCATCCCAATGTAAACCACCTCAATGAAGGTGGTTATCCAATTTCTAGAATCTATGAATAAGTGTCATATCCCCTTCCATCAATCACACTTAAGGAAGGGAACATGACTAAAAATTTGGGCTTTCACATTTCTTATAGCCCCATCATCATCTTTAAAATTCATAACAAGTAAAATGCACATGTGTGCATATGTATAAATAAATATATACAATGTAAATAAAATCTATTGCACACATCTAGCATGCATTCAACATATTCATAACAGTCATCAAATAAAGACATTGCATAATTAATACAAGAGAATAGTTATCTTGGTATGAAGTTGCCTTTAGCAACCAGCTATGCAACTGCAACGTTCCACCCATCCATAGGCCAACTGTGCTCATCAATCTCTCAACAGAGCTGTCACCCCCAAGCTGGGCATGATTTCCACAAGGAAAGGGAACCTACCAACTCATGCATATCCAAAAGAACACCACAACCTAGCCAAGCCAATCCACAGTTGGGTTTATCAGGCTGTTAAGGAACTAGAAAGGAAGGAATTGCTAAGCTAGTGAGCTCAACCACAGATCTATCAATACATCTACAAGATTTTGCTAGCTTGGCACCCACAATACCTACACACCCAACACAAGGAAGTATTCCCTTCACTGCTCCATAGTCCCTCAGGCCATACCTTCCCTTCTAGTGCTCTTCAAGGTGTGCATAGAAAAGTAGCTAAATCCCTACCATCTTTTGGAAGGTTACACCTTTCACTAGGTTTATCAAGCCAATTCCCAATCCTTCTCTATTCCTGGTTGCTTGCATACAAATTCAATCGAACAGGGGATGCATCTAGTCCCAAACCACAACAATCTCAAGGTATTTTCCTAACAGTTGGAACTCCATTTAACAATCACACAACCACACAATGAATGGGCATAACAAAACGAAATTGGAGAGGGGGAAATGACCATAGGGAAGAATAACGAATTCTCCCACAGGTATATGAGCATTCAAATGGAAAAAAACGGCCTCTATGGACCCCCAAATTGAATTTATCTTCCTCCCGGTCATTCTGCAACACTAAAGATGACTTCCCAGCAAGAAAAATGGAGGAAAACTCAGGAAAAACGTGGAGGAAAATTCCCGGCAAGTTCATACTGCGTAAGAGAGAAAAACTAATGGATGAATGATGGGTTGGGGAGCAAATTCATGGTTCTTTTCTTGCCTAAGAAGATAAACACAATTTTCCAAAAATGGTGGCTTTCCCATACACAAAATTGGACAGCCATACCTCTCCATTTCCCAAAATAATAACTACCTCAACCACCTCTTGGAAGAATTAAATGATTGGATGCATAAGTCAAAATGGGTAGTTAATGGTTCATGGGTTCTCTCATTGACACTTGGCTTGGCACTATTGGCTCCAAGGGTTTGAATATTTCCCTCCCTAATACTTGTAAAAATCATGCCCACATACTTTTGTTGCATTGCATAGCTAGTTGTGGGTATTTTTATTAAAATACATATTTACACCATATTTACGATTTTTATCGCGCTTGGCTAGGACGCGATCCAGATGCATCGATTTTTAATTGTCATTATCTGTGATTCATTAGGACCATGTCCTTTGAGTTTTGGACTTCATTCTAGAGGGATTTCATTGCTTATTACACATCTATTTGTGATTAGATGATAGCCCAACATGTCTACAATTTAGTTAGGTTTTGGAATTTTAGGGACATAGAATGTTTGGAAACCTAAATCTTCATGCTCCAATTTATTTCTTGCTTTGAAGGAACTTTCTATTTCTTGCTTGTACTTGTGTATAATGCTAATAAAAAGTAGGTTGACATTTAATTACTTATTGTATTAAGACTAGTATAGATCCATCTTAACCCCATATCTATTAAGTGTTGAGAGGGAGCAAAACACTTGCATTACAAATGTCAGTGTTTCTGCATGCTCCAAGGTTGTTTAACCACAATGAGGTTTGCACCCCAGATTTTTTTTATCCCTTTGAGTAAATATGGATCTATGCTAGTTGTAGGACAATTTAGTTAGCCAACTATTATATATTGGAATATTTTGGATAGGTTTTCTCTCAAGAATTCTTCTTACAGCACAAGGTTGTGCTTCAATTATCTCATGATCACATGTGGAAGTACATGAGTACATGTGGATGTATTTAGATACAGGTAAAGATATTGGTCCACATGGTATTTTTGATTCACATCTAGCCATAGGTACGAGGTTGGCCACTTTTGGTTTGACTATTTACTATGATCAAGAATGCTGAGTCACAAGCAAACGTAGGTAGATAGTGTTGAGGCAATTGATCATTTTTATATTGATATAGCATTAGCTATAAATAATGAACACATTGATTGAGGACAAAACCCCCCACTTAGATACTGCCAAAAGTTTGCCACTATGTTGGAATGAGAGGGTTTCCTTGGGGGCCATAATTAGGGATTTAACTAAACTACCTCCATAGATAATTTGCCAAAAAGTGATGCAAGAGCTATAAATGCTCCCTCATTTACCTGATTTCCACATTTATCATCTCTAGGTGGAACATGAATAAAATTAGCTTTACTTTGACATCCTTCATTTATGGATGGCTTAGTACATTTATTATGCACTTGATGTGGCCATATGACTATTATAGTACAAAATCCTATAATACAAGTGCAATGGGCGTGGAGGAATGACTCGAACCAAAGTATTTGGTTGTTTTTTATTGAATTTCAATCCACATAATTTCCTATATTTTTGGCATGTTGTGGTTTCATTGACGTTTGACATAATTATTCAGTCAGAGACTTAGTTCTGGTAAGTATGTATTTTCTACTTATAAATATTATGGTGGTATTTATGGTGATGGTACTTGAGGCATTTTCATGTTGGATCCATTAGATTACATTACATATTTTTGAAAGTTATTATTATTTTTTGGGTAATATTAAGTTGAAGAATATTGTGGACATGTTTTGATCATAGTGGGGATCCAGTGCCATTGACACCTACTAGTGGAAAGTAGTAGCTATCTAGTTATTTGTACAATTAGTATTGTTAGATTGGCTAGTCTTGTTGCTAGATAATATCATAGCATTATTAACTCTTCTATGATAATGTATAATGTGGGTACCTATCAGTGCATCCATTCTCTAGAACTTTTGATGTATTGTACAACTTCAATTTACCCTACAGGCATTGCTAATATTACAGATATGGTGATGAGGTTTTAATGGTTTTTCCAATTAGCACGTGGCCACTCTACGGGTCTGTAACTTATTCTTATACTATCGTTATTAATCAAATTGGGTAGTTTCCCTTTGGGAAGAAGGACGCCTTAGTCCTTTCCTTTATTTCTTTGTACAATAATTTATTGGGTTACACTGTAACACCATGACTGTTAACTCATTAGATTTAAGAAGTTTTTGGTGTTATATATAAATAAACATTACCTTGGTATTTCTTGTGAAGGCACACGACCTGTAGATTTTATTTGGCTTCATATCAATGAAAAAATATTTGTGTTTTGCATTCGCTTGGTAATGAATAATTACTCTATTATTTATTATCTTTACTTATCATTTGATGAGCATGCCTATAGTTTTGTATTCTAAGTATATACACATACGCTAACCCTTAGGATTTCTTTATTTACGTTTGCAAATACTTCAACTCTCATCTCAACTTGATGGATAAGAGAACCAAATACACTTACATGTGCATATTACCAAATTAATTACATGTGCATATTACCAAATTAATTGTATGTATTATAATATTGTTGATGGATAAGAGAACCAAATACACTTACATGTGCATATTACCAAATTAATTGTATGTATTATAATATTGTCGAGTTGTACATTGCGCAAGGCTTGAACTCGTCTCTGTTTAACTTGAGTCTTTTTTTTTACCAATTTGCCATTAAACCACACGGTGTTATTTCTTCCCAAGATCATTTCCACATGTCGTTGCAACATGTTAACTTGAAGACATGATAAACACAACTTATTTCATAAACCATCATTTCCATAGCATAAGTTTTACGATATTGAAACTATTTTTAATAAGCCGTGACAATGAGGATTTAACAATTTTGTTGATATATGAATAATGTCAATGTCATAATGTTTTTTTTCATATGATTTTTAAATTTAAATGATCTTGATTAATGAAATATTCACTTTGTGTTCAAAAGACATGATAACCAAAACTTATTTCGTAAACCATCATTGCCATAGCATAAGTTTTATGATATGGAAACTAGATTTAATAATCCATGACAATGAGGATTATAACAATTTTGATGATGTATAAATAATGTCAATGTCATAATGTTGATGATATATAAGCCATGTCAATATCATTTTTTGGTAAATATAAAATTATACTTTTTTTTTATTTTTTTTTGGTACATAAACATATACTCAAAGATCTTTCAACGACGGCTAATTATGATAGAGACACATTTACAAGCAACCATTTTGGAGTTGTGATACCCTTTAAGGTATAAGTTAACTTTCACATTCTTTGATTTGAAGGATAGATAGACACAAATGCTTTGGTGAAATGGTTAAATGTGTTAAAAGGTTATTACTCTATTAAACAAAAATTCAACATCGAAAAGTTCACCTTCACATTTCTTAAGTCCCTTCACCATGTCAAAACTTGGTGCAATAGTTATTGGGAGAGATATGTCGAAGATGTGGTTGCAACATTTAGGACATAACCCACTTGGAAAGGTTTTGTTGATGCCCTAAAGGAGGAATTATACCCTGTTAGAAACTATGACGACTAATACATGAGATGGACAACTCTACACTATTAGAGACCATAAAATGTTGGTGTACACTAATATTTTCCATACTTTGGAAAGGTGGGTATCAAAGACTCCAAGTAGCACTCCTATGGGTTTAGAATCCTCCATAGCAGAAGCATGGTAAAGGAAAACCTAACTTATTGAACAAAAGGAAAAAAGAAAGGAGGTCCAAATTTAGGATAACTATTCAAAGCCATATGCAAATAAGGGTAATGGGAACTCAAAGAAGGACACTAGAAAGTGGTGTGAGTTCCACAAAATCCCTTGGCACAACACTTATGAATGTCACTCAAAGGATCCATTATTGGCCAAGATAAAGGCCATAGAATTACACCTTGGATTGGACTTTGATTCAAACCATATAATTGAAAGTGGGTCATCGATGCATAACCCCAATGCTACCATCATAATTGGAAAAATCGAACCAAAAGAGACAAAGGAGCTTGAGGAAGGTGGGTGACTCTTTCATTCATTGATGTGGGTGAAAATGAGTCCATTACATTTCATTGTTGATAGCGGTAGCTAGAAGAATCTAATTTTAGTTGAGATCATCAATAGATTCAAGTCGATGACAATGCCACAACTTGGGGCATATGTTATTGGTTAGTTGATCTAGCATGAAGAAATCCACATCAGTCGGCAATGTTGCCTTCCCTATGACATCAAGCCCTTTAAAGATGAGGTGTTGTGTGATGTTTCCCCACTTAAATTTTGTGATGTTCTTTTAGGATAACCATGTCTATGGAAACATCATGTTATTTATGATTCTACCTACCTCACAGTGTCATTTTTACTTTGGAAAGACGTCTCTATAAGATACCAAATATAATTCTAACTATCACAGCGTCCTCAATCTAAGCAAAGCATTGTAAGAAGATAATCCCTCGAAACAAGAAACTTGTTCAGTTCATGATTTAGTTGAAAGCCGAAGGGAAGATCACTGCCATTGCTATGGCCTATGCATACGGTCTCTTTACACGGTCTCTTTAAACCATAGAAACAAATGGACAAATAGTAGAAGAATATAAAAATATCTTTACTTCACCTACAAAAGTGCCTTTGAATTGTTAGGTAAAACATTCAATTGATTTATAATTCTAGAATACCTTTCACTTATCGTGTTAAGAAAATAAACACTTAAATTACATAATATTCCATCATGATAAACATCTAATATTTCTTCGCTTAAGTGCTTGCTTTAGTAAAATGATAAGTGGAAGGTACTCCATCATTATAGACATTACTTTTAAAATGAAATTTAATAATCCAATAAATGTTTTAGTAAAACGATAAGTGGAAGGTATTCCATTGGTATATACACTGCTTTTAAAATAAAATAATAAATCAATCTTTTTAAAAGATTATGTATTTATGATTTGTTTTCCTGACAAAAAAAATCGTATATTTCTATTTATGAGAAAAGAAAAAATGCATCCTTAAGGTAGTCTCGAAAAGAGATAAAAAATCATATCTAAAATGGATTTGCCAATGGTTTGACAGAGGTTTCAGGATTATCTTCATAGAAGAAATTCATACAAAAAGTAATCTTCAAACCTTCCTTTGGATTGATGAATCTATTTGTCTTGCCCCATTTTTGTGATAGACTATAAACTTTAATTATAGACCATAGATTTGATTATGATTATTTTTTGAGGACATTCAGTTGTGAATGACTTGGTTATGTGTGTGAGATTGGTACATGTTGATGACCATGTGTTGTTTATGTTGATCTTTTATGATTATGCTATGTTGGTCATATTATGTTTTAATTGATGATTATGCTATGTTGGTCATATTATGATTTCATTGATGATTATGCTATGATATTGATGTGATAGAAAGATCACTTGATCATTATATAATTTGATGTTAATCAAATGTTATATGTCTTTGTTATGATAGTTGAGATGTTATATGATGTTATTATGTTCCGATATGATTGAATGAATGTGAAATGAGAAATGTTGACTAATGCTTATGCATACATATGTATATATATATCATGTACTCTGATGTGCTATCAAGTGTGAGATGTAGAACAGGTACATGCGACGCAAGTAGCCATCAATACATCATGGACTCGGAATGAATCATAAATCAGTGACAGGTGTTGATAACCTAAAAAAACATATATGCTTATGTGGAAATATTGGTAAAATATTTGACGCACGTGATGTGCATGGACTTGGGATGAGTTGGTTACATTGGCAGGTGTGGTAAAAGTTTTGACGCACATGATGTGCATGGACTTGGGATGGGTCGGTTGCATTGACAAGTGATGTCAAGCTATGATTCATGTTTTTATTTGAAATCTCATTTATTAAGATTTGGTGCACGTGGTGTTTACTTGCAAGTGATGGATGTGATTGCAATCGGTCCACAACAGGGGACGAGACCGAACACAACACAAGCTAAGTCTAGCCAATGTTGACACAATGAGTTTGATTAAAGTGAGAGAGGCTCCAAGTCATTAGGTGTGTGTTTCTATGAGGGTGGGTCTTAGTACAGTCACTCACGAGGTATATTGCTAGGGGGTGTGCAAAAAGGACTCGGTCATATTTCCCAGGAACCACTAGAACCTTATCAGGGTGATCGGTTTGAGTTAACAATGTCTCAGCCGTCGTACCACAACCCCACCTGAGGGAATATCTGAAGGGCATGCAGGAAGCATGGTGCCTTGATATCCCAAGTCATGACGAAAATGCGACGGATAATTAACTAATAATCAATGGGCGAAGAAAAGAGAATTAATAAAGTATAACCTGGCAAGCTATTAAGTAAAAAATAATTAATTAATTAATTTTAAAATAGATAAATGAATAAGTAATAAATGTAATAATAATAAAAATAAAAATAAAAGTAACAATAATATAATAAATTTTATGAAAATCAAATAATAATAATAACTAAGATAATGAAACAAAAATTAGAAAAATCTAAACAACTAAAAATTGGGTGGAATTAAAAAAAAAGGAAATGAAACATAACTAAGAAAAATCACTAAAGAAGAAAAAATAAACAAACAGACAAAGCCAAGGAAAAAAAGGAAAGAAAGCAAGAAAAGTTGGTCAGTTATTGTTAAATAAGAAAATGAGCATGAGGCTCACATATTTTCCTTTCGGCAAGAGTTTTGGAGTGCAGCTTGGGCTGTGACTCCCGTCAAGGTGACTGATTGAGATGTGATTCACTATGATGGTAGTAGGATTGGCACATCTTTTGGTATTGAGACTGGCATCATAGTTCATTGGCTAGCAAAGTGTTGCTGGCCTCATCGCAACTCGGGGGCTCCCAGGGAAAGCAGAGTACCCTAGGGTATGGTAGGGAGGAAACCGGTGGATCATTCAATATTTGCAATTTCGAAGATTGGACTTACAATGGGTTTTCGGCGGCAGCGTCAAACTCCAGCTTCGACCTCAATAGTTGGCAACTAGCGCTTTTGTAGGTATTCTTCGATTGTTTATTTACAAATATGATGTGATGAATATGATTTTCTTGAGATACAATTGAGTTGCAAATCTATTAATGATGAGTTTTGTATTCCATACTTGTAACAAAAGAAAAAAAGATAGAATTGTGGTTTATGTAAATGTTAATTTGTAATTGTTTTAGAAAAAATTTTATGGTGTAAATGTTCAGATCTAGCATTGAGTTTGTAGATTTAGCATTGAGTATGTATGCATGTTTTTGTTAGTTGGTTAGCTAGTCCCAAGAAGTTGATCATAAATTCAATTATGATTAATTCATTGAAATTATTTTAAATAGTTTAGTGGGTATTTAATTCTATGGTTTTTATTTGTTGATGTTAAAAAGATGTCCATAGTTGTAATTGGAATTCATGGGTTGAGAAAATAGTTGTTCTTTAATCTATGGAAAAAAAGGGATTATTTTGAATAAAGTCAATTGTACAGGAAAACCCCATTATATGAATTTAGGAGAGAAGGATGATTATATTCCATTGAGGGCATTCTTTTCAAACTTTATAAATACAATTTTTTAATTAGGCTACTGGTATTTTTACAATTAATAATTATGTATTTCATTTATAAATTAATAATTATGTATTTATTTATAACGGAAGTTTATATGTATAAAGCCCATGGGCTAAAAAAAACGGAGGTTACATTTATATGGAATGTGTGGATTATAACTTTGGGAGGAATTCTCATATGGAATCAAATGTTAATTTAAAAAGAAATTATTTGTACATGGTTCTTATTAGTAGGAAGGAGAGAGTAAATGTTAGATAATCCTCTCAGTCTAATTGTAATAGCCTAATAGAGAATTATAATGGACACCTAGCTACCCAAACCCATAAATTATGTCGAATAGAATTATGGAATTTGGTAGGGTTAGGATGTAAGTCCAAGGTGTTATCATAACCTCGACGTCACTATAATATAAATTTGATATGAAGTAATTATGGATAATTACGACCAAGAGTGTACAGGTTGCATGAATAAATTATAATTGACAACCTGTGAGTGAGAAGGTTAATTAATGGAGAAGCATCATACTTTTTGGTCATTATATGACCGTAGAGGAATAGAAGCCAAATTAGAGGTATGAAAAAAAAAGGAAATCTTATGTGAGAATATTATGTGTTGATATTTTTAAAAGAAATTATATATATCACGTGTTTATATCTTTAAAAGAAATTGTATATATATTATGTGTTGATATTTAAAAAAAATCATAATCTTAATATTTTCAAAGCGATTATATATAGTGTGTGTGTTGGTATTTATTATATATATATATATATATATTATTAATATTTGGTTAATATATATATACACTGTGTTGATATTTGATTTTTATATATATATATATATAGAGAGAGAGAGAGAGAGAGAGAGAGAGAGAGAGAGAGATCAATGTTGTATATATCGTCTCGGGGAAAGTATCGGCGAGGGTTTGGAATATAACTTCTTGGCGGTATCGGTGGAAAATGTCGGCGGGCCACAAAAAATACAAAAATACTCATTTTTTTCAATTTTTAAAACATATAAAGCAACAACGACATCAAATAGACACATCGTTACATAAATATGATGATACAAGTAATAAATAAGATGCATACGATGTCAAGTGGTCAAATATCTTCACTAAACTGAAAATTCTAGAACATGTTCCTAATAGGATGATACAAAATCACATCAAAAGCTCAAAATAAATGTATCTCATGAGATGAATCATCATGAGGCATCTAGATACTAAATAGTACATAATAAAATCAAAATGATAGATCATAGGAATCCCAATCATCAATTCCCTCTACCCCTTTTACGGGTGAAGGGAACCACTCGTCCTCTAGAAGTAGTAAGTGGTCGTGGAGGTGCTCGGGATGAGGTTGGAGTGGAAGATCCATAGCCTCCAACTACTCTAGTTGAGGCAGAAGATAAATTGGGTTGTCTCCTCCCAACCCCAACTCCAACTACAGGTCTCTGTGGTGGTGGTGGTGGTGGCATTAGTTGCACCGGAAGATGAATCTCCTCTTGAAAATCTATAGACATT
Source organism: Larix kaempferi (assembly GCA_027924585.1). Lineage (NCBI taxonomy): Eukaryota > Viridiplantae > Streptophyta > Pinopsida > Pinales > Pinaceae > Larix > Larix kaempferi. The sequence continues at coordinate 54,727,005 of BSBM01000753.1, forward strand.
GGAAGTGGATCATCCTCCTGCTCCTCCTCATCCTCCCCCTCCACTGTGGTCTCTATTGGTTGTGGAGTCTGATCTTCCAATCTCATAGATGATGATTCAGTCGTGTTTGAACCCCAAGTTTGGTTATGATCCTGGCACGATCCCCAGGGGGTCCGGGGGGCGCAGGGGCCAGCGCCCCCGAGAAAGGGGGTTTGGGGGCAACGCCCCTGTTGATACAATGTCTTTCGACAGTGGTTCACACTATCGTCAACAACACTAACAACCCCTTATACACCGGTCCGGAAAGGACTTACCCTTCCCAGCAACACCTGCGAAGCAGGTGAGGTCTCACCCGAGGCAAAAAAGGGTGCTGCAGGAACCAAGCTTCTGCAATGGCAAGGAGGATATGCTCCTACACATAGAATTCACACTATCGAATGAACCAGAGATGACTAACTGTGTAATCAGCTATCAATTTATCATTTGTATCAAAAGAAATTCGCAGATTTAACATAGACCATTCACATTAACAAACTCATCCTACTTAATCGCATTAAGCATCATTAAATACGCATCATCATAAACATACCTAATCATTCATCATTTTATAAGACAAAAGATAGATATCGCATCATAATCAAACATCTCCATGCATTCATCAAATACTGCGGAAAAAACCCGTCGTAGGGATAGTTAAACCATCTTACTGCAAATACACTACTCCGAAACAGAGCATAGCGAATCTATCATACTCTCTCTAATCCCGCCCCCTCTTAGGCTTACAACTCTCCTCTATTTATATGCTTCTATTTTATTACAACATGGTCCACATGAATGACTTAACAATTAAGTATTCTAAACTATTCTTGCACTTCCTTAGACTACACAATTTTTCCTTCTTCTGCAGGATTTGGCTTTCGCGCCTGTCGGCTTCCACACTTCCTGCGGATCTATCCCATGCCAACAGGCCCCCAACAAAAAATTATGGCTCGTCCTCGAGCCACCTCAGCTGGACGCCTCTGGTCTACACTTAGCCATCGCTGTGTTGTCCTTCTGAAACTGTTCTTGTCATCTGGAGCTCGATGTTGCATACTTCTCATCCCAATATGTTGATTCCTTGCTCGTTGTCATGTATTTCTCGAACTCCTCCTCCAGTCACTTGGAACCTTGATCATCTACCTCTCGGGCAGCCACCGCCCTATTTCATGGTCGTTCTCGACTGAGGAAAAGTTCATCCATATCTCCAAGGTGGGAAACAGGCCGACTGTTTCGACACATCTATTTCGCGCCCTAGGCTACCTTCTACTGGGGCCAGGGAGCCTCCACTCCTCGCATTCTTGTAGTCATTGGGACCACGAATCTTTGCACTATCACCACACACTTAAACATCTTGGATGATACCTCAACTTGGTTTCCCCAGAGTCCCTGTGCTGCTTCCTTATCTGGTTGTTCATGGACACTCATTGTTCTTGCTCTCAGTGCACCTGGTGTGCTACCGCGCGAAATGAAATGGATCATTTCCACAGCTTCCTTGGAACTCCTTACTCAACTAGCTTCCTGATCAACCCACAGGATGAAACTTCTTAACTCTCCTCTCCCTACTCATCGATACTGTGTTGTACTATCGACCTTCACTACTGGTATTTATGCTTGCACTTCATGTCTTCAAGGTCTGGCGCCGTCATCATTTGCACCATCTTGGCCATACTCTGGTGATGTGATCATCATTTTCCACCGTCGTCTTTTGGTGATGCTTGTCTGCGGTTGTATGTTCGGATGTGAGTCTTGCATCCGAAGTATCATTTGCGCGAGTTGGTTGTACCTTCACACATAGCGGCAAAGCATTGTCTGACTAGTCGCCCCCTTTGCCATGTCTGTCCTTGTTAGATCCTGACTGGCCATCATGTCTTCGCATCCTTCATTCAAGTCCTTTGTGTCTTTTCTTTTTTTACTGCTGTATCGGATCACAGTGATAGGGCTTTAGCCTATTTCCATTCACCATGCGAGGCAATAATGCCCGATATAAGGTCTCTAACTGTACTGCACCACCGTTAGTGACAAAATTGATGATGTAGGGCCCTAACCCATGCATTTGTAATTTACCTGGATGTTTCACAAACTTGCTATCTTATAACAACACCATGTCTCCTTTCTAAAAATATTTCTGCCTAATATGACGATTGTGCCATGCTTTCTGGCGATCCTTTTCAACCTTTTGGTGGAATCCCGCGATGAACCGATCTTCCTCTAACTATACTAATTGTGCTAGTCGTTCTTCCAAAGCACCATCATCGCTCATTTCTGTGGCCACTGCGATGCGCAAGCTTGGAACAATGTATTCCATCGGCATAACTGCTTCTTTACCGTAGACGAGCTTAAATGGAGTTTGGCCTGTTAATCGCTTGCATGTGGTTTGATAGGCCCAGAGGATCGCTGGGATTTTAAGGTCCCAATCATCTTGATTCGTGTTGCATACCTTCGTGAGTGCGTGTTCCAGGACTTTGTTGAATGCTTCCACCGTCTCGTTTGCTTGAGGGTGGTAGGGAGTACTTTTTTTGTGTTGAACCTGAAACTCCTCCGTCAGTGCTGTAATTGTCTTATTCACAAAGTGCATCCCTTGGTTGCTTAGCAAAACCTTTGGACATCCGAATTTGGTGACCACATTGTTGAAGAGGAATCTGGCGGTCGTTGATGCAGTACAATCCTTGATTGGCACGGCCTCTATCTAGCGTGTCAAATACTCTATCGCAGTTATGATGTAGCGTGATTCGATGTGTTTCCTTGGGGGGTTAATGGGGCCCACAAAATCAACCTCTCATTTTTCGAACGCTTGCAATGTAATCTGGGGCACTAATGGCATCTCATCCCACCTTGATGGTTTCACTGTGCATTGGCAGACGTCGCAGTTCTTGGCATAGTCAGTGGCATCGCTATGCATGGTTGGCTACCATAATCTGGCTGTCAAGATCTTTTTCGCGGTGGCCTGGCCTCCATAATGTGCTCCAACAATGCCATCATGTGCCTCCACTAGAATCCTTTCCTGCTCATGTGGGAGAATGTAGCAGTGCAATATCTCATCTAGGCCCATCTTATACAACTGTCCTGCAATTAGTTGGAAGTCCGCTGCCTTGAAAACTAACTGTTTCTTCTGACTGGTGGTGAACTCATCCGGCGCCTTTCCTATTGCTAGGAACTAAATAATTGGTTAATTGTAGTCGTTGATCATTTCAACTCTGAATAGCTGAGCATCTGGTAATCCTTCACTGATGCTTGGCGGTTCCTCCCCTGACTTAACCCTTGATAGGTGGTCTGGTCCTGCGTTCAACCATCCTAGCTTCACAATGATCTCAAAATCGAACTCCTGAAAAAGTAGTAGCCATCAACAACTCCCCCCACCCCAACACAGGCTTGTTCACCAAAAATTTCAGTGCTAAATGGTCGGTGAACATTTTGAAGTGGCCCCCTAAAAGATAGTGCCGAAACTTCTGTAAGGCATATACCATCACTAATCCTTCTCATTCAGTGGTTGTATAGTTCTTTTCTTCCGTCGACACCTTCCTACTTGTGAAAGATATCGGATGGTCAATGTCGCCTTCACTTGGTTGGGCCAAGACAACACCTAGTGCGACGGACGACGTGTCAACGTGGACATGAAACTCTTTCCTCCAATCTAGGAAGGCAAGGATGGGTGCTTCCACCATCTTTGTCTTCAGAACATCTAAACTCTTTTGGCATTCTCCATTCGACTCAAACTTCACATCCTTCTTTATTAATTGCTCCATGGGTGCTGTGATTGCGGCATATCCTCTGATGAACTTGCGGTAATAGCCTGTGTGGCTCAACATTGGCCTGAGTTGCTTAACTGTTGTTGGGGGTGGAAGGTCAACAATGATGGTAATCTTCGCTGGATCAACTAACAGGCCCTCCTTACAAACAATGTGTCCCAGCAGTGTCCTGAATGGGGCACAAAAGATGCATTTCTTCAAGTTAAGGGATATCTGGTGGTTGCGACATCGTTCTAACATCAGTATGAGGTTTGCAATGTGGTTCTTGACCAACCCATATACTGTCCAATCGTCCATGTATACCACGCAAAACTTATGGATATAGTCCTTGAATGCTGCAACTACCATTCGTGAGAATATTGCGGGGCATTCTTCAAACCAAATGGAATTACTGTATATTGATAACACCCCCATTCAGTGACAAATGTGGTCTTATGCCTATCCTCCTTCGTAATATTAATTTGGTGGTAACCTAAGAACCCATCTATAAACAAATAATTTTCCTGACTGCCAACCCCTTTGATTACTTCATTTGTGAAGGGTGTCAGGAACGAGTCATGTAAGCAGGCATCGTTCAACTTCCTTAAGTCGATGCAAATTCTCACTTCGCTGGTTTTCTTATCTTGGACAACCATCAGGATAATCCATTCTGAATCTTCTACAATTTCAATGATGTCGGCTTCCAACATCCTCTCAAGCTCAGCCTATAGTCGTTCCTTGTGTCACAGGTTTAAGCGATATGGTCTTTGTTTAACCGTCTTCGCACCAAGTTTCAGGGGGATCTTCATTTCGCCGATGTCCTCGGAGATTCCCTTCATCTCTGAGAATTTCGTTGGGAACAAGTCCTAAAACTCATGCAGTAGATCTATCATTTTTCCGATAGTCGACTCGACCTAATAATCTCCAATGTTCTTGAATTTTGGGTTTTCTTCCGACCCGATGTTTACCTTCGTAATCTTCAGTAGCTGGTTGTACTTATCGAATGGTAGCTTAGGTGCCTTTACATTGTGACTGCCTTCAGAATATGGCACATATGTGGCTCTTGGGCCGTTGTCATCATTCGGCTCTCCTAAGATGTTGTAGCAGTCCATCATCATTTTGGGTGTGATGGCCCATCATAGTTCTAATGGTTGTGTTGTCGATTCTGCCTCGAAAATCTTCTTCTTAATTATCTGAAGTGCATTATGGATGAAGGGATTTTTGTCTAAGAAGGAGAACATTTGGCTGAATCCAATTGTTAATTGATCCCAAGAAAGTGTACCGAGTCGCAGCTCCGTTGCAACATACGAACTCCGTGGTATTTCATCCAAAGTGTGCACAAAGGCATGCACCCACTCCTGCTCCTGTCGCACTACCCATTGGTTCTGGAAAGCCTTCACATGTTTGTTCAAGTTACCTCTGCCATCGTACTTCCATCCGTTCCATGTTGTGGTGTCACCAAAACGTACCTCCAAGAGGCGTCGGCATAGTGGCCAGTTTGATATCTTTGATTTATGTGCCGCCCACCAGCACGCGGGAGTAGCCTTCAAGGCTTCCTCCAAGCCCAGGAGTCTCTGTGTTTCTGCTACCTTTTCTTCGAATTCAGTCAGGAAGGTGCTCAGCTTTGGTAATCCTTCATACGTTGGCAGCGCGCACTCCTCAGTAGCCACCCAATGCACCGACTGTGTAATTCTTGCACATCTGCGAAACGACACTTCATGAAGTCGATTTTTCCAATTCTCCAATGCCTCATCTGAGTCCAAAGATGATGAACTAGAGCTGCACCATCCTAACTCCCCTTCATCAGTTGGATTGATGTAGTCTTCAGAAATGTTATACAGGCTATCCCATCCTTCCGCATATTCATCTCTAGTGGGTTCCACGTATCATTGTCCTTCCGTAGGATCCAGTGGTGCGACAACCCTTATTTGCCGATCTTCGAATGACATGATCCACTTCTTGAAATTAATGATTTCCTGATTTTCCATGGCCCAGTCGATCCCCAATAGTGCCGGATAAGGGCATGTGTTATCTATTATCTCAATGACATCAAAATCAGCATATGTCCTAAGTCCTTTGATCTCGATGGGAAGTTGACACACTCGTCCAAGAGGGGTGACTTTGCTCTGATTTTCCAATCGTAGCTACACTGGTGACCAGGTCATTTGTGGTTTCCCCATTGTCTCCCATGTTTGTTTGGTCAAAATATTCACGTCTGACCCCAAATCCAAAATAATGGAGTCGACATAAAACTCTCCAATCTGTGCCGACATCCGCATCTCTCTACCTGTCTTTCTTTTCTTATGTATGTGATTGACCCTGAGTTCCTGGCATCCACCCTCCCGTTGACACAATAGCTTGGATATCTCCTCCAATGCCTCCTCATCTTTTGCTAATTCTAAACAACTCCCGATGAAGGCTCTTAAGGCAGTGGCCTTTCGCCGCGATTTTCTTCGATTGAACATCGGCGGCATATTGTAAATCTCTTCTTGAGGAGATGTGTTCCTCTGTCACCTTAGCATCTCCTACTGTGCCTTCGAGAAGACATCCTTTTCAGCCTTCGCGTCAAAGGAAACATGTTTCTTTCTCGCTGGTTGAACACTATGTTGCGGCTGGTCAGCTTCCGTTGGCGCCTTCCCTTGTGTCACTATTCCCACCATCGCAGAGTGCTTTCTAGCTTCTGCCGATATTTTCTGTACCGCTGGTTGGTTCTAGTTCTGATTCTGGTTTTCGTTCTGGTTCGGAGGAGATGGTAGGTTCTTCCTCTGCCATTTGGCGATGAGCTGTGGGCAATATTCGATGCTATGGTCCACTCCACTGCAGTACGTGTATTGCGGGGCCGGATTGGGGCAATCCCTTACGAAATGTCCTTGTTGCCCACAATTATAACATGTAGGAGGTCCTTGACCTCATCCGGAAGCTCCTCCTCTTCCTGCGCCACCACCACGTCCTACGTGGAATCCTCCACTGAAACCTCCTTGTGGTTGTCCATATTGCGTCTGCTGATATTGTGGCTGCAGATAGTGTTGATACGGCAGTTGCTGGACTGCGGCTGCGGGTATGGATACTGCGGTGCTCCATACTATGGTTTCCTGTACTAGCCTTGACCGAGCTGCGTCGACTGCATAAACTACGGCTGTGGCTGGGCATTTTGTGGTTGCTGCAACCCCAGCTGTTGTTCTTCTCCCTTCACCAGGTATGCATCCATGTTTCATTCTTGCAATAGGTGGTGGGCCCTACAATCCTTCTCAGTGTGCCCACCGACCGACAGCATTTGCAATATAGACTTGTTGGTTTCAACACTATTTTCTGTAAGTATATGCAATCCTCCAGTCGATGCCCCCTGGCCTGGAAAACGGGACACCATGGCAGACCTTCCCGGCGAAGGGGTTTCGGCGGCCTCGAATTCAAATACTGTTGAAATGTTGAACAGTTATCCTTATGGTGGCCTTCTGTCCTACATCTGGTGCACCATATGGGTATCTTTTCCTTGCTTCAGGTCCTGCAATTGGAGAGTTAGTGTAGCCAACTATGCTCGTATCTTATCCATTCCAGCTCCAGTTTCTCCGATCGGTGAAGCCTCCAGTCTCATTGCGATTTCCAATGCTTCGGCTTGATCCGCAACCTTCTGTTGCATCAATGGTCCCCAGATATGTGGTACCAGCTCGACGATAAACCACTCTTTATGCTGCATGTCGTTTATCGGAAAACTTACTTTCGCTATCAGTGTCTTATATCTCTGACCAAACTCCCATATTGGACATTTGGGTATTGCCTAATCTCCTTGAGCTCATTAATGTACTACACTTCTGACTTGGGTTTTTTAAATTCCTGAATCATCGTTGTTTTAATTTCTGCCAATGTTTTTCTTGGAACGTTGGTAAACTTTATGAACCAGTCCAGCGCACGGCCCTGAAAGATTGTCGCCAACTTTCCCTTTTTGATGTTCTTATATTGGACCTGCTTCACGGTCCACACTGCTTCGCATAAAAACCAAAACTGCTCGGGATCCTCTGTCCCGTCTCCTACAAAGCTCGGTGTCTTCGTATAGTCCACCATTGTGGTGTTCCTACTATTGTTACCTACTGATGCGCTACTTTTTCCGTTGCAAGTGGGACAGCTCTGTGAACTATTTGTGGTTCTTCCTTTAAATTGATGAGTGGTGTGCGAGGTCGAAGGTATGTGGTAGCTTACAATCCGTCCTTCTTCTGGGGTAGCCTGGTCACTGCTTTCCTCCTCGTAATAAGGGGGTTCTGTCCTCTGTGGCCCTGTTTCGTAGTCTTTCCTTCCAGTCCTCTCAGGGGACTCTTCCTCATTCCTCCTCCTCTTATTAGGATGCCGGAATATTGTTCCACTTCTCAAGGTGCCACAGTCTTCCTCAACTTCCCTTAAAAATTCGTCGTCACTCATGTCCATCTACCATACATCTTTCCTAACGGATCCGTAATCATGCAATACCTACAACCCCTGCACACCAATCTGTCTACTCATTGGAGGTCATTTTCAACATGCCCTTTTCACATGCTAGCATCTTAATCCACAGGTTTAGCGACAGAATGAACCTCCCCCTCGGTCCCCTGAAAAATCATCTTTTTGCGTCGCTGTAAGAGCTATTGGTATCTACTGCGAATTCAGTGATGTATCCCTCTAGGATACTATCGACCCAGAAATCAACAACCGTTGATACTGTATTATTGACTTGCTTCAGATGTCGAATTAATTCTGGAGTCCACTGATCTGGCCTAATGTTCTGGTTGGTATGTCCTCTGAATCTCAACTGCGCAAGCCACTCCTGTAGTATCACTGGAAACTCGACGAAGAATATCTCATGGATATCCGAATATATATGCTTTTGTAACCAACTTTCTACTGTCTGTATCGGGTTCCTCCTTTCTTCTTTCGTGAATTCTTCTGCTTTCTAACCAAACCACTCTTGGATCTTTTGCTTCATTGGATGCCACAACATATTCTCTTCTTTCTCCTTGGGGTCCCGGCAACGGAACCATTTGCTGACACAATGTCTTTCGACAGGGGTTCACACTGTCGTTAACAAAACCAACAAACTCTAATACACCGGCCCGGAAAGGAGTTACCCTTCTCAGCAACACTTGCGAAGTAGGTGAGGTCTCACCTGAGGTGGATAAGGGTGCTACAGGAACCAAGCTTCCACAGTGGTGAGGAGGATATGCTCCTACACATAGAATTTGCAATGTCACACGAACCAGAGATGACTAACTCTGTAATCAACTATCAATTTATCATTCACATCAAAAGAAATTCGTAGATTTAACATAGACCATTCACATTAACAAACTCATCCTACTTAATCACATTAAGCATCATTAAATACGCATCATCATAAACATACATAATCATTCATCATTTTAGAAGACAAAAAATAGATATCGCATCATAACCAAACATATCCATGCATTCATTCAATACTGCGGAAAAAACCTGTCGCGGGGATAGTTAAACCATCTTAATGCGAATACACTACTCCGGAACATAGCATAGCAAATCTATCATACTCTCTCTAATCCCTCCCCCTCTTAGGCTTACAACTTTCCTCTATTTATATGCTTCTATTTTATTACAACATGGTCCACATGACCGACTTAACAATTAAGTATTCTAAACTATTCTTGCTCTTCCTTAGACTTCGCAATTATTCCTTCTTCCGCGGGATTTGGATTCCATGCCTGTCGGCTTCTGCACTTCCTGCGGATCTATCCCATGCCAATAGCCCCCGAGAAAAAATTTTGGGGCTATTTTGCCAATAGTTTTCGGGCCCATGGTTTTGGGTAACCCGTGGTATTTTCCCATTGTATTTCCCTTATAAAAGAAAAACATTGTAATACGGCTAGGGTTGATGTATTAGGTATTATGCATTGTAAAGATCTCTAAGATCAAAAGGGAGACTGGACAGTGAATAGGAAGTGCAGCGGCTGTGCTGCAGGTTGTATCCCTTCACTTTGCTAGACGGTATAATAATAAGGACTGGCAACTTCAGTGTGGATGTAGCCCAAGTTGGGTGAACCACAATATATCTGTGTCTCTCTTGTAATGTGTATGTGATTATATTTTCATTTATGTTTATTGTTATTGCTCTGCGATCCTGTTTTTCTAACAGTTGGTATTAGAGACAAAGGTCTATTTGGCAGTTAAACCCGTAAGAAACTAGGGTTTTTAGTTCGAGTGGGAGCAATGGCAGAAGAAGGAAAGTTTAAGGTTGAGAAGTTTAACGGCCAAAACTACCAATTATGGAAGATGCAAATGGAGGACTATCTATACCAGAAGGCTATATTCCTGCCGTTCAAAGGAAGAGTAAAGTAGCTGGTGGCCATGAAGGTCGAAGAATGGGAGGTTCTTGACAGAAAGGCACTAGGGACAATATGGTTGTCCCTGGATTCGTCGGTGGATTTCAATATCTCAAAAGAAAAGACAACGAAGGGTTTGATGAGCGCATTGGGTAAGCTGTATGAAAAAACCTCGGCCTCCAACAAGGTATTTATAATGAAGCGTTTATTTAATATGAATATTTCTGAAGGTGGATCTGTTGCTGATCATTTAAATGAATTTAATACAGTTACAAATCAACTAAGTTCTATAAGTGTGAACTTTGATGATGAGGTTAGGGCACTTCTAATATTATGTTCATTGCCAGAAAGCTAGAATAGCTTGGTCATGGCTGTAAGTAACTCTGTCTCCGGTTCAAACACCTTGAAATTTGATGATGTTATTGGTGTTATTCTGAGTGAAGAAAAAACATAGGTGAGACATCAGGTAATGTGTTGACCATGGAGAGCAGGGGAATACAAAAGGAGAGAGGAAAGAGCTAAGGTAATCATGGCAAGTCTAAAACAGGAAAATCCAAGTCCAGACTGGGAAAAATAGAGTGCTAGAACTGTGGAAAGAAAGGACATTTGAAGAAAGATTGTAGATCTCTAAAGAAAAAAAGAGATGGACAGAAGGAAACTACCCAGGAAGCAAATGTAGCAAGTGATGTGTTATAAGATGCTTTGATTGTTGCATTAGATAATACTAGTGATTATTAGGTAGTAGATTCAAGGGCTTCATGTCATGCTACACCCCATAGGAAATATTTTCATGATTATGTTACAGGCGATTTTGGACATGTTTTATTGGGTGATGATGAGCCATGTAAAATTGTTGGAATGAGTAAGGTATGGATAAAATTTAAGAATGGAACTGATTGGCTGCTGAAATATGTAAGGCATATTCCTGCTATGAAAAGAAATATGATCTCAACAGGCCAGTTGGGAGATGGAAGCTGTCTATCTATGTTTGAAGAAACGTGGTGGAAGATCACTAAAGGATCAATGGTGATAACAAAAGGAGAAAGAGTAGGTACGTTGTATTTATGTCCTCATAATACTGGCCATTCTATATCTTTATCTTCCACAAGAACATATACAACATTTTAGCATCATAGGCTTGGCCACATGAGTGAGAAGGGGATGCAGATTCTCCACTCAAGGAAGTTGTTACCTAATTTGAAGCAGGTAAGTTTGGAATTCCGTGAAAAGTGTGTTTATAGAAAACATAAGAGAGTCATATTTCTCAGGGTTGGGAAACAGAAGAAGAATGAAAAGTTAGAGCTTGTGCATACTGATGTATGGGGACCGGCTTAGGTACAATCTCTTGGTGGCTCTCATTATTATGTTACATTTATTGATGATGCAACTAGGAAAACTTGAGTTTATTACATTAGACAGAAATCTAATGTGTTTTCTACCTTTAAGAAGTGGAAATCTTTGGTTGAGAATGAGACAGGAAAAAGGTTGAAGTGTCTCAGATCTGATAATGGAGGTGAGTACTACGGCAAGGAGTTTGATATTTCCTATTCATACAATGGGATTCGTAGAGAGAAGACAGTCCCAGGAACACCACAAGAAAATGGTGTGTCAGAAAGGATGAACAGAATGATCATGGAGCATGCAAGGTGTATGAGATTGCATGTAGGGTTGCCCTTACAGTTTTGGGTGGATGCTATAAATACTGCTATTTATTTAATAAACAGAGGACCTTCAAGTGCTTTGGATGGTGGTATTCCATAGGAGGCATGGGAAAATAAAAAGGTAAACTACTCATTTATGAAAACATTTGGTTGTGAAGCATTTGTCCATATTGATAAAGAAAATAGAATAAAGCTTGAAGCTAAATCCAAGAAATGTACCTTTTTCGGATATGGGGTTGATGAATTTGGTTATCGTTTATGGGATTATGAAAATAAAAAAATCATCAGTAGTAGGGATGTAATATTCAATGAAAAGGTCATGTATAAAGATCAGTTGTAGGGAAAGAACAGGAAAACGAAAACATAGAGTACATAATACTTGATGAAATTGAAGAAAATAAATTTTCAAAGGTGCCAGAAAATCAAGAATAGCAACAAGTACCTGAAACTCCTGCAACTACAAGAAGATCTACCAGGTTAAGTAGACTCCCTGAACGATACTCTCCTTCAATGTATTATTTATTGATGACTGATTCTGGTGAACTAGAATGTTATGAAGAAGCAATGCAAGTCGAAATTAGAAAGAAGTGGGAGCAAGGCATGAATGAGGAGATGGACTCATTGGTTGGAAACCAGACTTGGGATTTGGTTCAGTTTCCTACTGGTAAAAGAGCATTGCAGAACAAATGGATTTACAGGTTGAAGAAAGAAGAAGGAGGTAAGAAGTGGTACAAGGCCAGACTTGTTGTAAGGGGGTTTGCACAGAAAAATGTATAGATTTTGATGAAATATTTTCTCCTGTTGTTAAGATGAATTCAATTAGGACTATCTTAAGTCTAGTGGTGGTAGAAGATTTGCATCTTGAATAGTTAGATGTAAAAACAACCTTTCTCCATGGGGATTTGGAGGGAGAGATATATATGCAACAGCCACAAGGGTATGAGGTCAAAGGGAAGGAGGATCTAGTATGTAGGTTGAAGAAGAGCTTGTATGGCTTGAGGCAAGCTCCAAGGCAGTGGTATTTAAAATTTGGCAGGTTTATGACAGAACAGGGTTATAGTAGATGTCATTCTGACCACTGTGTTTATTTCAAGAGGATAGACAATGGAAGTTATATTATCTTGTTATTGTATGTGGATGACATGCTTGTTGCAGGGTCTAACATGCAGGATATAAATGTGCTCAAAAGGAAGCTAGCTAATTCATTTGCGATGAAGGATTTGGGTGTTGCAAAGCAAATACTTGGTATGAGAATAAGGAGAGACAGGAAAAATCACAAATTGACATTGTCTCAGAGTGAGTACATACAAAAGGTGTTGGAGAGGTTCAAAATGCAAAATGAAAAATTAGTAAGTACACCTTTGGCCAGCCATTTCAAACTCAGTAAGGAAATGTGTCCTAAGACACAGGAAGAGATAAATTACATGTCCAAGATTCCCTATCAATCAGCAGTTGGTAGCTTGATGTATGCCATGGTGTGCACAAGACCAGATATTGCACATGCAGTGGGAGTTGTGAGTAGATATATGAACAATCTAGGTAAAGAACATTGGAAATCAGTACAGTGGATTCTCAGGTATGTTTTGGAGGTTCAGAAACTGTTCTACAGGGATATTTTAATGCAGATATGGAAGGTGATAGGATAGCAGAAGGAGCACCATAGGGTATGTGTTTACTGTAGGTGGAACAACAGTAAGTTGGATTTCAAAACTTTAAAAGGTTGTTGCACTTTCAACAACGGAAACAGAGTATGTTGCTGTTACAGAGGCTAGTAAAGAGATGATTTGGTTGCAGAGGTTTATGGAGGAATTGGGTAAGAAGCAAACGAATAGCAGGTTGTATAGTGACAACCAAAGTGCCATTCATCTTGCAAAGAACTCAGCATTCCATTCCGGGACTAAACATACACAGCTCAAGTACCATTTCATACGCTCTGTTCTGGAAGATGAACTATTGAAGCTGGAAAAGATACACACTAGCCAGAATCCTGCAGACATGTTCACAAAGGTAGTGACCAGAGAGAAACTGAGTTCTTACTCAATTTCAATTGGCCTTCTAACATGAAGGTGAAAAGGAGAAATTTGCCAAGTCCAAGTCCAGTAAGTGCAGCAGCGGTGGAGTTGTTGTGATTAGTCTCCAAGTGGGAGATTGTTGGTTGTGGAGCCTGATCTTCCAGTCTCATAGATGATTATTCAGCTGTGTTTGAACCCCAGGTTTGGTTATGATCCCGGTACGATCCCCAGTGGTCCGGGGGTGCGGGGCCAGTGCCCCCAAGAAAAAATTTTGGGGTTGTTTTCACCAATAGTTTTTGGGCCCATGGTTTAGGGTAACCTGTGGTATTTTTCCATTGTATTTCCCTTATAAAAGAAAGACATTGTAATACAACTAGGGTTGATTTATTAGGTATTATGCATTGTAAAGATCTCTGAGATCAGAAGAGAGACTGTGAGACAGTGAAGAGGAAGAGCAGTGGCTGTGCTGTAGGTTGTATCCCTTCACTTTGCTGGACAGTATAATAATAAGGACTGGCAACTTTAGTGTGGACGTAGCCCAAGTTGGGTGAACCACGATATATCTGTGTCTCTCTTGTAATGTGTATGTGTGATTATATTTTCATTTCTATTTATTGTTATTGCTCTGCGATCCTATTTTTCTAACAGTCTCATCCCCCAATGCATCTGCATGATCCTCCCCCTCCTCCAACCACTCCGGTGCCTCCTCCAACTCCACCCTCCACTGACTAGTGGTATCAATGGCATCCAAATTTATGGCCTCCATGTCAGGTTCTTTGTCAAGTTGCTTCACCCATATCCTTAGATTGTAGTAGACATACACCATGTCATTAAGGTGTTGGGTACCTAACCTGTATGAACATTAATGGCCATAGTTAGTAATGGTAAGTTGTAGTAAATTAAATTTTTAAAATTAAAAATTAAAAAATATAAGCAATTTAAATTTTCATTGTTGCATTTTTGAACATTTCTAACATGTTGTGCTTCTTAGAATGTATCTTTTCAAAGACACTCCAATTGCGCTGACACCCTGATGAATTGAAAGTTTGGATAAGCACCCGAATGACAAGTTTCTGCAACTCTGGGAGCTTTCCACCATAGTGTTTCCACCATACATCTACAATGAATAAAATGAAAGGATTCAATGGAAGACAACAAAATATATTTCTATCAAGTAATAAATGTCAAATATATATAAAGGAAAAAACAAAATTTGAAATTGAAGCTTACCTGGCATCTTTGTTGTCCTATCTAAGATAGCCATCTCATAACCCAAAACCCCCGCTACCATCCTATATATCTTTATATGTCTAGAAATATCTAAGTGTTCAGTTGGAGTGTGCACCATCCTCTGAACACACTGGAAAAAACCATCCATGACCTTACCATCAAAATTAAATCCACAAACATAAGTGAATGCAGGGTTGAGGAAGAGCCATGCTGCATGAATGGGACGACAGAGAGTGTTATTCCATTGTTCATCAATCACACCCAAAATCTGAGCTCTCTTGGTGAGTCCTTCCTCACCCTTGTCATCATAGTACCGATAGATAACTTGGCCCTATCCATGGCCTCATACAAGTAGCCCATTGTGGGCTTGTCGCCATCAACCAATCGAAGAACCTTTACCAAAGGTTCACTACTGGTACATACCTCACCTACTGCACTCCAGAATCTCTGGTCATGTCGCACAAGTTGGGCTATGGCTTTCCCATCTTGTTTGGTGCTATAGACACAAGCAACCCACTCATTAGAAAGAAACATCCTCTGTAACTCCAACATGCTCTTGAGGAGCGACTGAAGTGAAATGAAGTTGGTGGCGAAACATGTGATCGCGGGACGAACCAACTCTCTGTTCTCCGTGAACAAAATACTTCGTTATTGAGACTAACATCATAGTTCATTGTTTAGCAGAGTGTCGACAGCCCCGTCGCAGCTCAGAGGTCCGAGGGCAAGGAGAGTACCCATGGGTATGGTAGGGAGGAAACTAGTGGATCAAGATTGATTGGAAAATCAAACAAGGAGCATATGAGGTGGAGGCTTCAGTGACTACAACGATATTTGGAATTCCACGACAAGCGGATCAAGTCGGTCCAGTTTTTGATTTAATGTTTCTTGTTATTTCTTTGAATGACATATTGGTTAAAAGAGAAAATAAATGAACTAGATCTGTTGAATGAGTTGTAGAAAATTTTTATTAGTTTTTCAAATCTATTATTATAAATATGTATGCATGTTTATTTAGTAGTTTCAACCTTGGAGGGGCGTTAGACTATTCTACCATTTTGAAGCTCCTCAATCACACAAAATTCAAAATTCAGACTCAAGCCTTTTTTAGAAAGAGTATCTACTTGCTGGTTATATTCTTGATAAATATGCTCAAAACTGAGAGAAAGAAAAGAAGCAGCAACTTCCTACAGGTCCTCTATCAAGTGATGAAGTAGGATATTCTGAACGTTGATCACTTTGTTCATGCATTTGATTAAAAAATGGGAGTCACCTCCAATCTGAATGGATTGAATATTCAATTCTTTAACAAATTTCAACAGAAGATAAAGAGTCTGCAGTTCTGCCCAATTGTTTTATCTAGGCCCAACAAACCCATAACATTGAAAGAAGTGATCCTATGAGAGGTAGACAACAAAACCTATGCTGCATTTTGATCCATTATCTTGAGAAGCACCATCAAAACAAGCTCAAGGAAAAGAGACGCCAACCTCAGAAATATGGGTTCAATCCTTATCTGGATTTTTGTTTTTCTGCCTGTAGAAATAAAAAAGACCACAAATTCTTCCTAAATCCACTGGCAAGTGAGGTATTTCATCTTCAAAATAGCTTTATTCTGCCTCAACCAAATGGCCCAAGAGACTAGGAAATGAAGAGGGTGAAGATACTTCAAATCTTTAGACTAATAAAATTGAAGAAGACAATAATCAATTGGTTCCTTAGATAAAATATCATGCTGTTGATAATGAGCTTCCAAGGAAATCCACACCTCTTTGGTTATACTACAACCCCTAAACAAGTGATCATAACTTTTTGCACATCACTCTTGCACAAATAACATATACTCAAACCTAGCCAATTCCCATGGATTAATCTATCCCAGGTCAAGAGATGACGGATTAGAATAAGCCAGAGTAGAAGAGTAGACATGGAGGGGACAATTACCTGCCTAATTTTTTTCCACTACCAACATACCAGACCATCTCCAACTTGAAACATAGATTAATAGCCTATTTTATCAGAGTAAGAACCCCCTGATTGATTATAGATCCATGCTAGCTCATCTGGTTCATCCTTGAGACGAAAATGACTTCTTAGTATAGAGAAAGAATAAGTTTCCCAAATATTATCCATTTCTCCAATCAAGTTCAAATCCACGACAGATAACCACCCTTGATTCCACATGTTGGAAGTGACTTTATCTCCCAACTTATCCAAGGTAGCCTTATCGGAGTCTTGAATATGAGAGATAAAATCTCTAGGAAAACATAGTTATACTAGTAGCCCAAGAATTGAATCTGTTCCCACCCGAACATAACGCCCATTCCCCACCTTCCAAGCAACATAGCTCCCAATCATCGAAAAAGCATTGGAAAGAGCCTTCCAATGGTTCGATACATTGTTAATGAATTTGATTCTCTTTAAAATCCAATCAACCACTGTCCCTAGATAAATATATTTAGCAGATAAGATAGATTGCCAGAGAATGGAATTAGTAAGGAAGGACCAAATTATTTTCCAGCTAGCGCTTTATTGAAAAGACTACTATTTTTATTTTCCCATCCATCAAACTCCTTAGGAGTTGCCAAGGAATTCCACTTATCCAGATGAAAACCCCAATATTCAGGTTGGCTTCTCCACAAATAGTTAAAACAATTTTTTTTTCTTGATTCAATAGAGAATCGACTTGGGAATCAGTGCCATTAAGTGCCAATATACACTCCAACACGGACTTGATTAAAATAAGCCTTCCACCCTTAGAGATCCACTTATTGCACCATAGATTTAGTCTGTTTTAAATCATAATAACGAGCCATATCCAGTCCTCTTACCCATAGTTGGAAGGTTTTAGAATGAAGCCAAGGTATTTGAGTCCATCTTCCAAGTACCCAACTTCAAAGGGGAAGAAGTTTTGCCAAAAATGCCTCTGGTCATACTGAGAATGAAGCAAAAAAATGGATGATTTCTTTATATTAATATCCATACTAGTGGATACACAAAAAAGATCCAAGGAGGTCTCCAGAATTTGATAGTCTCTTTCAGTATGCAAGTAAAAGAGGAGGACATCGTCCACAAAAAGAATATGGGACAAGAATTCTCTTCCTTGGAAAGAGATACATGCAAATTTCCTCCTTCTTTTCTCTTCCAATCTTAAGCGACTCAAACATTCAATAACTAACAGAAACAAGTAAGGAGAAAGAGGACATCCCTGTCGAAGTCCTCTAGAAGCCTTAACAAAATCAGACCCTGAACCATTTATAAGGATTGCAAAAGAAGAGGAATAAATACACCCCATGATCCAAGTTGTGATATCTAGGCTAAAACTAACATGAAGAAGGACTAACCTAATAAATTTCCAAGAGGATTTATCATAAGCCTTTGATAAATCTTATTTGAGCACTCCATCCTTCAGGTTAAGCGATTTAATCGAGTGAAACCCTTCTTAAGCAGCTCCAATAGCTTCATGAATAGATCCGCCCTTGAGAAAACCAAATTGCTCCCTTGAGATTTCCATGGATAAAACGAGATTTATCCTTATTGCTATAATTTTGGCTATGATTTTATAAACTCCATTACACAGAGAAAATGGCCTAAAGTCATCAAATGTCTCAGCTTTATCCCTTTTTGGGATTAATGCAAGAAAAGTTGAATTAATTGGACCCTATATAGATCCCCTAATTTGCACTTCCTCTACAACTTTGAGAAGATCATTCCCCACTAGCTCAAAAAAATCCAAGAATCCCACAAGCCAACCATCTACCCCTGGGACCTTGTCTCTTTGAAAGAGGGAAAAAACAGAGAGTTATTCTTCCTTATCCATAGGCTTAAATATATCTTCATTCTCGAACTCTTCCACCATTTTAGGGAAATTCCTGATAACTTTCAGAATAATGTCCATCTAACCACTTCCTAGATCCGACTAAAGAGAAGAAAATGATCAACACCCAACGTAGAAAGGGCTAAGAAGATATTGGAGCTTTCACCATTTCCATTCTTCATATCCCAAATAGTATTGATCGTCTTCCTATGCTTTGCGAATTTTTGAAAATACTTGGTATTCTAATCTCCTACTTCCAACCAAGGAGCTCTACTCTTTAGGTGCCATTTAGATTCCTTTTCCCACAGACAGATTTCCTTCTCCTTGGACAACTAGGCCACTTCCTCCAAGACTTCAGGATGGAAAATCCCAAAAGAATTGTTACTATAATGAGACTTCAATTTCTCTTCTATTTCTAGTAGCTTAGCTCCTCTATCCTTCTTTTTTGCTTTATTCCATTCTACAACCCTTTTTTGAGGTTCTGCAAAGTGTCCAAGAACTGTAATCCCAATGACATGCTTCCATCCAAGACTACCGAGCACCAGTTTTTCTTCACAAGATTCTGAAAGTCTTTGTCCTCAACCCAACAAGAATTATATGTAAAAGGGCTACCCAACTTCAGATCCTTTAAGCCAATCTCCAAAAGGATCGGAAAATGGTCAAAATAGGCCACATCATGCACTCATGAGCGGAAGGAGGAGAATTAGTCACAAAGAGAGTCATGCATGAAGAACTTACCCAACCCAATATTTTAGAGACCCATGCCTCACCATGTCGCTTGTTTGCCCATGTAGCCGAAATGACACTAGGATTTATATCAATCAATTCCTTTGCTTCAAAAGATCACGAAAATAAGTTTTCAACCGGTCCTCTTTGGTCGAACTTCCCCATATTTAATCACTAGAAGTGACAAGATTAAAATCCCCGCCTGCAATAATATTGGGACCCCAGAACACCGAGACTCTATCAAGGGATTCCCAGAACATCTTGATGTCAACGTAAGGACCATACACATTCACCACCGAGAAACGAGAGTCCAACTCATTTGAAAAAATTTCTAATGACAAAGAGAATTACAACAAGAAAAAGAACCTTCTATTGAGAAAGAAAGGTTCACACCAAATATGACGGCTTCCGACTGACAAGAGGCATCCAAAGAAACAAAAGACCAACCCCAATTTTTTTTCTTCCAAACTGGTACTTAATACCTCACCTTTACCCATCGATTCTTGAAGAAGTAAAATATCAGGAGACTATATTGCTGCCAAACGTTTGAGGGATGCAATTTTGGCTCTCCCTGCCAAGCCCTGGGCATTAAGAGAGAATTTTAATTTAGGAACCACATCATGGCAGGGCTTCGGTCGCTCTAAGCGCCCCTATAATGCTAAGTTGTCTCCCTTCGCTGATTTCCATTTTTTCCTTTTCCATCGTATGAGACATCCTGGATCTTCTATCTGTTTTTGATAGCTAAGAAAGAGGAGGTTCGTCGAAATATAAACCCCCATCCACGTTGCTTTGAGGTCGAAGGTGGTAAGGACCTCGAGAGCCATCCCTTGACACTTGGCTAATAGACGTCTTCGAAGGGACCCACGGTGCCACCTGTTCCTCTTCCGAAATATTAACTGTCAACTCACTCGCCACTTTTGGTTCGACGTGAGAAATAGGGTCCTCCACCAAAGGTGATGGAACAATCTTCAGAACGTCACCATCTTCATGCAAAACAGATTTTGGAGTCTGATTGACTACGGTAAAATGCACCGCTAAACTATTCCATAACTCTGATAGCTTGTACAACTGACTGGCAGAGATCTCAATTCCCTCAAAGAGCTCCTGAACCGGAATTGAAGGAATAGATAGAGAAAAGCTCGGATCATTTGTTGAGAGGATCATGTCTCTAACTAAATCCATATCGGGCGATGCATCTTCACTAGTCTTCTCCGGCAGAGAATTCACAACAAAATTCTCAAGAATCAATGGTTCATGGGAAGCGACATCTTCAGATCCAACCACCTTTCTATGCCAAACCTTCATGCAAAAAGAGCTAGAGAAATCGACAATAATGTGTCACCGATAACACTGAAATGGAACATTAATGTAATCTAGTTGTTGCGTGAACACCACACCTTCAACCACTAGATGTATAGATTCAAACAACCCATCTCTTATGTCCACCTCCACCACGATTCAGGCTATTGAGCGAGATTAAGATAGGAATAGATCGACCTTGATTGCTAGAAATTTCCGGATAGTGTTCCTTATAGCTTTTAACCCTCCAAAAGACCATAATTCTAACTAGGGAAGCCATGACAATTTCACCCATACTAGAATGGCTTCTAAATAGTCTTTCCTAAGGTCAAATAGAGGATGCTAGGCTTTCAAAACCAACATGTTCTTGTTCATATCCCAGACCCTCTAAAGAATACCTTAAGCATTCACCTCAGAATCAAATTCAAACCCATACTAGCCCCTACGGCGGATTTCACTATTGATCAAAGGACACCATGAGTCCTTGAATCATGCTTTTAGTTTTTGAATCCCAACTTGCCTACCATCAATTTTCCCGATTAGGGTTTTGCTAAGATATATGGGGATATCCATGTTTATATTTTAGAATTTGGGGTAGACTAGCCCCTATGTTTTTCCTAGATTTAACAAGGATGATCTATAAGTGTATTGTCGAGATTGATTTTATGGTAGTCGTTTCAAATTCGAAATAAACAATTATGAAAAAAAGGAATATAAAAAATAACGGGTAGTTATGAAAGGATAATTAGTAGCTTGATCAATGCATTCATAACTAGTAGCTAAGGCATGGATAATAGGCACTTCAATTCGTGCAACCACACATAAAGAACAAGTAACTTGTTTGTGGAACTTAACTTGTGACCCATTGGTGTTCACCAACCACAAGTTAAGTGGTTGTGCTAATATGTTATTAATGAAATTTCGGGACCGCAATATTGTTTTCTTATACTTCTTGTTTTTGGACTATTAACCTATTTCCTTAAATTCAAGGAAGATGAGCTCTTAGCCGATCAAAAATAATTTTAGATCTTATCGAAAAAGCAAAATGGACGATTAGAAGACCTTTAATACCCCTAAGATATCTAGTATCCCCTCCATCATCAATATTATTTTTAATATATAACCATACAACCAACAATATATCATTTTTAATTACACCAATATATTGGGGTGGAATAACACCAATGCTTTTCCTAGATTGCACAAGGATGAGGCACGTGTACTGTTCAAATTGATTTTATGGCATTTGTTCAAAATTCGAAATAAATAATTATTAAAAGAAAAAATAATATGGTGTATAGATAACAGTAGTTTGTGGCACACAACGAATGATTACAATTAAGTATGGAGAACAAGTGACAAATAAATTGTTCATAGCACTTCTTAGTGACACTTAATTTGTATCCTATCGATGTTCATCAACCATAAATTAAATGGATGTACTAATATATTACAACATAACATCAAATCTACTCCATTTACAATTAAGACATTTCATATTTGATTTATCAATGGATTCTTTTGTCCCTGTAAGGCTAGACCAATATGGGTTAAACTAGAGTCAACAATAGCATTCTATATTAAAAGATGCCAATGTAGAGACATTTAATGTTTGATTAATCAATGTATTCTTCTTTTAATATAGACTAGACTTTGATGGATTAAACTTAGAGTTAATTTTAGCATTTTTTATTAAATTACTTAGATAGATCCACAACATTTAATATTTGATTTATCAATGGATTCTTTGTCCTTAATAGAGGAGTAGATGCACATGGAATCTTAACATTCTTTATAAAAGAGCCTTCAATCCACTATCCACAACATTTTGTTCGATTAATCAATGGATTCTATTACTCTCTATAGGAATAGTCTAAATATTTCATTTTTTTTAATCTTTTTTTATATGTTTTTCAGTTTGTTTTGTTTGGATTTATTAGAAATTAAAAAAAAAAATTAGTGTCACATATATTAGTTGTGGAAATTGCATAATCTCAGTGCTATAGGAATATTTGAGGGTGTTGAATCTATTTATGTATTCAAAAACACAATATAAATGTTTCCAAATTTAGATTTTACCAAAAAAAATTTACTAGATTCCGACAAAAACCATTAAAAAATCCAAAACATAGAATAAATAAACTACTCCATCCCTATATAGTACTTGGCGCACTAAGCACACATGAATTAAACAAATAAAACTAGTTCACTCTTTATTAAAAAAGACATTTAATGTTTGATTAATCAATGGACTCTACTGTACTCTATATAGTACTAGACGCACATGGACTAAACTTATATAGTACTAGGCGCATGCATTATTTATTAAAAGAGCCTACCCATCTAGATCCACGGCATTTAATGTTTGATTAAGCATTGGATTCTTTTGTACCTAATATAGGACTCTACGCACATGAATTAGACTAAAGAGTCAACCTTAGCATTTTAATAGCTTAGCCCAGATAGATCTACGACATTTAATGTTTTATTAAAGAGTCAACCTTAGCATTTTAATAGTTTAGCCCACATAGAATCACGGCATTTGATGTTATTAATAATAAGTGGATTCTTTTCTCCTTGTATAGGACTAGACGCACAAGGATTAAAATAGAGTCAACCTTAGCATTTTGTATTAAAAGAGTCTTAACACCTTGCCTTGGGCTAACTCATTACTCCTATTGAAGACAAACTACGCTACCCATACTAATTTGAAAATGGTTTCTAGATTTTCAAACTAATTTGACAATGGTTTTTCTAAGGGCCTAGATTTTCACTTTGTCAAATGTTTTTGGGTCTTGGATTATAAATTGGAGTTGTCTAAAAATTTGACGATTTGACTTGGACCGGGTTTTCACCGGAATATGGTGTTTTTTATTTTGCAAAATATGAATTTAACTGTGTTTTAATGGTGATTTTGATGGTAGAAACAAATTCAACACCATCAAAAACCCCAAGGGAACCCAAAATTTCAGAGTTTGAGAGTTGTAACCAATTTTTTAAAAAATTTCCGTTGAATTTTTTCAAAATCATGTCGAAAAAATAAAAAATTTCCATTTGAAATCGTAGACCTTTTTAGACTACATGCTCTAAATTTGTTTCCTTATGTTCGAGGAAGATAATCTCTTAATCAATCAAAATGAGTTTCAAGTCTTAATGCACTACGAAAAGGTTGTTTCATCCTAGAGAATATCAATAAGAATGTCAATGTCCTTTGTGGTCATTGCCAAACTATCTCTAGTGAGATCATATGCTTTTTATTAATAGCTAGCTTCATCTAGTTTATTAATGATAACCCACTTACTTATTTACTTATTATATATAATTAAAGCTTTATTTGTTTTGCTTGAGACATTAAAATTTTAACATGGGTAAAAGTCTTCAAAGGTGTATTTAATTTGAACTTATGATCTCTTAAGAGAAAACACATGTTCTTAATCATTAGGCTCACTCAAACTATATATTATTTTTACATAAAAACATTGGAATAAGTGAGATAAATATGTTAATTAGAAATAATAACTCGAGGAATATTTGAATTAAAGTTGTAACAATTTTTTTAATTTAAAAGAACATCTAAAATTTTGTTAAAAATTTAATGTAACCATCAAACATATGCAAGTTTATTATTAAAAATAGGATGAAAAAAATGAAATCAATTTTTAAGGAAGCCGTTGGAATCTATAAAATGCCTACTCAAACTTTGCTTGATTTATGTTAAATAAAATCATTGATAATCATGAAAAGTTTCAATCATGTTGCAACAAAGATACATTGTGTTGCAACAAAGACTTCTTTCTGCCATCAGTAGCTTGTTGCTAAGTTGACATGGGTTGAAAAAAAAGTGTGTTTAGAGAAACAAGATTTGTTATTTGCAATTTTCATTCATAATTTGATATAGAAGATAATTACCCCTATTTTTGCTTATGTCTCGGATTGGAACAAATTATCATAACTTGTTTCTGTCTACGAATTGGTCGACATTTTCCACAAATTCTACGAATAGAAGCACGAATTTTCATATTTGTGACCCTCCAATTTGCTCATATTACATTTTGTTCCCTAAGAAAGAGAGTCCATTGAATCTATGATTCTCGATCCCTATCAGATGTTCAAAAGGCGATTCAATTGTTTGAAGATTTGTTGCTAAGTCTAAATATTATATGTCCTTTGGTTTTAAAATCATAAGCACTTAATTCAATCTTGACCCTATCTCCTGGTAGTATTCGTACGAAATTACGTCGAATCCTACCTGAAATATGAGTCAGAATCTGACATCCATTATCTGTTAGAACTCGAAACATACCGTTGGGGAGTGATTCAATAACCAAACCTTCTGCATGGATCAAATTATGTTGGTTCATCGAATCTCCTCCTCTTTTGATAAAAAAAAATGACTAACGTGCTTGGATGAAAATGAATGGTGTCTTGAACCAAACTTGCTCCGATTTGAATACCATGGGGATATCTTACAGAATCAATATTTTTGGACAAAATTGAGATTAATTACCATACATAACATAATTAGTATCTTAGAATTATGGGACGTGATAAAAATCGAAACATCTATTTACAACGAGCTTTTCATAAAAAACACTAATACAACCGTTATAACTAGCACCATAATTCCAAATAAGTATATCACCATTTCGATAACTAATACCATAATTCCAAATATTAATATCCCACGAATTGAGATGAAGCAACAATCTATATCAACAAAAAAACATAACAACCACAACACACCCCACAACACAAGACAACACATTGAGGGTAGGGAGTGGATTATGAAAACAACATTGCCTACAACACCTCTGTTGATCCGGGTCATGTCTAGGAAGCATGAGGGGGACAACAGTTCGACTGAATGAGTCGGATCTGTTAGGGTGGAAGCAATTAAGAATAAGCAGAATGAGTAAAGCAAGATCACACTACACAGATAAACACAAATACGCACAGACCATATGCAGGAATGCAAACTGATCTTCTATTACTGCAAACAATTCTAAGACATGATAAGATTGCTTATATGTTACAATATTATACATGCTTATATAGAATTCCGAGACGCTTGGCTGTCTTCCTGTTACGTTTAGTTACTAAGAAGAAGTTAGACCGATTCAATAGTTCAACTGTTACAGTCGATTGGAAGACAGAGAGATAGTCTGTCGAAGTTCGACAATCACTGGTCGCATGTCAACCCTGCTTGTCGATGTCGCAAACTGTGAGGTTCTTGAACATGTCGAGGTGTGTCGAAGTCAAGACTCGTCAGAGTTGTGTCGAGTTTGGAACCTGTCGAAGATAACTTGTCGAGTCGAAGTTGAAACTTATCGAAGTTGCATCAACATTGATGACTTGCCAACTGCGATGCAGATCAGACCTCCTTCCTTAAGAAACAATGGACCCCATTGTTTGCTCACGAAGGTGAGGAAACTTGTCGGTCACTTCAGTAACATAGTACCACTTTCCTTGAGATGGGATCTGTCCAACCTTGGAAACCTGAAACAAGGGAATTTTGTTCATCCTTGTATGGTGTACTCGTCGTCCCACAATGGTGTCGCAAGAAAGAGGCTCCTGAACATCTAGATGGATGACTTCGGGTTCTGTTGTCTGGAAGTCATTATGTTCCAACAAGGGTGCATGGTATGGTCAAAGTAGATCCACATTAAATACTGGATGCAGACCCAGGCATGCAGGAATGCCAAGCTGGAAAGCGTTCTCTCCAATCTGTCGAAGAATACTGTACGGACCATATTGCAAAGGATTGAGATTCTTGAATGGACCAGTGAAGCGCTCCTTCTTGAGATGTAACCAGACCTTATCCCCATCTTGGAATGAATGAGGAATACGATGCTTGTCGTGTCGGGCCTTAGCTTTCTTGCTTTCTATGTGCAACATTTCCTGTGCTTGCTTCTGGATGTCGCATATCTGATCTCTAAATTTGATTGCTTTATCAACTTCTCGCTGGCTATAGTTGGTGTCGCTCCGCTGTGTAGAGGAGCTGATCAAGTCGATAGGCGCTGAGGGATGAAATCCGTAACAGACTTCAAATGGACTCTTTCCTATAGAGCTATGCGGAGCTCGACTGTAGTTGTGTTGGATGTATGGAAGACTTTCATCCCGTGTGCATCAATGCTAGTGATTGTACATATGAAGCATTTGTACTACCAAGCAATTCACAACTTCCGTATGTTCGTCGGTCTGATGATGCAAAGTTGTCGACAATGAGAGTCATGTGTCTAGTAATTGCCAAAGGGTCTTCCAAAAGATGCTGACGAGTCTGGCATCTCGGTCGGAAATAATGGTTGTGGGTAAACCAAGTGTTTCCAAACATGTGTAAAGAAGAGTTGAGCAGTCTGTTGCGCTGTTGTGGTCTTCTTGCATGGTATGAGAATGGCCATCTTGGAAAATCGGTCGACTACTACTATTATCGCGTCATGCTGATTTCTGGTAGTAGAATAACCCGTCAAGTAGTCCATAGAAATAGATTCCCATGGTCGACTAGGAACTGGTAGAGGTGTATACAATCCCTGTCGTTGATTAGGTGGATTAGCAATGGCACAAACCACGCATGATCGAATTTTCTTGTTGACGTCAGATTTAAGTGTAGGCCAGGAGAAATAATTTTGAAGAATAGCAAGTGTCTTTGCTACTCCAAAGTGTCCTGCAGTCTTGATGTAGTGTGCGTCCCAAATGAGCTACTATCGGTGCTCACTGGTCGGTACACAAATCTATCCAAGCTTGTATAGCAAGGTATCTTTCAGGAAATAGTCGAAGTCTGAGGTCGACGACTTGTTAGTCTGTAACTGTCGGTAGACTGTTGAGAAGTCGTTGTCGTCCTCATACAACTGTGGCCAAGTGGTCGTGTCATATCCCTGCATACTCATCACTGTCAAAAGGAGAGTAATGGGTGTTCAACTGAGGCAATCGACAGCGGTGTTAGCTTTACCTTTCTGATACTTAATCACCAACTGGAATTGTTGTAGGTAATTAATCCACTTGATTTGTCGGTTTGTCTGCAACTTTGATTGTGTCGGAGCAAACTGTAGAGGCTTATGATTAGTGAGAATGGCCATTTCCTTGCCAAGGATATAATGCCTTCATTGCTTGAGAGCTTGCACAATTGTGTACAATTCATTTTTTTACGTCGAGTATCTTCTAACTGTGTCGTTAAAAGTCTCGGAATGAAAAGCGACTGGTTGACCAAACTGAGCGATCACTGCACCTAAGGCATAGTCTGATGCGTCCGTCTCAATCTCAAAGGGCTAATGCAAATCAGGTAACACAAGTACTGGTACAGTGTAGAGCTTGTGTTTGAGCTGTTCAAAAGCTGCTTGTTGTGTCGTTGTCCATTGAAAGGCAGTTTTCCCGTTTCCTTTCGTCAACTAATTCAAGGGCCAAGCTATGTGACTGAAGCCGAGTATGAATCGTCGATAGAAATTATCCAAACCAAGAAAACTTCTTAGTTCTTGAATGCTTCTAGGAATGGGCCAATCTTTGAGGATCTGTACTTTTTCTGGGTCAACGTGAATGCCTACAGAGTCAATTACATACCCCAAATATTTGATGTTGGTCATCGCAAAAGAGAACTTGTGTATGTTCAAATAAAGCTGATGTTGCTAGAGAGTGTCGAGGACTTGTCGAAGATGTTCGACATGTTCTTACCATGATCGACTGAAAATCAATATATCGTTGAGATAGACAACAACCCATTTGCCGATGAAAGGTCGAAGAAGGCTATCCATATGTTGCATGAAGGTCGCAGGGGTGTTGGTTAAGCCGAAAGGAATGACTAACCATTCAAACAATCCTTCCTTGGTTTTGAAACCATTGTTCCACACATTTGAGGGCTCGATTGAAATCTGATGGTATCCCGACTTGAGGTCAAGATTAGTAAATAATTTAGCACCTTTCAGACAGTCGATGATCTTGTCTATCCGCGATAGAGGGTACTGATTCTTCACCGATATTTTGTTGAGAGATTAGTAGTCGATGCACATGCGCCAAGTCTCATCTTTCTTCAGAACTAGGATGACTGGACTTCCACAAGGAGAGGAGTTGGGTCGGATATGACCTTTGTCGATTAATTCTTATATATGTCTGCGAATCTCTTCATTTTCGAGAATGGATATTATGTAAATAGATGCGTTAGGCAAAGAAGAACCAGGAACAAGTTCAATAGAGTGTTTTACCTGACAATGTTGAGGTACTCCATCTGGAGCTTGAAAGAGGTTCTAGTACTCATCGAGAATATGATTGACTTGCTGCTTTTGTCGAGAGCTGCATTGGTCGGTGACTCGACTCGTTGATGCAGTCTTCTTAGAATGTTGCGGCTTGATCATGATTAATGTGAACTTCTGAGCATGATTGATGAGCTTCTTTGTCTATTTGGAAGTCGATACCAGTGCAACTGTCGGTGTAGGTTGACGCTGTAGTATGTTGAACCATCGATTTCAGATTCTAACAATCACCTTCTGATGTTGTGACTGATAACTTCCATGTCTATCCCAGAGGTAAAGTTTCCCAAAAAGGGTGTCGACTACGGAGAGTGGTGCGATGTCACAAAGTACTTCATCTTCAAAAAAATTTATGAAGTAGGCGAGTTTGCATTGTCGAGTGATCCGAAGTTCTTATCCATCCTTCATCCAACCGATGTTGTAAGGCTACGGATGCGGAGTGGTGACAAGACCTAGTTTCTTCACGAGATCTTTCGAAATGAAGGTTTTTTGGCTCCCATTGTCCATAATTAGATGCAATGGGTTGCTCTGGACCCATATGCGTGTATGGAATAGGCTCTCTCGTTCCTCCTCGTCGATGATATTCGAGGATGCTGGAGTGGTCGAGGCCAAAAGGGTCATTGCGTCTAGATCAGATTCTTCCACCGTCTTGTCGAATGCGTTGGTGGTCGACACTATTTCCAAAAATGACTTCTGAGCTTTGCATTCAGCCGTATCATGCCAAGATGAGTGGTGGTAATCGCACCATTTTCCGGTCGGTAGTTGTTTACTACGTTCCCTCTTGTGAAAAGGCTTCTTACCGTGATCTGGCTTTGGCAGTGTCGGCTGAGAAGATTTCAACTTGTCGAAGTCGGCTGGTGCTTTCTTATCGGGTGGTCGTCCTGATGTCATCTTTGTCACGAAACATGCTTTTCCTTTCTGCTTGGTTTCCAATTTGCTGGCGTAGTGGAAAGCATCCGCAAGCATATTAACAGTAAGAAATTCCATCTCCTGCTGAATTTATTGGGACAATCTGCTAACGTACTTCAGAACAAGCAATTTCTCTTCTTCTTGGACGCCAAGTCTAGCCATGAGTCGGTAGAACTTGTCAGTGTAACTCTGTACTGATTGGTCTTTTCATTGCCTTAGTTGCTGCCACTTCTTATACTACTACTCGAGGTATTTCGGTGGGTAAAATTCCTTTTAGATATGTTTGTTGAATTTATCCCATGTGTTGATGGGTTCTCCGCTTTTCTCCATCTTTGTCGAGAGGTTCTCCCAACAGCATTGCATAGAGGTTGACATATTTAAGGATGCAATGGTGATCTTTTAAGCTTCTGAGAGTTGATTCACAGCATAATAGGATTCTAGTTGTTGTACCCAATTGTCAATGGATTCCGCATCAATCTTACCTTCAAGATTCGGTATGTCCAGATTCATTTGTACTTTGAAGGGATTGATTTTATCGGAGTGAGTTCTCATCGAAGATCCTCTGGATGTTGAAGCGAATCGCATGAGAATCTCGTTGAATTGGGCCAACATTTCAGTCTGTTGTCAAGCCAATGCTTGTTAGATAAGGTGTGTTGTCTCGTCGACTGCATGTCTATCATCTGTTTCTTCTACCATCTTTCGAGGTACCATCTGCTTGGATTATTGAGATTGCGATCGAGTTTGAACCGACATAAGTCAGGTAACTTCGAGAGAAGTGTATACACAGAACTTAAGCAAGAAACTGAATGCTCTGATACCAATGATCCGGGTCGTGTCCAAGAATCACGAGGGGAACAACAGTTCGACTGAATGAGTCGGATCTGTTATGGCAGAAGCAATTAAGAATAAGCAAAATGAGCAAAGCAGGAATACACTACATAGATAAACACAAATACACACAGACCATATGCAGGAATGCGAACTAATCTTCTATTACTGCAAACAAGTCTAAGACATGATAAGATTGCCTGTATGTTACAATATTATACATGCTTATATATAATTCTAAGACCAGGGATGATTTTAGGGCCGAAATTTAGCCCAATGGCGAATTTAGAAGGTTTCCATTTTTTTTTAGGGCGATTTTTTTATTTAAAAAAGGTTTTTGAGAATTAATTTTAATAGCCCACTATTTATTATTTTGTAAATATTCAAAAACTATATAGCCAAAATCGAATTTAGCAGGAATTTATAGGAGAAACCAGTCGCCCCCGATTTTTGTTGGAGAAATAGGGGAAAATTTACTTTCGCCAGTTTATTTTCCTTGATTTTTCCTTGGATGCACTAGTCGCCCCCGATTTTTAGGGATGGTGTTTCCTGTAAACTCATTCGCCCGTGATTTCTGGCATGGCGGCTTTTGGAGCTATTGTTCGCCCTCGATTTCTGGCATAGGTTATTTTGGAGCTATTGTTCACCCTCGATTTGAAGGAATAGGGGTTTTGGTGTCCGATTCGCTTGCGATTTGGCTGCTAGAGTGCCAATAAAACCCCTAGCATCGCCCATGCTGAATCAAGGCTGAATCACGTTGGTAAAATTCTCAATTTTCACCCATACGAGGCTCAGTTTCAAAGAATCGTGTTACAAGTTTGTAGTGTGGCCGTGTATCTGGAGGTTTGCAAACTGCTTTGGCTGTAGATTTCAGAAGGGTTTTGAGCATTAAAAGGTATGTGACAATTGGATTGATTGCTTGTATAGCACCTCAAATTCGATTGACCAACTGCATCCATTATACTTCACACATGCTTCAAATCCCATGTATCAAAAAATTACAAGCGTTCTCTGTTTCCATATGGTAAAATTGCCTATTTTGCATAAAGTTTTGAAAAATCATAAGCTTTCTTCAGAAAAATGTGTATTCAGATATTCTCTTTGTAAGGAATTTACAATGACTGAAAGCTTGCCTTGAATTGATTCCCAAGCTTACTGCTATTCCCATTGAAAGTTGGAAATTTGTGAGTTTCTACAATTCCGTCGATGCAAATCAAGGTTGGAGACCAACTTCCACCACCTGTGGAGAAAATCAAGTTAGAAATTGGAAAATTTTTCTATTGGGAGATGATAGTTTTCTCACTTATAGGAACCTAGATATTTTCATCCTTATCATATGCTGTCTTCTTTTCATTTGTTTCATTTCACTGTTGTAATTGGCATTATGAATATGTTCTCAACCATCTTTATTATTTTACCGAGAACTTAACTTTGCTCTTGATTTCTTCCCAGCACCTTAAGAGTGATTTTTGTGTATGTTGATCAGTTGGATTATTTGCACAGACCTATTAGTTTCATGATAGCATACAACCCCTAGGGACACCCCCCATAAGGCTAAAAAAACACTAGTCTGAATAGAGATACATCTATTGGTGAAAGAGCTAGGTAGCTTATAATTATTAGGCGGGTCTGTTGGCTCATATTTGCATGATAACATCGACATCATGAGTGTGGTCAAGGTTATGAGCACTAGTAGAATAGCTAATGAAGGAAAAAGTAAAGGGTTGGTTGCCCTTTTGATTGTTTCTAAAGGAAATGGATGATTGTTTTAAACAACAATAATGATAGGTTGAAGTCCAATGTTGAGGGTTATTTCTTTAGACAGTTTAAGTGACAGAGAGAAAATAAAATAAATATTAGTGTTGAAGGGAAGTAGTTTTAGCAGTTATCCTTGGAAGTTAGCATAAACAATAACTTTTTCACACTAAACACTCATCCAAAATAACAAGAAAAGCCACCCAAACAACAAATCAAGCTACAGTGTCAAGCATGCAGATATTATAGTCAATGTATAGGAAGGTGTTGATTGCAGATAAAGGAGTATGTTTCCAGACTGGTAAGATCAATTTCTAGTTTCTGGTAGGTAATGGTGTCTCTTCGCATCATATCTGGCATAAACAAATTCCATTTAAAAAACTCAAAATATTTCCTCCAGAACTCTAGTATTCAGCTGCAAGAAGGATGATGGTATGTAAGATTGTTTTAGAGTAGAGGTTATGACATAGCATACATTTCTAGATTTGTCACATATATCCAATAACTCATTACTTTGGAAGCATAACTAATTTACAATAACTCATTGCTTTGGCTGGAGGTCCTCTGGTAAGTATTGGTTGAGATATGTGGCCCCCAACATATAAGCTCCATTATACCATGATACCTAGGTCAGTGGGCGCATCCATAAGGAAGTGGTGATTCCTACTAACATAAACTATTTCTTCACTTGCATCGGCACTGTCCTGCATCCGGTGCCGACTAGTTGCTTCCCTACTAACACTTCTGGTACCACTACCTGCTCAAGAAGGAAGTTGGAACATCATATACAAATGGAAAAATAGAACCTACATGCAACGAGATGCTTTGGCACTTTCTGATATTTCAATTGTTTTAGATAATGATATAACCTAAAAACCTATTCTCTAGTAGCTAGTACACACCAGTAACATTAGACTAGATTCTCGCGTGATCAGAAGGCGGTTCTGAGCCAGATGAAGGAACAGCTAGTCCACGTCTATTTTGTGCAGGATTATGAGGGTGTATGAAATCCTTCAGACCCTGCTCCATGAGCATCTTCTCATGAGACACCAGGTCCCACTGGAATTTTCTCTAAATTATTTACTTCTCTAAGCTGCGAAATAAGCATGGTTGCTAACACAAGTGTAGCATCAATGTCTACATTTGCCACATCATCCAAGCTAAATTTGGGAGCCAATAGGATAGGCCTGAAATATTATTACGAATAAAATGTCAAATTAAAAAATAGTTGAGTTCAGGAAAAAAAATCTAATGCAAAACATAAATTTCCATGCTAGCAAAGTAGAATAAAGCAATAAGATTGCTTACTCACCCGCATTTGCAAAAAACATATGCATATCGGCTTCACACCCTTCACAAAATGTAAGGAATTCTTGTCATTTTGAGACAAAGGATACAACCACCAAATCAGGACCCATTACATTGGTATAGTTTAATGATCAGGTAAGTTACCAACATATATAACAGTCAATAGCCTTAGCTGTATGGGAAACTTATAACTATGGATTTATGTATTTAAAGTCAAAATGTTGCTCCTAGCAATAACACAATTTAGTAAAATGGTATAATTATGAAAAACATGGACTTCAATATAATGAAACTTATCAACGTCGTATTTTCTTCATTTGGAATGTTGCTTAGACACTAACTAAATACTAAATTGACAAAGCAGAAATGCATTGACAATGTGAGATACAAGCTCTTCATGAGATATAAAATTTATGATACCTTCAGTTCTTTCACACTAAATGTTACATCAATTGGAGCTCCCCTGTGGTGATAGTCCATTAACTCCTCTATAGGATCAATCCAAAGTTGCGTATGCAATGCATTGTCACTGTTTTCTGAATCCCAAAAGGACACCAATATTATATTGATGCTTAAGGATAAGCAGAGGCCTTGTGAACATATAGCATCAAGGCAGAGTGCATAAAGTATCTCCAGTCTAACAGTGTTTTAAAAACCTACCATCAAAAAATATTAAGAATAAGTGATGAACTTCAAACCTTTAACAGGGTCTATGTAGCTTCTTAGTTCAATGGCTTTCCCTTCTGTAGTGCTTTCAGTTTTCAACTCTGTTGAAGTTGGCTCAGTTGCAATAACGGTTATCTCTTGAAGTGAAGACTAGAAATTGCCTAGCAACCTGTTCAGATCACGAGGCTTTACCACCAAATGGCTGGGAAAACTGGTCCTGTCAAGTGCCAAATGTTGAATATTAGGTTGATAATTGCAAGTAATCCAGTAAGTCTTCCTGATGCCTGCATGAAGTGGTCAATGGCAGAGAACAACAATAAGACTGCTGCAAAAATAATTTGTTTATATACATTGAAGAAAATATGCAATACATTATAACAACTTTTAACACACCATTTAGGTAGTCCAATGTCCACTGCACCTTTGTTGCCTCTATATCTAGCAATAGTATTGATAAATGCTCCAGATTACTTGAGGTGTCCTAAAAATAGTCAAGACAGCCTAAACTTTCATCTTAGTTATGATTAGCTAGGTTTTATATTTGCTGCAACTGAATATGTATTATTACACAGGAAACAAGAAAGAGCCTGCATACCTTCAGAAGCACACTGCATTGAGCTTGGACTGCAGAAAGTCTGTATGTATCAAAAAATTGTGCTTTGAATGTTATTGCAAAATATGTTGACCGAGAAGAATTGAGAGTCCGAAAAACAATATGCCCAGTAAGGATCAATAGTTAAATCAAGAACATTAAGAGATTTCACAAGACAACATGAGAGTATAATGTACATTTTCTTCATGTTTCCCATATCTATGAAATTGCATTTGCATATATTACCGATTTTGCTTGTACATAAACTTTAAGAAAGGTCTAAGAATTTTCAAGCATGTTGCATGAAGTGTTAAACACTTCATTTGGATTCAGTTTTCTTTCTTCCATTTCCTGTTGTATGTGAGTCATGAACCAATCCTGTAACTACATATAGAAAGTGACATACAAAATGCATAGATCTGCTGCTATTCCTGTCCAGAAAGTAATTTCAGTAAGGAAATAGTCTAGAAGAAGCAGAAGAAATTCCTGAGAAATTTTTGTCAGATGCTTCCTGGAATTTTCTATACAAGAAATTATATTTCCTCTTTTATTTTCATTTTTTATCTAAATTAGATTTCCTAGATGTTTCTTGGCAATTTCTGTACAGGAAAATTCTATTTTCATTTTTTTCTCTAAATTTTGGTGGGCTCACATGTCATAAAACCGGAAACGAAATAATAACACAAACAAATATTAAAACATTATTTTTTTGTGTAAAGGTACAACTCCATCAAATCTATCTTTTGCACGAGCAATAATACCCTACGTAAGAATTTATCATTGTCATACAAGCATTCCATAAAAACCTGGAGAAACCATACAGGTCCATACAACAATAAGAGTCAATTACACAAAAGAAAGAGTAGTGCAATATATGATAGGTTCCTATAGGCTAAATCACTTTTTAAAGAGAGAATTAGTTTGTAAGATGATGAATGACAAATAATTCTTGTGTGTACTTATACACAACTCAAGAAGTAGGGCACCATCCCAAGAAGGGTCATGAGCCCACACAATGAGTAGACTGGACTTAACCATAACCTAGAATTACAATAAATACACAATAATAATCCTTACAAAGTGAGCTTGTCTCTGGAAAAAGGTGAGGACTGCACCATTCTCAACCCCGCTTAAGCTGAACAGGGGGTCATGAAGAAGAACAATGAAATACCCAGCTCAATACAACAAAGAGTGGGTTCATTGATACCCAACTCAAATATTGCTGAGAGTGGGTTTAAGGATACCCAACTTGAACACTGAGAGAGGTTTCATGGATACCCAACTCAAATACAACTGAGAGTGCTCAAATACATAAGAGTAGGTTTATGGATAACCGACTTAAGTATCGCTCAGAGTGAGTTTATTGATACACAGCTTGAATATAGCTCACCCAAACACATTTGAGAGTGGGTTTATAAATACCCAACTCAAATATAGCTCAGAGTGGGTTTATAAATACCCAACTCAAATATAGCTCAGAGTGGGTTTATAGAATAAAGTTTATGGATACCCAACTCAATAAAAGGTTAGCCTTAGCTGAAGTGAAGATTACACTCATGTATTCAACATCCCCCCTAAATTTGAACAAGAGGACAAATCACATATATAGTGTGAATATGTTTTTTGCTCAGCCTTCCCCCTCTCTCTATGCAAAAATAAAAAATTCTTCCTGGCAGTACTCTATAGTACCCTTTTCACATGCCTTCCTAAAAATTCCCATTACTAAGTCCAATACACCTAAAATCTCTGCATCTTGGAATTGTTTCTGACACAAATACCTTTCTCTCTCAACCACCTTGTTTCTAGCCATTAAACAGTAACCTTTCTGTCCTTCATGATAGTGCACAGTACCCTTCATCATCAAACAAACATGTTATAAATTGTATTCTATTTTTAACTGTTTCTTAAATGTAGTCTCATATGGATTGTCATCCAAAATCATAGAGAAAAGACTCATATTGATGGTGGGGATTCTATTTAATATTTTGCGGGGTTTGTGTTAAATATTTGGGACATACAAAGTTGTCTACCTATCTCATCCATCTGGTTTCTACCATAGAAGTTCGTAATTCTGTAGTGTGCTGCAACATTCTCGTATGAAATAATGAACTTTCGGGATTTTTTATTGCCAGCATAAAGCTTTTGTTCAACCTGTATAGAATTGTCATAGACTCACATGACAAAGAAATTTGGAAGGATTCATGCTTTTATATTCGAGTGTTGTCAATGTTTTGTTGATGTCCTAGCCTTTCCTTTCCTTGCTTATAATTGCTTGTATTTGAATTTACAGGAAGTGATGAGAATTAAAGCACAACATCTTCATGACAGCTAGTCTATTTTGAATGGTTGATTCAAAGGTTGATTGAAAGTCACTAGTGCATTTGGTGCACGATTTCTCAAGCAGGTTTGTTAATTGCAAATTAGTTATGCAGTCAAAGTAACAAGTTATTGTTTTCATATTGGTTTTGCTCTTATGTGTTATTCTCTGGCTTGTTCTATGCGTAGTCTGTAAATCTATGCATTTCCCTGGCATATTGTTTTGAGAAAAAGTTTTATATAGATGTTTGATCTATCAAAATTTTCTAGAGATACATTGCTGGGGAGTCTGACAAAAAGTAGCTTCTAGTTGTGTAATGAGAGTTGCATTAATTTATCAATTTCTTCGATTGTTTGTATCATCGGTGAATTAACTCTAGATTTGGAATAATGGACTATGGATGCCTCCAATGACAAAAGCATACGTATAGTCTCAAGTGTGGAAAATTGCACAAAATATTTATCTATTTACCATGTCTTCTTTTAGGAGCCATCTAGTATATGGAACTCGATAGTAATGGTTTGGAATGTTACTGTTGTTAGGATGAACATCGTTTGCAACAAAACCTCCTTCTGTATTAACTTTAAGTAAATGTATGTGGTATGCAGCCTAAGTGGAACAATGCTCTACTAGAAATGTCTAGCAATGATTATATTGGCATGGCTCCACAGATCACTTGCATGCATTCCCTTTGTCATCATAGGCTTGATCCAAATGATCAGTTCTTAGTCCTTTCATCAGATGAAGAGTGAATAAAGAAAGAGAGGGTAGGATTAGACTTTTGGACCTTAAGGTGCAGACATTAATAGTCAAGGGTTAGAAGTTTGGGTAGGATTAGAATTTAGGGGCCTTAGGGTGCAGACATTAATAGTCAAGGGTGTAGAAGTGTTAGGCCTTTGGAATCTATATTTTCCCTAATTAGGTCAAATCCAACACAACCCTAGGGTTTCTTGGTTGCTCTAATTCATCAAATTTGATTGCCAATTATTGAGAGGAATGCTAACCACGATTCCTCAATGGCATTGAAGGGAAGAGGCTTAGGTCTTTATCTCCCTTATCTTCCCTTGGAATCTCTTTTTAATCAAAATTCTGTATTATATGTTGCAAAAAATACAAAAAAATTACTTAACAAAACCTTTTTTTTGGAAATTGTCGAAATAAACAACATCTCGCCCATGAAAAGATATTTGATGCCTTTTACCATTGTCGCGACTTCAAAAATCGTCCTAGAATCGATGTTGACTAGTAGTTATCGCTACTATTTTAGGGCTCATATATGAGGTTTGAGGCTGATGTTGCTTGCACCCAGAAGTGATAGTAACGATGTTCATTGACTGGGAACTGCCCGAAATGGAGAATTAGGGTCCAGTAACCCAAATTATTGTTGTTTGATTCCTCTTGAAGCCTTTCCTTCACCCAAAACTACTGGTTTATTGCCTAGGAATCATGTTGATTGCAGTATGAGATCAAGAATTAGTCCTATCTTCAACCCAGCATACCGAGTATTGGCCCAGCATTGAATATTTTGGGTTGTTTCTTGCACAGAATTGGGAATAAATGCCACTTTAATGCTCAAACTTAACCCATAACTGTTGGTTTAGCACAGTCCTGCCTTCCTTCATGCCCATAAATCATGCATTAGGGTTTTTTGTTGTTGATTTATTTTTTTAGACAGTTTAAGTGACAGAGAGAAAATAAAATAAATATTAGTGTTCAAGGGAAGTAGGTTTAGCAATTATCCTTGGAAGTTAGCATAAACAATAACTTTTTCACACTAAACACTCATCCAAAATAACAAGAAAAGCCACCCAAACAACAAATCAAGCTACAGTGTCAAGCATGCAGATATTATTCGATTTAGTATGATTTATTTCCTCTTCCCATAAGCAATTAGGAGTGGATTTTGATTCTATAAATGCAGAGGGAGATTACATATGCAAAGATTAGCGAGTATCCATTGGGAAAATTACAACATCCTCTGATCACCCTTCCACCATTTGGATCCAACTGACTGGTTCCATCATTGGCATGATACTAGGACTATTGCAACCTCTCTTGTGTTAACACAATGTTGTAATGCAATCTCTTAAATAACACATGGATTTGGTTTGACTATGTCTTGCCTCTGGCTCTTTGAATCTCTTGGTTGGATAGTTATTAATTGTAACTTGTATCACAGTGTTTGTAGCTTGATCAGTTGGATTATTTGCACAGACCTATTAGTTTCATTATAGCATACAACCCCTAGGGACACCCCCCATAAGGCTAAAAAAACACTAGTCTGAATAGAGATACATCTATTGGTGACAGAGCTAGGTAGCTTCTAATGATTAGGCGGGTCTGTTGGCTCACATTTTTGTTGCTCTATATATTTGGGAATAAAACAACATAAAATAGTTTACATATACTTAAATTAATCCATTAGAGAAAAACTCAATTGTCGAGGTGTTGGGGAACTTGGGATTTAGGGATGGGACATAATAGGTGTTAAAGGAAGTAGGGAAATTATGAAACTAATAGATCAAGGAGAAGGAGGTCTTTATACATACGGTAAGGTCTCATCATAATAAAATACTATGTTAGAAAACTATACTAAGGGGTATTTTGGTCTATAAAAGAGTTTATTCTTCTTACCATTAATGAAACTATGGTAGGTTGCACTAGAACCCACTTTTAATGATTTAGTGTTGCCTAGGTCATTCCTAAGCCAATAATGTCACATAAATGGTCTATAAATCCAATGCAAAAGCAATGTCTTGACCTATATTGATGACCATATTTAGCTAGGATTTGTTAGGTATTTAGTTCATATAGGTGGGATGGGGTATATATTAATGGTCAATATGGGACACACTTCAAATGGTGTTGATCCTAATAAACATAATTAAAGAATGGATTTTTGGGTTGGAGTATTGGTAAAAACTCCTGTCATTTGAATGCATAATATTGGAGCACCGCAAGAGTAACAAGTTTATAGTTATAGTTATCACATGCTAGTAACAAGTTTATGCATCATAGCAATGCTAAAGTGGCTAACAATCAGACCTGGGACCATTTTAAATTCCCTACATCCTATTCCATCTCAGACTGGTATAAATATCTCCTCAATTAGCCAATGTCTTCCCCACTCTAAATTGACCAAATATTTAAGAGTAATTTGTATCCCTAATTAACTATAGTTGTATCTTGTTGCAATCAGGGTAAACATAACATCCCAGTTTCCAGATGATGGTCTTTGTGCTCCTCTGTTTAGCCTTCTGCCAACTTTCAACAATGTTAGTGAAGACCTCATCAGTGGGATACATTGTTCTAAAAGCTGCAATCTTAATATATTTTTACTTCAGCAGAATACTTAATGTTGTGATTAGGGGTTGAAACTTGAGACAACAAATTTGCCTCTATGTTTCTTCCCATTTCTTCTACTAAATGATCAAGTTGATTTGCTACAAACAGGTCACTTGCTTCAAGGGGAAATTTTCCTACAACTTTAACTGAGTTTGTTGTATAACTGTTGCAATCAGGGTAAACATAACATGTCGATTTCCAGATGATGGTCTTTGTGCTCCTCTATTCATCCTTCTGTCAACTTCCTAAGTGAGTCAACAATGTCAGTGAAGACCTCATCAGTGGGATACATCGTGCTAAAATTTGCAATCTTAGTAGATTTTAACTTTAGCAGAATTTTTAATGTTGTGATGAGGGGTTGAGACAAGAAATTTGCCTCTATGTTTCTTCCCATTTCTTGTACTACATGATCAAGTTGAATTTCACTTGCTTCAAGGGGCAACTTTCCTCCAACTTCAACTGAGTTTGTTGTATTTCATTGGCTTGTGGTCAATCTACTATGGTCTCCTTGTCTCACAAGTAGTGTCACAAGTTCTTCAAAGCTTCCATAATTCCATAAATTTTCTTATCAATGGTTGATCACAGCATAGACAAATGCTTTTCAGTAGGATATTATGTGTTTTCCTTAGTCAGCATAACTAGGAGATCAAACTCAACTGGTGGAAATTCCTCATGAATGAGTTGCTCCATGCCTATGTGGATGCCCACAATGCATCCATGTATTTCATATTTGAGTATCCATTGGTTGATTTTACAATGTAAAAGTGGCATCTTCCATAGGGGTGGGAGCTCCACCTCACTTTGGATCGATGAGTGATTGCTCTCAGGTTTGATCCCTAGAAGATCTAAATGGATGTCCAAAACATTGCCTTCAAATATTTAACCTTTGGTAAGTGGTACAACCAAATCATTGAGTTCACCATGCCTATTTTGAGAATT
Source organism: Larix kaempferi (assembly GCA_027924585.1). Taxonomy (NCBI): domain Eukaryota; kingdom Viridiplantae; phylum Streptophyta; class Pinopsida; order Pinales; family Pinaceae; genus Larix; species Larix kaempferi. The sequence goes on from BSBM01000753.1 coordinate 54,768,703, forward strand.
TTGAATCCTCTACTAGATGCACATGCCAAGAATATATGGTTACCCCACATTGTTTAGATTCTAGAAAGACTAGGGTTACCCGTCATCTAACACCCTACTATCATCCTTCACTTCTAACACAATATTTGTCAGAAGTCTATAATCTGATGCAAATGTGCTTATCTGTAGAATGACAGATTATTGGGTTGATCGGGAAGAAAGGAATTGATGCCATAAATAAGTAGTACACTTAATGGAATTGATATTTCCATGTCCAAATGAAATATGGGGAGTGCAGAGTGCATCTCCGACCTAATTCTAAGAGTAATGTTTATGAAAATGGTCATATTTGTTGGTAATCTAGTGTAGTTCGACTCTAGAGTAGTAACTATAGGCAAAAATTAAAAATATAGATAGCAACTTTGATTCTGTGTCTCATTCATCATCCCATCTCCATTCATGTTGGATGGTCATCTGGTGTAGTCTTTTCTGAATTCAGACCTATGATGGTACCTAGATGTGGCCTATTCAGAGGTATACCCAATATACACCTTAGTATTATCTTCACCCCTAGCACCTGAAGGTGAAATCATCTTTGTGATTGAAAAATATTCGATGATGTGATTACATCAATTATTTGAGGGTCTTGTAGTGGCTCTAGCAAGTCTAAGCAGTGGTTGCTGTGGGAGTAAATTATTGAGTTTGTTTATTTGCATATTAGGTGGTGAACAATCCCCTGTTAATTGGAAAGAGTTAGAGATGCTCAGTGTAACATGGATAAATTACTGATCTGCTTTGCCAGGAGGCAATTAGTGGCTCAACGGAGTCAAATCATTGGCCAAGGTTGAATCAATTTATGAGGGTACTGAAAAATTGATAGGAACTTATAGCAATCACTAATTATAATATTTGGATATTTTGCTAGATAAGATTTTTTTTTTAGCTCTATTTGATTGTTTAATTGACAGGGCAGAACCCTTTATTTTTTATTCCATTTTTTGTTGATTGAGTTTTGGTTTGTTGACAATGTTTCTTGAGTTGTTTGTGGCATTAATGTTCAGTATATTCAAGCCATGACGACCTTACTTGCTTCAACTATTGAGTGCTTTTCCATGTTAGTTCCAACCTACAACTTCTGGGTAATATTTGTCATAAGTCTATAATCTGATGCAAATGTGCTTATCTGTAGAATGACAGATTACTGGGTTGATTGGGAAGAAAGGAATTGATGCCAGAAACAAGCAGTACACTTAATGGAACCGATATTTCCATGTCCAAATGAGATCTGGGAGTGCAGAGTGCATCTCCGACCTAATTCTTAGAGTAATGTTTATGAAAATGGTCATATTTGTTGGTAATCTAGTGTAGTTCGACTCTAGAGTAGTGACTATATGCAAAAAATAAAAATATAGATAGCAACTTTGATTGTGTGTCTCATTCATCATCCCACCTCCATTCATGTTGGATGGTCATCTAGTGTAGTCTTTTATGAATTCAGACCTATGATGGTACCTAGATGTAGCCTATTCAGAGGTATACCCTATATACACCTTAGTATTATCTTCACCCCTAGCACTTGAAGGTGAAATCATCTTTGTGATTGCAAAATATTCGATGATGAGATTACATCAATTATTTCAGGGTCTTGTAGTGGCTCTAGCAAGTCTAAGGGGTGGTTGCTGTGGGAGTAAATTATTGAGTTTGTTTATCTGCATATTAGGTGGTGAACAACCCCCTGTTAATTGGAAAGAGTTACAGATGCTCAGTGTAACATGGATAAATTACTGATCTGCTTTACCAGGAGGCAATTAGTGGCTCAACGGAGTAAAATCATTGGGCAAGGTTGAATAAATTTATGAGGGTACTGCAAACTTGATAGGAACTTACAACAATTACTAATTAGAATATTTGGATTTTTGCTAGCTAAAGATTTTTTTTTTAGCTCTATTTGATTGTTTAATTGACAGGGCAGAACCTTTATTTTTTATTCCATTTTTTGTTGATTGAGTTTTGGTTTGTCGATAATGTCTCTTGAGCTGTTTGTGGCATTAATGTTCAGTATATTCAAGCCATGATGACCTTACTTGCTTCAACTATTGAGTGTTTTTCCATGTTAGTTCCAACCTCCAACTTTTGGGTAATATTTGTCAGAAGTCTATAATCTGATGCAAATGTGCTTATCTGTAGAATGACAGATTGCTGGGTTGATTGGGAAGAAAGGAATTGATGCCAAAAACAAGCAGTACACTTAATGGAACTGATATTTCCATGTCCAAATGAAATCTGGGGAGTGCAGAGTGCATCTCTGACCTAATTCTAACAGTAATGTTTATGAAAATGGTCATAGTTGTTGGTAATCTAGTGTAGTTGGACTCTAGAGTAGTAAGTATATGCAAAAAATAAAAATATAGATAGCAGCTTTGATTGTGTGTCTCATTCATCATCCCACCTCCATTCATGTTGGATGGTTATCTGGTGTAGTCTTTTCTGAAATCAGACCTATGATGGTACCTAGATGTAGCCTATTCAGAGGTATACCCAATATACACTTGAGTATTATCTTCACTCCTAGCACTTGAAGGTGAAATCATCTTTGTGACTGCAAAATATTCGATGATGAGATTACATCAATTATTTCAGGGTCTTGTAGTGGCTCTAGCAATTCTAAGGGGTGGTTGCTATGGGAGTACATTATTGAATTTGTTTATCTGCATATTAGGTGGTGAACAACCCCCCGTTAATTGGAAAGAGTTACAGATGATGAGTGTAACATGGATAAATTACTGATCTGCTTTGCCAAGAGGCAATCGGTGGCTCAATGGAGTCAAATCATTGGCCAAGGTTGAATCAATTTATGAAGGTACTGCAAACTTGATAGGAACTTACAACAATCACTAATTAGAATATTTGGATTTTTTGCATGATGCATTATTTGAGAATATGACTACTGCTGCTAATATGACTACTGCTGCTAATAGTTTCTTGTCAAATTCATTGATTGTATTGATAGATTTTTTTGACATATTTCTTTATGCCAATTTATTGATTAGCCCCCATCAGATTGTATTTAGAGATGTTTTTCCTATCCTGATTGCACTACTGTTTGTAACTTTTTAAGAGCTGAACTTCCCAATATCAAACCATTTTTGGCCAATTTCCATTCTATGTAGTTGAAGCATGTGTTCGCCACCAAATATTGATACTTTGCTTTTAGTATCATCGTTTGCAATAGATAAGACAGCTATAAAATCATCCTTTACAATCTCATCAACATATGTGAGTCCATTGCTTCAGTCAAGCCTCGTCCATTGTATTGTAAACAGGGCATGTGGCAAATCCACTTTGAGCATTGAGCATACACTAAGGGTAACAATACGGCGAGCATATGTATGATGCCCACTTTATTCCCTGCTAAGGTGATTAGTGACAAAAGAGGTTGTCCATGGTAGTTAGCATATGAAATCTATCCCTTGCGTTTTGTGAGCACTCTGTATGGAAGCAGCCTTAAAATCTATAATATGAAATCCTATTGTCATGTAGAGTTAAATGTTCTTGTTTATAGTTATCACATGTTGGTAACAAGTTTATGCATCATAGCAATGCTAAAGTGGCTAACAATCAGACCTGGGAACTTTTGAGAATGAGCAGCAGTTGTAAACAATGGATATTTGAGAAATAAATCCATGTTGTTGGGAACATCCTAGGATAATCAGTGTGCCAATTCCTTAGTTCACCACCAAATTGCCCTAGTTCAAATCACTGGTTTGCAACAGTTGCTCAGTGATCTTTATTTTAAATCATTTGACTAAATCATCATTTATAGCTAGTTAATTACTTTTGGATTGTGCTAAGGTTAGACCATGGGTCTCATTGCTGCCCACCATGTGTTTTAATTAAATCTATGTTTGGCTGTCAGCCATAGGCCATAACCTGGAGCTGCAACAACATTGAAGCATAGCATATGTATGTGCCGGATTAACAGAATTGAGAGGTTGAATGCACCATGGACATCAGAGTTATCTCATTGAATTTTCCATTGGAGCTGGCCATTAAAATAGAGCACGCATTAGACTGTGAATGCATTTGAAATTTGCACCCACAGATTTGTTGTTTTGAGCATTGTTTTTGGTCAGTTGTTTTGAGCATGCACTACAGACTAGCTTGCTGCTGCAACTGCACTCAGATCGCTGGAGGATCCAAAATTTATTGATACATTTTGAAAGTCAGGCTAAATGATGTAAACATAATGCTTGATATATACACATGTTCTTATCCACAAAATGACAACCAATCAAAGGTTCTCAATCAAACCCTTGTAGAGATGTTGTACATGTATAATGCTTAATAGAAGCATCAACTCAATATAATAGGATATATCCCACCTAATAGGTTTGTAATCTTATTTGGTCAAGGAATGTCAATGAACTTGTTAGCAAGAATATGCATTGATTTGCAACTTATATACCAAGCTTTTGGCCCATGATTTTAGACCATTGTCACAAGTGCAGGGGAAGAAACTATGTGTTTTTTAAATATATTTCCTCCTACTATATAATAGGTAGATTTTGGCTACCTTTACTGGGATTTTCTATGGAAAATAGACAATTTTATGTTGATTGTCATGATGTTATTTTAGGAGCTTTTAATTGGTGTAATTAATCAAGGTGGAGACTATTGTGACAGGTTAAAGTGGAAGTAAAGGTGTTGGTTCATAACTTCATTGTAGTGTAGAGAAAGGCCTGGTTGACGAAGTTATTGCTTTGGTGGTTTCCTTTCTCATCCTCGGAGCTTCAACCCAGCAAGTGAGAAGGTATGTTGATGTGGTTGTGTCTCTGTTCTTTGTAAGAGTTTATGTGATAAATTTTCCAGATTGGTGTGGGTGTAAAATTTCCCATATTGGTGTGGTGTGACTTACCATGTCCATTTCAAATAGATTTCTAGGGTTGAGAGTCAAGACCTCGCAACATGTCGATAAGTTCATCTGCTTTCTGTACTTAGATTAGTTCTCTTCCAAGTCTTGACTTGAGATAGTATACTTGGGATTTCATCCCAAGGGAAGGACCACATAACTTTGTGGTTACTCCTCTCTCCCCGTTAGTTTCCTTGGTCGAAGTTTCAGCTAGCTGGAAAGTTCTCAAGTGCTAGTGGTTCTTAGAGGTTGACCTTGTTCGGAGGTTGATCCCACCTTAGAGTAAATCTATTTGGTATCTTTGTCTTTTATTTTGGATCTCCTTTGAACCTCTAACTCTTCCTTAATTTAGAATATTCATCGAATTGAAAGGTAGAGTAGTGAGCATTTTGCATTGTTTGGTTCATTTTTTCTATTTTCGAGTCAGAACACTACCAGTTTCATTTCCACTCCTGAAACTAAGCAAACTACATTTAAAATTGGCACTTAATCTAAAATTGACAAACTTTTGATTTTCATATCACCAACAAGTTTAGGTTAGTTCCCTGGATTAGGTTGGAGAGTTAACACTCCTGGGCTGCAAAACTTTGAAACTAGCATTGATTAAAGAGAGAAATCCATTACCAGCATGAAATGCATGTCGAGAAAGCGCTTCTTAAACATGCGTTAAGAACGAGGTCAATCTGCATAAGTAAATAGTGGTTCCCCTCTTGCTTGTTTAGTGGGACATGAGCTCATCAAGGAATTCTATGTGAAGTGACAAGTGCTCGGGATGACATCACTTTTCTAGAGTGCCTGGTTATGAGAGTTGTTCCTGACTTGCGACTGTTCCGCTCGACCATGAATTGTGAAGTGGTAACTTTAGTGGCTTTTATTAGGACATCACATAGGCTATTGTAAGTGGGACACACTTGCAATAACTGAGACAGACTTTGGAGCTTTTACTCCTTGGGAGGGTGATTGATCAGGAACCAATGCTTGCACCCCTGGCGATTAAAGTTTATTGTAACTGTTTCTCATACCTTCGCTGCTAGCAGTTGTCTGAGGCCTAACATCCCTCAACAACAACTAGTTTCGGAAGGCCCTACAATCCATCTTTTCACTGAGCTTCAGTTCTTTGGAAGAGTAAGTTTGCTTGCTTGAAATATCTAAGGAATTTTTTACTGTGTGGACACTTTTTATTTTTGTTGAGTCTAGAAAGCCATAGGATTGTTTGATTCTATTTTTCAAAAATATTTTTAAAAACGGATCCTTTTATCAAAATTTCTTCAAAGTGGCTACTCTCCCGACCCGCCAGTAACGACGACAGTGAGGTGAGTTCATCAGGAGCACAAGGGACCCCATCACCACAACCTCAAACGGTTGTTGGAGGTAGCAATACATTCTGGGCCCTAATCATTGCAAACTTTCCTTTGAGAGTTCATCTCTGTTTTCCTAGTCTTGATCATCGTAGGAAAATTTTATAGTGGTGTGTTGTTTGTTCCCTCCTGTTCTAGTGGCCCTAGGTTAATCACTTAGTATATTTTTGTTGCAATTGTGGAGACCAACCTCCTCGTAGGGAATTGAAGTTGTACTAATTTTATGTCATTTTTCTCATGCAGGCTTCCTTCTGGTTTCTATATTTATTTGGAATATCAATTGTGGAACATTAGGTAAGATGTAAAACATGGATAATGGAAAGAAAAATAAAACATTAAGACAAAAGGATGTAATATCAGATTTTCAAAAACATCAATCCAATAATCCACATCATATTCATGCTTCAAGATCTCTTGAGCAAGGTATCGGTGAGAGAGATGTCAACACTTTGGAGGATGCATCTGCAAAACATACAATGGATGGTAGAATACATTCCTCTAGTGATCAAAGTGAGGTAACTGATTTTTCATCAGAAATTGGTAACTCAAATGTTGAATATTTTTCCTTGCAAGGTGACATAGACCATTCACTGAAGAGGAAAAAAGGCCAATGGGACTTCGGGAGACAATTCCAATCTGATTGTGTATCAAGATTCCCATTTATTGAACCGATACCTCCAACAAATGAGAATGAGACCTCACGAGAAGTTAAATGCATTTCATGTAGTTGGAAACTTGGCAAGGTAGTGAAATTGCAAATGAAGCTAGACACAATAGAGAAGCATGTTGGGAAGGTGTATGATAAGAAAACTGGAAATGATGAGAAGAAATCTACTGCTAGATGGAAATCTGTAGCCAATGTCGACATCTCCAATATGAAGAGGAATACAATAAATACTTAATAAATAAGAGAAAACTGGATGAAAGTGGAGGAACCATCACTTCTCAATTCAGAAAGATGATGGAAAAAAATTTTGTTATCGAAGTCGATACAATTAAGCACTATATTTCACATCCTGTCCAATGGTCGTCCTATGACAGATTATCCAAAAAATGATGAAATATCTATCTTTTATTCAATTGCCAAATTTTCCATCTTCTCATTGGTCTTTAACGAGTGGTTGGGAATGGGGAAAATATCTAGCTCAAGTAGAAAAGGATGATATGAAAGAGAAGATTGTGAATGCTACATTTTTGTCACTATCTTTGGATGAAGTTACAGTTGTTGATAATACTGCATGGATTTGCATGAGCATTTATACGGTCAATCACCATATCAGGAATTCCTATCTACTTGGAATTCATAAAATGAGCAAAAGTTCTACAGCAGAAAACATTTATGAACTTGTTATTAATACTTTGAAGGAAACTGGTGGAATGGATCATTCAATGATCGCAAAGAAGTTGGTATGCATTGGAGCAGATGGAGCATCAGTAATGCAAGGGACAAAGGAACGACCTTTGTGCTAGACTACAACTCTTAGCTTCACCATATATGATGGTATTCATTGTATTGCTCACAGGATGAATCTTGCATTTAAAATAGTGAGCAACTTTCCATTGGTTTCAAAAGTTGAATATCTTGTACGTGAGGTTTCATGCATACTTTTGTTGGAGACCCAAATGGTTTTCAGAGTTTAAAAAATTTGCCGACGGTGTTACAAATGGAAACAAACTATTAAAATATGTTGATACAAGATGGATCTCACTGAAGGGACCAGCTCAAAGACTATTCGATGAATATGCATCCTTGGTAGGGGTGATGTATGAACATCGCCTAAGTGTAGAAAAAGATCAAACTCTTCTTTTTCTATTAACAGATATAGAGACATATTTAACATTGGATGGATTTCTTCCTCTGCTTCATGAAATGAATAGCCTCGTGAAGATGTCTCAGAGTCGCACCATGTATATTGCTGAATACACAAATGCTAGAAAATTAGCATGCCTTGCATTAGATAATTTGTATATGATGGCAGATTCTTTTACAGGTCTAGCATTTACAAACTGGGCTAAGATAATCAATATTGAAAATGATGAAAATTTATTGAAGTTTGATGAAAAAGGGTTTCTATGTGTGGCAGTGCGTGGGTGTATGGTTCCTTTTTATTATAATGACAAAATAGGAAGAACCACCAAAGAGTTCCCTGTGTCAAGAGAAACAATTTGACAATGTTGTGATTTCAGTGAGGCGCAGCTTGATAGAAATTGCAAAATCACTATCATCAGAGATAAGAGAACGATTCCCTCGAGATGAATTGTTGGAGTTCATGTCTGTGGTATTGGAACAATCGTCAATGTTCAAAAACTATAAAGGTTGACTTTATAGCAAAATGCAAGATTTTGCAGAGCCATTTTTGTCGAGAGACCAAGATACAAGGAGAACATATTCAAGGTATTTTAGATGGAAAAAAATTGAAAGATCAAGCCTGATGCTTTGATGATACAATGTGGGAGCAATTTTCTAAGTTGGATAATGCTCTAGAATATGGTGCAATTACAAAATTATGGACTACACTCAGTGGTAGCGAATTTCTACTGCAAAATATGTCAGAGTATTTCAAATTAGTAGATTTATGTCAAACCATGATTTTGGGATCAGTGGAGGATGAGAGAATGTTTAGTGCATTGACATTTTTGAAGTCAAAGTTGAGGAACAAGCTTGATAAAAATGTGGATACATGCTTAAAATTATATGTAACAAAGTATGAGGTTGACAATTTTCCATATGAAAGAGTAGTAGCTCTTTGGCGATCAACTTGTGAAAGAAGGGGAGAAAAAAAATGACAAATTTATCTAATGAACTTGATATGGAACATAATGTTCTTGAGGATCATAATGACGGCTCATCCGAAGAAGGTCATGTTCAGATTGCCGAAAATGAGGACCAAGCCCAGAATGTGAATTGGTAAATGGATTTCACCTAAGATTGTATATGATCCAAAACACATGAGAGACTCTTGAGTCTTATTTTGGTATAGGTGTTCCATGGACTCTTGATGTTTTTATACTTATCTTTTAAATTGTCTCTTTCTTGTATGTGATAGGAAATGACGCTGGAATTTGACAAAGCTAAGCTAGGCTTAGGAGCTATCTCTTCACATAGATAGTGTCCTAGCATTAAAAGATAAATAACTAATTCGACTACACTTTCGCTAAGCAAGAATGAGCTCATTCAAGTACACGAAACCATGTTGGTGTTTATCTCGAATATTTTGTGCAAATTTTTATGGTTTGGTTATTGCTTTTATTTGAACCATTTGGTCGATTTCTGGACTTTGCATGTATTTTGTTTAATTATTTTGTTATACCCTTGAATGCTTCTAGTTCTCATTTGATGCTTGATTTAACCCTTTGTTGTAGCTTGAATCAATATTAGATTTAGTTGATTTCCATTGATTTAGGGTTTGAGAAAATAAGTTTTTATTACCTTTTATTTGCATGAATTAATTGTCTTCACTTTTTTGATTCTTTTATGCTGATTGTATATTTTCTTTGTAAATACTTATCGTTATTTAGAAAAATAAATGAGCTCTACATAGCTAAGCGAAGAGAAAAATGGTCTATGCACTAGGTTCCTATGCATTGATCGTAGGAGACCTATTGGCACGAGACCAACATTCCTCTAGTCCAATTGGCATAATTACATTTCATAATTTTTGTAGCCTGCACGGGCATAATTGGCTAGTGGAGGCCAAAATGATGCATAATGTCTAATTCTATTAGTTTATCGGTTTGTCAAGGTCTAGGTCCCCACGTGTCATAGAAACTCTAATCAATAGAAAACCACAATTTGTAATAAAAGCTCTAACATGGGTTATAATAACATCTACACACCAATATCAACAAACAATACAACATCTACAATCAAAATCAACTACTAGACACATTTAGATATGGTATCAACAAATGGTATAACATTTGGATATGGTACTAGTGTTGAAGAATTTAGATGGAATAAAGTTACATTGTCCAAAAGTATGACACAACAATAAGATAACCCCCAATAGTCAACACTACATGATGCCAACAAAATCACTATAATGTTATTCAAAGTATGTGCCAAGAAAAATACTTAAGGAATATGCCTAGCTTAAAACCTATGTACAAACTTGCCTTGAAGTATCAAACATAGTCTAGGGTAGCCACACAATCTATTGAAGGATAGTATGTGGGTGTAATTCCTTTGTTGATCTAAGCAATTCAAAAAAGTCATCTCCCAATACTATTAAAGAAGAACAAGAAGAAAAACTCTAATAATTGCATGGAGAACTACAAATAGATTCTAAAAACTCAAGTTGTAGAGGAAAAAACTATAAGTAAGAAGAAGATGGAAATGCTATCGTCATCAGAGCTATGAATGAACCCCTCTGATAATGTTCCTCCCTGCCATGTCCATGTTGAGCACATCCTGAAAGCATTGCATTCAATGAGGCTGTATTTCGCTTTGGCACTTGGCCAAACACTTTATGTGCATCCTCCAAACACCCACATTTAGAATACATGTCTCCAAGATCTACTCAGCTTTGCTTGGATATGAAAGCTTCATTAAGGCCACCATCATTTGATATTGAGACCAAAACTTGAAATAGAGCAATTGAACTCAACATTTGAAGAAGCCTTGAACTCATAATTAACAAGCAGAGTGGCCTTAAATGTGTTTTAGAGATCAATGAAAGATTTGCCAAATTTTTACAAAATTTTATAATTCAGTAAAAGATTCGCCAATGTTTTACAATATTTTATAATTCAGTGAAATATTCGCCAAATTTTTACAATATTTTATAATTTAGTGAAATATTCGCCAAGATTTTACAATATCTTATAATTCAGTGAAATATTCGCCAAGATTTTACAATATCTTATAATTTAGTGAAAGATTCACCAAGATTTTACAATATCATATAATAAAATGAAAGATTCACCAAAAAATTATATATACATATTATATTATTGATAAAATCGCCTTCAAATTTTCCTATATATCGGGGAGATTCGCCAATTTTTTATACATATAAATTTGGGGGGGGGGGTTCTTAAAATCATCCTTGTCTGAGACGCTTGGGTGCCTGCTCGTTACGTTCAGTTACTGAGAAGAAGTTAGATTGGTTCAATAATTCAACCGTTACAGTTGACTGGAAGACAGAGAGACAGTCTGTCAAAGTTTGATAGTCGTTGGTCGCATGTCGATGTTGCGAACTGTGAGGTTGCTGAACATGTCGAAGGTGAGAATGTGCCGAGGTGTGTCGAAGTCGAGACTCGTCGGAGTTGTGTCGAGTTCAGAACCTGTCGAGTCGAAGTCGTGCTGATGTCGAAACTTGTCGAAGTTACATCAATGTCAATGACTTGCCAACTGCGATGCGGATCAACCGTGGAACACATAAAACATAAAACATAGAGCCGGACCCAATTGCAGTCACCAGAAATGTAAAAGAAAACAACGTAAAGAAATATCGAGGAAATTACTCTAATGAAATCGCCACTCAGTCTCGGTATACCTATACAACCAAGCCATAAACTTACTTAGTCCTCTTACCTATTTGTATTTGTACACGTACAACCTATCTTTTCATTCTTGCATAGCTTCCATTGTTTGATAATAAAAAAGCTTAGGAAGGAATAACCAAAGCCTCCTTATCATCTTGTATTCTATTATACAACGCTAAGCCAACATCCTTTGGGAAGGTGTTTTTATGAATAACCGCAAGAAGCAAAAGCCGACTTCTAACATAACACTTGCATTCAAACGGTCCATTCTCATTGTAGGAGACCCTGATATAGAAGCGCCTGAGGCAGACTATGTATCTATTTATCTCTTAAAAATAGGGGGTAGGGTTGGTCATTGTCCTGTTGTGATAAGGCTCAAAGGGTGGGGTCCCCTGGGATAAAGGTTCAAGGGAGCTGCATGGTATCACTTAATTGTGAGCTGCATAGTAAACACACTCTTAATTAAGACCTTCGCAATAAACTTATTTGACTTTGAATTGCGCAACAAACACTTCGACACATTCACAATATTAAGGAAGTATTTGCTACGACGTGAAAAACAGTATTCACTATGCAAAGACATAAGGGGAGCCTTTGACACAATGTATAAATAACTTAATAAAATATATTTTCATAAACTATTAATTCATTGCGACATTTTATATCCCTTCAAAAGAAACTTCCGTGTGATATTGAAACTTTCTAATAGCAAAGTATTAAGTGAGGCTTGTTGCGAAGTTACTACATAGTAATAAATCTTTTATAGAGTGAAATACTCAAGGTATTTACTAACATTCACATGGGTAAAACTAGAGAGGGTGTGCGGAATAAAATGTTCTTGCAAATAAATACACAAAGTAATATATATTTGTGTTACCAAAAACAAAAGGGACAATTATAGCTGCATACACATTCATTCAAATTTCACTTAGATTCTTCACTTTTACAAATCTTGGGCTCTTCAACAATTTCAGCAAACTGTGAGCTTCATCTCTTCAACACTTATCAAAAATCTCTTCTTCTCTTTTTTCTCTTTCTCTGTTTCTCTAATTGCTTCATTTACATATATAAACGATTTGATATTGAATTTTCTTAGAAGCTACCAAGTAACATTAAAGACTGTAATAAATGTCTAATTGAAATACACCTAAGAAATTGACCTATGAACTACTATGCGGCTACTTAAATATGGTGAGATGTGAACACCATATCCTGACAGATAGACTAACATTGCAGATTGACAATGACTGATTGACTGAGTTGATGCAAGCTAGATATGCAACAAATCATAATTAATATTTCCAACACTCCCCCTTAATTATGAGTAGATGAAGATCATTAAACAAAAAATTATCAGAATATTTCAAAGATAGAACTTTCCTCCGTGCATAATAAAATTCACTGTGCAGAATTATTCTCGAAATCAATTACTTCTAAACAACTTCGCAGATACTGCAATGTGTCCCTTTCCAATGGTTTGTAAAAATGTCTACTAGTTGATCTTCTAACTTGTGAAATTCTAGACAAATTTCTTTGTTATTTATCAATTCTATGATAAAATGATACCTTGTGTCAATATGCTTGGTTCTCTTGTGAAACACATGATTCTTTGACAGTGCGATGACTGAACTATTGTTGTAGTATATGGTTGTGGGTTCTTGTTCGTTCTGCGACAAATATTTTAACATCTTGTTCATCTAAACAACTTGACATGCAACAATTGTAGTTGTGAAATACTCTGCTTCTACTGAATAAAGAGTTACGATGGGTTGTTTCTTTGAATCCCACTACACAACACCTATGCCAAAATAAAAAGTATACCCATATGTACTTTTTCTATCATCCATGTTGCCTCCACTGTCACTATTAGTATATCCAACAAGACTAAAATTTTCTGAGATAGAATACAAAATACGAAATTCTTTTTTACCAATCACATACCTCAAAATTCTTTTTTCCTTCTTGCCAATGAGAATATTTTGGTGACTCCATAAACCTTGAAATAAGACTGAATCCATATATAATATCAGGCATTGTCATAGTAAGATACATAAGGATTCCAACCATCATTTTAAACATTGTAGGATCTACATTTGATCCATTATCATCCTTGCTCAATTTCAAACCTGTTATCACTGATGTTGGGAAAGACTTACAATTAACCATATTAAATCTCTTCAAAACATCATTTGCATATTTGGATTGTGAAATGAATATACCATCTTTACTTTGATGGACTTCAATGCCCAAAAAAATCTCATAAACCCCAAATTAGTCATTTCAAATTCACTCTCCATGATTGATTTGCAGTCTTTAGCGCTGTAATCACCAGTAAATATTACATCATTCACAAGTAAACAAACAATTAACATATTATCTTGCTTGTTAAATTGGATGTACAGTGTTGGTTCACATTCACTTCTTTGAAACTCATTTTGGATGAGGTAGGAATCAATGCGACTGTACCAAGCTCTAGGACCTTGCTTTAATCCATAAAGAGATTTCTTCAACCTGTATAATTTGTTTTCTTGTCCCGGAACTTCGTACCCTTGTGGATATTCTACATACACTTCCTCCTCCAAAGAACCATTTAACAATGTAGACTTAACATCCATTTGATAAACATGACATTTTTTGTGCGCAACAATGGCCAAAATTGTTTTCACTGTGTCCATTCGTGCAACATGTGCAAATGTTTCATTGAAGTCTATGCCAGGCTATTGTGTGAAGCCTCTTGCAACCAATATTGCCTTATGCTTATGCACATTTCCATCTGCATCTTGCTTGGTTTTATAAATACATTTTACACATTTTACATCCTTGTTTTTATGCACATCTACCAATTCCCATGTTTGATTCTTTTCAATGCATTCAATTTCTTCATCCATGGTTTGTGCCCATACATAATCTTTGACAACTTATTCAAAAGTTATATGGCCATCTATTTGAGAAAATAATGCAAAATTTGAAAATGAATTTGTTGTATCAGCATCATATATCTCACGTAGACTTCTTGTTTTTCATGGTGACAAGCTTGCTAATGTTAGATCTGGTAATGTAGAATTCCTTGGACTACTTGTTGAAGTTTTTTGAGCTCTAGATATGCTTTTTGGTGAATCTTGTGTTGTGAATTGTGGCGTGGTAGCTTGAACTGTGACATGTCGCACAACCCTGGGGGTGGACGGTGCTGCGACATTTTGACTTGTACATGTTGTGTTTGAACCACTTCTTTTGTCATGTCATCATCTGCGACATGGATTTACTATTTTTACTATCTTTTCTATACTTCCATCCCATGCTTCATTTTCCACAAACTGGACATCATGATTGATTATAACCTTTCTTGTGAAAGGGTCATAGGATTTGTATGCTTGTGTGTCTTCTGAATACCCAACAAGTATGCATTTCTGCCCTTTGTTATCTAATTTCTTTCTCATCTCACCTGGAATGTGAGCATATGCGACATAACCAAAATTTTTTAAATGAGATACATTGTGTTTCATACCTATCCAATCTTCTTAAGGAACTTTGTTCTTCTCACTCTTCGTTGGACATATGTTCATAATATATACAAAAATTGCTACTGCCTTAGCCCAATATTCATTTGGAAGATGCTTTGATGCCATCATACTGCATGCCATCTCCATAATAGTTCGATTCTTCCTCTCTGCGAAACCATTATGCTAAGGTGTACAGCGTGCAGTAAATTGCTTGTGTATGGCATGATATTTACAAAAACTTAGAAAATCATTTGATACATATTCATTGCCTCTATCCGTATTTAGAAATTTGATGTAGTAGCCACTTTGCTTTTCCACAAGTGCCTTGAACTACTGAAAACATCCAAATGTATCAGATTTGTGTTTCATAAAATAAACCCATGTTTCTCTTGTGAAACCATCATTGAATGTGAGAAAATAATGTAGCTTCATATGGATGGTGTTTGCATTGACCCATAGATATTTGAATGCAAAATTTCAAGTGGTGCATGCGCTCTATATGATTTTCCAAATGGAAAAAACTCCCTATGTTGCTTGCCAAAAATGCAACCTTCACAAATTATTTCTAGTTTTTGAATCAATGGCAAACCTTTCACCATATTCTTTATGTGTAGTAGCTTCAACCCACCAAAATTTAGATCTCTAAATCTGAAATACCATAGCCAGGATTCATCATGTACTTCTAATGGAAATGCTTCTTGTATTTCTTTACTATTGCCTTTTTCTTCCTTGGAACAGGGCTTGTATGCTTCTTTACTTTCTGCTTTAAATCCAACTCCATAGTGTGCACTGTTTGTGTCTTGTGCAATATTTCCCTGCATATCAGGCCTCATTCTTAGAGGAAACAAGTGATTACTTGTCACCTACACTTTAGTTATCAGTTGTTTGCTTGGATACTTGTCCATAATCACAAAATCATTGTCTTCCATATAGACTCTATATCCTTTTTTCAATAGCTTCCCAATACTTAATAAATTATTCTTTAGGCCTTCGACATAATATACATCGGGCATAATTTTTTGCTTCCCCTTTTTGCTTAGAATACCAACAGTACCTTTTCCCAAAATAGTGACTTGGATATTGTTTCCAAGTGTAACATCAGTTTGAATTGATTTATCCAGAATGGAAAACAAATTTAAATTTCCATTCATATGATGACTGCAACCCGAGTCTAAACACCATATATCACATAGACTTTCTTGGGAAACATTACATTCAACTGGGGATGCGCATGCCATAAACATTGTGCTAGTGGAAGTGCTAGTGTTGCTTGACTGGTTTTGGCCTTGCTTACTATGGTCATGTTGTTTCTTCCTGCATTCATATGCATAATGTCCAGATTTCTTACAATAATGACATTGTATTCAACATTTATCAAATCTTCAGCCACTTGATTGGCTGAAATTCTAATTTTGACTTGTATGAGCAACATTTGCAGGATTGTTGTTGCGTCCTCCTCTAGGAAAACTTCTTCCTCTTCCTCTAAAATTAGATCTCGCCCTTCCTCTTCCATGGCTTATAAATGATTGTGCTGCAAATGCATTTTCTAATGATGCATTTGATATATTTAATCTATGTCCATGATTGATGAGAGAAGCTTGTAGTTCATCAATAGTAAACTGACTCAGGTCTTTGTTTTCCTCCAAAGTCACAACTAAATATTCAAATTTGGGGGAAAGACTCCTAAGCACCTTCTCAACAACATTCATGTCATCTATGGCTTCTCCATGAGACTTAATTTGATTGATCAGACCAATCACTCGAGTATAAAACAATTCTACTGAATCTGTATATTTCATTGATAGAGTTTCAAAATCTCTTCTAAGAATTTGTAATTTAGCAGTCTTTACTTTGTCCATATCTTGGTAGGAAATTTGCAGAGTGTCCCATGCATCCTTGGAGGTTTGCTACTACTACTCTTGGGAGTATGCTTTCATGCATTGATTGATGCATGTAAAACAAGGATTTTCCATCCTTTTTTCTTTGTTCCTTCAAAATATCCCTCTCAGCTTGTGCGAGAGCATTATATGCTACCTGATTTGCTAGCTTTGCATAGCCATTTTCAACTATCTCCCATACATCTTGGCCTCTGAACAGAACCTTTATGGACAAGGACCAATATTCATAATTCTTGACTCTAAAAATTGGAGTTTGCAGTTGACATCTGTGCACTAGAAGTGGAAGCCATTTTTTAATTTTCTTGGTCACTTTCTTCTTTAAAAAAACCTTATGCTCTTCTTGAACATGCTCTGATAACTTGCTCTGATACCAGATCAAGGGAGCTACGCAGTATCAATTTCTTGTGAATTACGAAGTAAGCAAACTCTTACCTAAAACCTTTGCAGTAAACTTATTTGACTTTGCATTGCACAACAAACACTTCAACACATTCACAATTTTAAGAAATTATTTATTGTGACGTGAAAAACATTATTCAATATGCGAAGGCACAAGGGGAACCTTCCACACAATGTATAAAGAACTTAATAAAAGATATTTTCATAAAGTATTAATTCAGTGCGACATTTTATATCCCTTCAAATGAAACTTCTGCGTGATATTGAAACTTTTTTATAGCAAAGTATTAAGTGAGGCTTGTGCATACACATTCAATCAAATTTCACTTAGATTCTTCACTTTTATAGAGCTTGGTCTCTTCAACAATTTCTGCAGATTGTGAGCTTGAGCTCTTCAACATTTCTCAAAAATCTTTTTTTTTTGTTTCTCTCTCTTTGTAATTGCTTCATTTACATGTATAAAAGACTTGATATTGGATTCTCTCGAAATTTATTGAATAACATTAAATATTGTAATAAATTTTTGATTGAAATCTACTTAAGAACTTGACCTCTGAACTACTACATGGTTGTTTAAATATGGTGAGACGTGAACACCATATATTGACATGATAGATTGACTGACATTATAAACTAACAATGAATGACTAAATGAGTTGGCGCAAGCTAGATACGCAATAACTTGTAATTAATATTTTCAACAAAAGTTTACCCAAATGGATTTTAGGGCATTTGTTCCTGTGCTAAATCACAAGTTACTAATATATCTAGCTGAACTATTAGATATATCCTTAAGAGATTGCTATTTCCATGGTAAAAAATAAAAGGCAATTGCATTGGTGGCAATGAAGAAGCAACTTAGCGTTACCTGGAAGTGAAGTGCATAATTGAAGTGTCAAACGTTAGATGGAGGAACAAGAGTAGCACACGATGAAGAGCTGGATTGAGAAGAAGATGTAGTTGCCAATGTATGTGAATCACCATAATTACTAGTGGACTTGGTGTGGTTGGTAAGTCCAAAACTCACAAAAGCAGGTTTTGTGGGATTTGGTAATATCATAAACTTAGTTGAAATCATCAAATTGATTGTAGACATTGATGGTTGAAGTGATGCTTCAGCTTGTGTACACAATGGATGCATCTTAAGGCTTGTTCCTGATCGCTGCAAGTTTCAACTATTGCTGGATCAACCATGTCCAGAATATTTCCTCGTTTATATAGTCTCCATGCCTTTATAATAAGAACAGGGCATCAAATTGATGAAATATATGACCATAAGATCAGCCATGAGTTCATGTTGAATTGCAGAAGTGAATAGATGAAAATTGCTTAATCATATAAAATAGATAAGTAGTCATCCGACCCTAATCTCATATAACTTAGCTAAACGTACTATATCATATAGTAAATTGATAATGCAGATGATAATTTGTAACGCTCCTGCCAATCAAGGCGTCTGCGTGTATTTGGATCTGTATCGAACATGTGACTAACTTGAGTAGAATTAAACATTTCAATGAATGCTTTCAACTACCTATAGATTAATTTTTCATTTACGGTCAATAAAATGGAAATGAAAGTGACTCACCGAACAGGATTTTATCAAGGTTGTTATTGGGTAAGTACTCATAAACAAGCAAACTTTCTGATCCCTCTGCACAACAACCAATTAACTTCACAAGATATCTATGTTGATTTTTAACTTCATTCTGAAATTCTCTCTTTCCTTACATAGATCTTAAGGAAAGTTTCTTCACTGTTAATTGGACTCCATGTGGAGTCGTGCCCTGATATGTTCAGAGAAAAGAGTATGAACTTTTTTAAAGTATTAAAATTTGTATTTGTTTGAATTTAATTTTTTAGATTTACTTGTTAAGTATATTTAATTTTTAGATATATTTGTATTTTGTAATTTTTTTGAATTTAATTTTTGAATTTGTATTTATTAATATAATTATATTGATAGATGTTTATATCTTAGAATTTGAGGTGTATTACTATTTATATTAAATTA
The DNA here is from genome assembly GCA_027924585.1 of Larix kaempferi. NCBI lineage: Eukaryota > Viridiplantae > Streptophyta > Pinopsida > Pinales > Pinaceae > Larix > Larix kaempferi. The sequence continues at coordinate 54,788,247 of BSBM01000753.1, forward strand.
AATTAAAAAGAATTGATACATCTATACTATATTAAATTAAATTAAATTAAAGAAAGATTGGAAAGATTACTAGATTAAAGAAGGATTCTGTCCAAATGGACGTGTTCTTCTCATGAAAATTTTCTGTTGCAGCTACCAATGTTTTCAATTCAAACAGCGTGAAAACATTGGACAGGCTAGGAATCGGTTGCTCATCTTCTCCGATTTCTGAGTCTTCGCTCATATAATGACCTTCCAAAAGAAATATTCCACAGCTATATCAAAAAATGAACAAATTTAAAAATGGACTAAAAGATTGTTCGAGCATGGATATTTATTCTAACTGTTATATGATTCGTCATCATATATTTCAGATGCAAATCAATGAACTCTAATTGCATATTACAGGACAATTATTGTGCACAAAGCATTCTGGTACAGTAAAGAAAATATAACAAAACGAATGCCTACGTATTCAAATTAGTCCTGCGAATACATATTAGCATGAACTGCAATACCTAATTCTGTATGACTTTCAAACATGGCCTGCAGCAGGTTGAATGATCAATCAACAGGCCTGCTGCAGCTGCATTAAATGGTTTACAGTAGGCTGAATATTGTTCGCCATATCTTTCCAACACGAGTCAGATCGTAGTTGAACTACATCAGATGCTTGTGATAATATCAATATCGTAAAAAAAATGTTGTTGATAAGTTTCGTTATCTCCATTACTATCCATTTGTCCCATAAGTTATAGTTAAGAAGCAGAACTTGCTTGGATGCCCGAGGGGTGTGGCTCATTGGTGTTTGGCTTGATATGAAGTTACATATTGTAAAGAATGGACTATCTTTTGTATAGTTAGCCGTCCAGTTGCAGATAAAGGGGCTGCTGTGTGTCCACTCTGTCTGTCTGTGTTTTAGAAGCCAGCCGGACCTTATATATAATGCCATTCTTAATGGTGATGGTGGGTTTGGTTATTTTTGTAATAATGATCAAGTCTTAGAACATATTTTTCAAGAATGACAGCAAGGATCGGAGCATAGGAAGATTCCTGGAAATGATATCAAACAATCTATTTAGATGTATCAATTCATAATTTTATAGAATTTATAAGCTTGTGAGCGAAGATGAATCTATTTGATTTTAATATTAATTATTTTTTCAGAATGTTACGCATCTACTTGCGTAATACCTCACCTAAACTGTCAAAAATACACTTCTCACCACAGTAAAAATATTCGGTAGTCTGAACAATTGAGATATTTCCCTATCACTTTTCATAGAAATAGACTAATCCTAAAATAGTTGAAAATAATGAATACATGATAATGATAAGAACTAAGAAAATTCTGCTATCTGTCATGTTGGAGGCAGGAACATGAACTAAAAAGAATCGTATTCTTTGTTCTTGTGGGCAAGACTTAAAATAACAAAGAAAGAACCATAACATAAGAACTTTTCTATTCATAATTTTACAAAGGTTCCATTTACTTTTCTTGTCCATCAAAATTGCAAGGCAGGGAATCGTCTATCTCATCAATAAGATTAATCTGTTTCAGTTCACTCCACCTCACATGTCTATTACAAATAATGTGTAGAATCCATGGTCCCATAAATATATATATAGGATTGATCAGCTCACTATGCCAGCAAATGAAAACATAAATTTGCATTGTCCAATGTAATAATCTGTACAGTCGGAAGTATTATATATCGATAATTCAACAATAAACACGCATTATGAATTCAATATACATAGTTGATTTTAAAAATATTTTAAATTTAATGATGAAAATCCCAACACATTTTTTTATGATGGCATCTAGATTTGTGTTCAAGGATGGCTAGACACTTGCTCAGTCCTATTTCCTATTTGTATTTGTACAACCTATCTTTTCATGACTGTTTGCCTGACATTATTTGACAAAAAGAGCTTAGGAGTAACTGCAAGAAACAAAAGCCGACTTTTAAAAGAACACTAGCATTTAAACGGTACTTTCTCATTGTAGGATACCCTGATATAGAAAGGGCTGAGGCAATGCAGAAGCAGCCTAGCATTACCTGGGAACCAAGACCGTAATTGAAGTGTCAGCGTTAGATGGAGGAACGAGAATAATGTGCGATGAAGATCTGGATGAAGAAGAAGATGTAGTTGCCAATGTATGTGAATAGCCAGAATTACCGGTGGAATAAGCAGGTTTTGTGGGATCTGGTAATATCATATACTTAGTTGAAATCATCAAATTGATTGTAGACATTGATGGACGAAGTGATGCTTCAGCTTGTGTACACAAGAATCCAACATGGATGCATCTCAAGGCTTGTTCCTGATCGCTGCAAGTTTCAACTATTGCTGGATCAATCATGTCCATAATATTTCCTCGTTTATATAATCTCCATGCCTGTATATTAAGAACATGACATCAGATTGGTGAAATAATATAGCCATAAGATGAACCATTAATTCATGTTGAATTGCAGAAGTTAGTAGATAAAACTTGATTAATCATATAAAACAGATGAGTCGCCAGCTGACCCTAACCCGATATAACTTGGCTAAACGTAATACGTTATATTGTAAATAACATGATGGATAACGTAGATGCGGTCAATTGGAAATATAATGGAAACAATATCCTACCCATTCTAACAGGATATCCATTTCTGGTGATAAATTAAGATCAATGCTCTTTCTTCCAGTCATAAGTTCCAGAACAAGAATCCCAAAGCTATAGACATCAGCTTTGACAGACAATTGCCCTTGCATAGCGTATTCCGGTGCCATATACCCTCTGCAAATTACAATGTCAGTTGATCTATTTAGAAAAATAAAAGATAATTGAAAAGGGAAATTACAATGTCAGTTGATCTATTTAGAAAAAAATTGAAAAGGGAAATTGTAGTATAACTAGCACAATCATTAAACTTTGCAATGTCAGTTTATCTGGACGATGAATTCTAAGAAAAGCATAGGTTTTAATCCACTTCAAATTCTAAAATATAAACATTTATTTATCTAATTACATAAAAAAATTCTATAATAACTTCAATGTCAATCTTGTTGTAATCAAATCATAAAAACAGTATGGAATAACATATGTGTTTCTAATCAAATCATCCAAACAGTATAGAGTAACATATGTGCATGCAGGATCAGTAACTTCGAAAGCTTGGTGACAACAAAAGTTATATAACCCTAAGACTGAATTAATATAACAGTGTGTTAAGTGATGTATGTCTTACCGAGTTCCAGCAACTCTTGTCCTTACATGAGTTTCATCCTCAACAAAAAGTCTCGCCAAGCCGAAATCTGCTATTTTAGGATTCAACTTCTCGTCCAACAAAATGTTGCTTGCTTTAATATCCCTATGAATAATCCGCAGTTGAGAATCCTCGTGCAAGTAGAGAAGCCCACGAGTTATTCCGACTATGATGTTGTAACGCTCCTGCCAATCAAGGCGCCTGCGTTTATTTGGATCTGTATAGAACATGCGGAGATTAAGTAATCATGACCAACCTGATTATGTTTAAACATTTCAAGGAATGCTTTCAATTGCCTCTAGATTATTGTTTCACTCACATTCAAGAAAATGAAAATGAAAGTAACTCACCGAATAGGATTTTATTAAGGCTATTATTGGGTAAGTACTCATAAACAAGCAACCTTTCTGATCCCTCTGCGCAACAACCAAGTAACTTCACAAGATTTCGATGTTGAATTTTCGCAACTAGCTTAACTTCATTAAGAAATTCTCTCTTTCCTTGCATAGATTGCAAAGACAATTTCTTCACTGCTATTTGGGTTCCATCTGGAATAGTTCCCTGATATGTTAAGAGAAAAAAGTATGAATATTTTGCAAAGTATTAGATTTTTTGTTTGTATCGATTTACTCCTGTAGATCCACTTGCCAAGGGTGCCTGCTACTATAATTTAAGACTGTGTAAGCTACTAGGGAATGATTGAAGCTTTCTTAGCATATAATATTACCTTGTATACAGTGCCAAATCCTCCCTCTCCAAGCGTGTTCTTCTCATGAAAATTTTCTGTTGCAGCTACCAATGTTTTCATTTCAAACACCGTGAAAACATTGGACAGGCTACCTGGAATCGGTTGCTCATCTTCTCCGAGATGTGAGTCTTCGCTCATATAATGAGCTACCAAAAAAAAATTCACAGCCATATCAGAAAATGGAGAAAAAATTGACTGATGTCTAATAGAGCAGATTGTTCAAGCATAGACATTTATCCTAATTGTTAGAGCAAATCATTGAACTCTAATTGCATATTACAGGACAATGATGGTGCACAAAGCATTCTGGTATTCGTCTGTGATAACTGGGACTTAAATGGCTCCTGCCGAAAATTTTTGGGCAAGGCACAGTTCCACCCCTTTTTGTTATGGTCCTCTTAAAATGGGCCAAAACCCCTAAAGCCACAGTTCCATGGCATAATTCCACAGTAAATGGGGTGGAATTTATGATTCCACAGATTTTTATAATAAGATCTAGTAAGCAAATCGCCGAATGGCAGTTACCCCTCGCCATTCTGGTGCAGACAAGAAAATATAACAAAACGAATGCCTAAGTATTTAAAGTCCTACGAATACATATGAGCATAAACTACAATACCTAATTCCGTGTGCCTTCCAAACATGGCAGACTTCAATCTTGTTCGAGTTGCACACAGGCAAACCATGAAAAGGAAGATAACCAAGCCGCCAACAACCCCTAAAATTATGGGCATTTTGCTTGAACTTGACTTTTGTGGCTGCTGTGCTGCTGCTGGTGACGGTGGAGGAGGAAGATCATTAAAGAAAGATTTCATATCATATTGAACAATGCAATTTCCTGTCAAACCGCGAGCTCCAGATCCTGTGTCGTTAACTTGGAAGAATGTTTCGATTGTTGTTGAAAGACATGTTTGGCAGACGTCAAGGGATATATCTCCCCAGCATTGGGCCAAAGCGTAGATAGGGCGAAACAATGTGTCCAAAGTTGTGTTGGAAGCGTATCGATTCCTTGAAGATCCAGAAATAATTTCAGATACCAAACTGTTCAAAAGCTGCCGAACAGCTGCGAGAAAGACATCCGGGCTTGAGATAGTATCGATATTGTAAAAAAAATGTTGATTAGTTTCGTTATTTCCATTGCTATCCAATTGTCCGGTAAAATTATAGTCTCCATTATAACGTAAGAAGCAGAACTTGGACCAAACTCTACTACCAACGTAATTCGCACAATCCTGTACAACGGCGGCCGTCTCTGCTTGCTGTGAACAATTGTAGCATTCCTCGACCGTGGCGTCTCCCCTGCATTGTAGGAGGGCATATATTTCGTTGGCACTTTGGCCATACTCTGAAATATTAAACTTGCTCTGGCTGGATGTGTCTTCAACATTGTCCACATGAAGACTACTCAACGCTGCCTTGACATTGCTCACAAACTGACTGTCTTTTGTATAGTTAGCGGTCCAGTTACAGATAGGAGGTGGATACCACTCTTCTTCTGTGCTGCTGCAAACATTTTCTGTTTTAAAAGAAAATATGATCAACACAATAACAATGGAGAGGTTCAGGAGGATTCTGGTGGCCATAGCGGTAAGACAGGCTATCTGTCCTTGAGAAGCCATCTGGACCTTATATTATAATGCCATTTTTAACCGCATCTCCGTCTGATTACTTGAATATTTTAGTCATTCAAACTGCGATTGTGTGAAGATGAGGTCCAACTTAGTTACCAAATGAAGACTTAACCATTACTTTTCACTAATCCAACGAATCCACCCATAATCCCATAATCGTTCAAGACTGCCTTGTCCAGCGCTTAAGCTCAGGATTTCTTCTTCTGAAATCACCCATATCCTGCTGCATATACTTACAACTACACCTACACCTACAGTTGTGAAATAATCCAATTTCCGGAATACAATTATTACATGGATGGGTGTTTAGATATTATCTGAGATTTTGGACTTCCTTGAGCGAATCAACAAGATTAACCCAAATGTAGCAAGTGTATAGTTATGATTCATTTCATGGTCGTTGTACCTAGTTATGCTTAAATACATCTTGATTAAGATTTACATATTAAGCTTCAGTTAAGTGGTGGTTAAAAAAATGGTATGTTTATTAAATAGTATTTATCTGTATATTAATTAGTTTAATGTTTATATTAATTAGTTTAATCTTTAGTTTTTGTTTAAGAACCAGCTATCTCCACAAAACCAAATGGTTGAGTATGTTTATCAGTGTTCACGGGTCACTTTACTTATGGCTGTGCTAATAACTTTGAAGACTTAACCACCACTTTTCACAAATCCACTACACCTACACCTACACCTACACCTATGACATAATCCAATTCCTCAAACATACAATAGATTACAATCTAATCTATGTGTTTTCTTAATGGCAATGGAATTGGTGATTTTTGTTCAATAATGATAAAGTCTGAGAACATTTTTTTCAAGGATGAGAGCATAGGAATATCCCTCGAACTTTCCATGAACTACTGCTTGTTATAATTATATTAAACAATCTCTTTGGATGTATCGAGTCATAATGTTATTAAAACTTATTGCTTAAACGATCGTGAGCGAAGACGAATCTAATTTTATTGACTTAATATTACTTAATTTTTTAGAATGTGACGCATGTACACACCTCACTTTTCATTTTTAAACTGTAGACGTCTCGCCATATAAAAATACGCTTTGAAAAACAATGTACAGCTCTCATCACAATAAAAGTATACTGTTTTTTTATCATTATTTGATTGAAATTTGTTTAAAAATTTGAAAAGAATGGTTATCAATTGTTTTTGAAGTTGTTGATTGGGGAAACGTCCCACCACCTTTGGGGAATAGACTTCCATCCATGGTCAAGGGAACAAGAATAAGCTTAAACATGGGAGTGTCTCTTAAAAAGTTAAGATATTGAGATTTTTAAACTCTGATAAAGTATATTTTAAAACTTTAAATAATTAAAATTAGTTTTAAATAATTAAAATTGTAATTTGAATAAAAATTATCAATAATTATAAGAAGAAAAAGTCTAAATTCATAACATAATTACAAGTAGAAAAAGTCTAAATTCATAATATAATTATAAATAGAAACAGTTTAAAGTACTTCAATTAAATATATGTTTGAGTCTCAATCACATAAATTATTATGTAATTTTCAAGACTAATATATATAATTTTAAGATTTTTTAAAAATTCCTAACAAAAAATTAAAAACATAAAATATTTAAACTACATCTTATTAATATAAATAAAATATATTACTATAAAATATTAATAATAACAATAAAATAATTTATTTATTATATTAAATACTTCATAAATATTTATAAAAATTAAATAAGCTAAAATATGGGTGGAGTGCCCCTAAAAAGGTTGAGATAGTGAGTTTTAAAACCTTAATCAAGTATATTCCAAAACTCCAAATAATTATAATTATAACTTTACAAAAATTATAATTTTACAAAAATATCAATATTCATAACTTGAAAAAGTTTAAATTCATTACATTTAAATTACTTTAAATAAAAATAATAAATACATAAATATTTGATTAAAAAATACTAATCAGGACTAAAAATGATTTGAAAATAATAAATACATGAATACTTGATAATGACATGTACTAAGAAAATTATATTATTTGTCATGTCTGAGGAATCTTTTGATTAATATCAGATGATGATGATGATGATGATATTTGTCATGTCTGAAGAATCTTTTGATTAATATCAAAATTATTTGATGATGATGACGATGATGAAAAATACATGAATACTTGAAAATGACAGGTATTAAAAAAATTATATTATTTGTCATATCTAGGAATCTTTTGATTAATATCAAAAATCAAAATTATTTGATGATGATGATGATGAAGAATTGTGATTAGTGATGGTGATGATAATGATGATGATGATGAATTGTGATTAGTGCATGATGATGATGATGACGACGATGAAGAACAATAACAAGAACAACATAACATGTGATTAGTGAATATTGACAAGCCACAAATTAAGTACTATAAAGTATTCATCACGAAATGTCCATGCCTTAGTTACCAACTATACATGTAAAATGATTTTTTTTTAGATTTTAGATTTTTTTATAATTAAATTTTACCCCAATTTGTAAAATATAAACACTCTTACTATAATTACTATAATTATGTTGATTTTTATAAATACATAAGATTTAAATATTATTTATCATGTTACTCTAACTTAAAATTTATTTTGATAACAGATTTGGTGAAATGTGATTAATTGGTCGTGTGGATTTTCCAAGTGAAAGACCTCGCCTTTAATTATGCGTGGATCATCACATGACATGAAGTGTTTGAATGATCTACATGAGATTAGATTTCATTAGGGGTAGTGTGGATGTTTTTCAAATGCGAATTATGTATTTTTTTATATTTGTTAAAGTTTATTAATTGAATTTAAATTTTAAAGAAAAATTAAATTGAATTAATATGAAGTAAATAGGAATTAAATTTATTGTGAATTAATATGAAGTAAAGAATAGTTAAATTTATTGTGTTGGTTTTTATTTTATGATGATTTTTTAAAATTATTTATGGTATGATGTTTGATATTTATTTTGTCATTCAATTAAATTGTGATTTTTTATTTATTTTTGTTAATCATTAATATATATGTGATATGTATTGATGTTAGAGCACCATTTATCATTGTATTAAATATCTATATATTTTTGTTATTCATTTTTTGGATATTGGGAATTTTTAAATATTATGTTAAAATGTGGTTATCTTCATAGATTAAATTGGAAGATTTATCATTAATTTACTAACTTATTTTTGGGATTATTTCAAGATGAACTACTATAAGATCATGCAAACATTAACTCAACGGGTTAGTTCAAGTGGTTGAGTGTTGTAATCGCAAGCAGCTTGGGATCAAATACCTGGGTGGCTATGCAAGGGCCTCACTTGATGTCCCCACCGGGTTAGGCCTCGTAATCAGGGCCGATGGTTTACCTTGGGTACCATCCTCAAAATGAGGGGAAGTAGCTAAGGGTTTCCCCATGACATGTTCCAATGAAAAAAAAAAGATCATGCAAACATTAAATAATCAAAACAAGCATAAAAACAAATCTTAGAGTCATAAAGATAAGTGTTTGAATTAGGACCTTCCTCTACCACAAGGATGAAGGAACATCCAAACCCTTTTATATAAATACATCTATTCTTTATCTCTTCATGGACAAAATGTCATTTGGATTCTCAATCTGAACATAAATCCAAAGATAAGGACCGATGGCTTCCCAATGTTAGGGATACATATGCACTTTCTTTTCGAGCAAGAGGAGCCTCAAACTAAGCCAAGAATCATTGTATTGGTTGAATGTCGAAAGCACAATATTTTCCTTTATGTGTGGATTTGGTTTGCCTTAAGTTCCCAAGAAGTGGTCTTAAATCAATGATAGGAATTATTCATTATCGAGTCCACAATACTTCTTTGATTCCATGAGAGTCTACATGGAAACCATTTACACATATATTGACACTTGGAGAGAGGCGGTGAGTGGTACAGCCTCAACCCTTAAACCTTACATAAAATAATATTAAGACATGTCACAATATCTATGTTGGGCACATTCATGTCTTAAGGTTTATGGTTATTGTAATAAACCTAATTGGTTATTACAAATGTATTTATTATTAGATTAGGATACTTAATTATTAATTATTAAATGACATGTCTATTTATCAATAGACATGTCTATTCTTATTAGGCCATATTTAATATCGGCCACTCCTATTGTAAAATCATCAATTCAATTATAAAAATATTTTTATTATCAAATATGATAATTATGTAAGGATGAATCCTTCCAAGCAGTATCATAGCTCTCGATTAGCTCATTCTTCTTGGGTCTCATTCTCCATTTCCTCCATTCCATGCCCTCCCCACACCCCTCCACACGCATTCGGCTCCGTTCCTCCGCTCTTGCCTTCGCTACTCCCACTACTCACCTCCACTCCTCCATAGTCTTCCTTATTCTTTCACTTTACACTTGCCGTTGCTTCCAATCTCCACCCACACTCTTGAAGCATCATCACTCCTCTTCTTTCACTGCTTGCCAACCCCTTCTCCCTCCACACCCGAACTCCAATTACTGCATACCATTGTCGTCCACATACGCACCCCCATTCCTCCCGCGATCTTTCCACTCGTATTGTGGTCCCCATCACCCAGTTGCTCCACCTTACATCCCTCCTACCCGTCATGCCTCCTCACTTTCTCCCACGCCACGCTGTTCATCGTGCTATGCTTCTCCTCCCTTATCCATTCTAATGCCTCCCGCTTCATCACACAACCCAACTCCTCAACGTTCCCCAGTCCCCCGCGTAGTTGCATACCTGCGTGCTCCCGTCTGCTACGATTTCTCCTTGCTCCCATCCATGCACTCTTCACATCCCACACCCTCGCTCCAGTCCCACGCACTCCTCTCCTACACCACACGTGTCCCTCCACTACGACCTGCACATCCCTCCATTTCCCACGCATCTCCTCTCCCTCTGCATACAACTCCTCCCCTTCCCTTCTCACCAGCTCCCTCCACACGTTCTGCGACCTCCTTCACGAGCCATCTCTCTACTTCGCACGCTAGTCCCTACTTCATGCCTTCCTTCTCTGGCACTCTCTTCCTGCACACTCGCGCTCCATCTGCGTGCTCCTCCCACGCCACAACGCTTCATGCCCTGCCTGATTCATTCACGCGTCCTCCCTCTGGAACTCGCCCTACACAGTCTCCCTTCCATCTCGCCACTGCACCGTGCATCATACACTCCCACGTGGCTTTCCACACCAGCCAACACTCCACCCCCCATTACGTAACCCTTCCATCCTCTCACTCGGGTTCTTTTCCACTTTCATCACCCATCGTTCCCACACACACCATCAACTCCATCTCCCTCCAACCATATTTCCATTCTTGTCACCAAAAACCCTAATTTCATTCACTCCAAAATAATAATAATTATAATAATATTGTTATTGTAAAATAATAATAATAATAATAATTATATCTAAATTTAAAAAAAAAAAACTATATAAAAATTTATATATAGTTTTTATACTTATTATTATTATTTTAAATAATAATTTATTATTATAAAAATTCAAAATATATATATATATAAATTTATATATAGTTTTTATACATATTATTATTATTATTTTAAATAATAATTTATTATTATAAAAATTCAAAAAAAGAAAAGAAAAGAAAATTTCGATTTTTTTCGAAAGAATTTTACCAAATCGTTATGTTCCCATCTTTCGACAAGCTCATGCATGGCCAGAAGCAAAGGAGGATTATTTAATCTAAACTCAAAGAAATCGAAAAGAGATGGCTTAAGGAAGATGAAACATACACAAAATTGAAAATGGTCGTATTGGAAATAAAATAAGAAATAGATAGGAAGAAAGTACAGGAAGAAGCTATTGCGACTCCCGATTTATTCGGTCAAGTAGAGCAGGGAACTTTATCGGCACTCACGATAGAAGAAGGGACTACGAGTATAAAATAAGAAGCTATTTTGACTCCTGAGTTCTCAGGTCAAGAAGAGCTGGGATCTACACCCATGACAAAAGAAGAGACTCCTATCATAAAGGAACAAGCTATGTTGACTCCCGAGTTCTCAGATCAAGTAGAGCTGGGGTCTGCATTGGCACTCATGACAAAAGAAGGGACTACGACCAGAAAGCAAGAAGTTATTATGAATTCCAAGTTCTCGAGTCAAGAAGTGCTGGGATCTATACCCACGACAGAAGAAGTAACTGTGAATCTCGATTTACCAAGTCAAGAGGAACAAGGGACTAATGCGACTCCTATGTATTCAAGTAGGGATGAATATAAAATCTCTACTACCCCCAGGAAGGAAAGAAATCCCGACCGACCGACTCCTTATATCCCCCCTCACAAAAGATCCATACCGCCAGACACCAAGTGGGATAAGAAAAGGAATCCCAACTACAAACCTCAAAATTCGATACTTAGTAAAAAGTATGCACGCCTACCGAAAGTTCATTGTGGCTTCTTACAAGGTAGGGAAGTAAGGCACATTAACACGCCAGCTGAAAAACCTATAAAATTGTCTAGTAAAACTCTGCAACAAAGACTTGTTAAGGAAGTCGATGATAAGGATGATAAAACAGAAGAGGTAGAAGACAAGGATATGGAAGATCAAGATGATATTGACAATAATAATGTCAATATCAATTGCAAAGAAAATAACGATGTCATAAAAATCAAGGAAGTCAATAAAATCAATGTTAACAACAATTATGAGAGAATTGAAGTTGTAGAAGAATGCAATGATGAAAATAAAAGTGTCAAAGATGACCTTAATCATGATAACGTAGACACACGAAACCCATAAGATGCTGTGACAGATGATGAGATGAACATTCTATCAGTAGTCGCAACTCAAGATGTCCTAGAATCTCAATATCAAAAGGTTCCCAGGGAACAACTAAAGACAATCTCGTCATACAATGAAGTAACTACATTATTACTAGTTGTCAGTACAGATAAGAAAACCATATCAAAGCATGCAGAAATATCAAAAATCTACATCAAATTAAAAGACCAAAAGAACACCATCAGATTAGAAGCTCAAAAAAATAATCCATATAGTTGTTATGCGTTTATCTACAAAATCATATGCATGAGAAGATTTGAATGGAAATGCGACCAAATATTTCAAGAATTGTTAAACCGTGGCACCGTTATTCGTGGCAAGAATTCTAGTTGCAACATGCTCATAAGAAGATTCATGGTCGAATCTTTCAGAGCGGGATGACTTGTAATAAACCTAATTGGTTATTACAAATGTATTTATTATTAAACTAGGATAATTAATTATTAATTATTAAATGACATGTCTATTCCCATTAGGCCATATTTAATATCGATCACTCCTATTGTAAAATCATCAATTCAATTATAAAAATATATTTATTATCAAATATGATAATTATGTAAGGATGAATCCTTACAAGTATCTATTCATAAAAACCCGCACCTTTACTACTACATCTAAAAAAATTAAATACACTATAAAAATCTTGGAAGATTGACTTAGAAACTACTAAGGAAGATGATGTAACTTGTGAGAAGTAAGTCATTTACTCATAGAATGTTTGTTCATTTACTTGTAGAATGTTTTGGAGCATGTTATCACTTAAAGTTGACAATCAACAACAATAAGTTTGTGTTTTTTTCATAGTGCTATGCCACAACTTTGAAGTAGATTTTGGTACTAATGGTTCATCCCTTACAAGATTTTCACAAGTTTTTCCTCCTAATTTCATGAACCACCAAACCAGGAAATAAATAACTAATAATAATGATTGCTTTCCTAAACCATGAAATAGTAATAATGATTCCATATTACAAGACATTCAATAGGAAACATAACAACTCCACATACTAAGATACCAGCATTGCATAAGAGGACAAACCATGACTATAAACATTATTCACAAACCAATTCCCCTATATATGTGTAATCTACAACATACCTATTAGAGGCTTAATAGCCTGCATAGAAGGATGATCTCATTCAAAAACTAGGGTTAAAACAATTGGTTGTATAGTAGGACTATTATCATTGCTTGCGCTTGTGGGGGAATATAATGGCTATCTCTTTTTCTCCACTATTACTCCAAGCATGTTATAGAAATATGATATTCAAAAAGATGGTGATAGGCTCAATGATCAATGCATGGTATAATACCGAGTTTAATATTTTTTAACAATTTTACCTATAACCAATGTAGAAAATACCAATGTTAAAATTTTAGATGCATATATAGACACAAAAAGAAATGCATAGACTTACCTACATGGCTGGGTGCAAGCTAATGATGGTCACCTTTGGCATGTTAGATGCAACATAAAACTAATAAAATATACATTTCTAATCTTTCATGGATATTTCGAGACACCCACATCATGAATCTTGTTTATAGTAAAAAGATTAAATGTAGAAAATCGAAACACCTATATAAATATATAACTTTTATTGGTTGAAATTTTTTATAACTAGCTCAATTATGATTTTTTCTAACATTGGCTTTTTATTTTTTTGACAAATTATAAGTTATATGTCCTTGTTGGTGCATCCTTTGACTTCCTAAATGATGCAATAAATATACAAAAACTTGTAAACATGTAGATTACAAGACGTGCTAGTGCAGTGGTATTTTTCCAAAAAAAGAAAATAGCACGTGAAATTTTGTTTTTAATTATTCACTAGTAGAAAAAGTGAGATATGTGACTACATGACTAAAATCGTTAGTCACGACAGTGTTTCTAAGCTAAATATGACTAAATTTTAGCAACACAACTAAAAATGACTAAATTAAATTACTAATTTAGTCATCAGATAAAAAATACAACTAAATAATAAGTCACACAAATAAAAATAACTAATCACTGCTATAAACTAGCATTTCAATATAAATCACTTATACATACTTATTTATCTTTCTCATTAACTACTACTTGATTATAATTATTCTCTTAATCATAAATGTAAGATGATCTTCATTTCCATGGTCCTACACTATGAATGATACATGAACCTTTGTGGAATTTTTGTTTGTGAGTCAATGTACCCTTGAGACGTAGTACTCTAGTATGTTTGAAGTTTTGAGAAGGAAAATTTTTGACTAGCAATCAAAAGAGGAGTAATCTCAAAATATTTTAGCCTGTAAGACAACGCATAAATTGGTGACAGATCTCGAGGGAGAGATATGTGTTCAACAGACTGTGGCTGAAGTTACAAAGTCTAGAAGAGAGTTTTGGACTTAGCAAAGTGTTATTGAAATGTTTCAACCTCCATGATGTGACTATCAAACATATGTTAAGAACTGCCAATTAACAAGGCTGTTAACTTCCCTAACGTTTGAATAATTATGAATGCAAATAATACTTAAGTAATGAAAAATTCACTCACGGATGAGGATGAATGAAAAATTTGAAGTTTATTGCTTGAAGATATGTGAGATAAATGCTACTAACTTGTGAATTAAGGTAATGTCTATTGCAAGCTAAGGACAAGATAAAAGTCCAAGTATTGAAGGTAAAGGAAGTCCTCAAAAATATAAGTAAATTAGTATTTACCTATTATTGCTTTGGAGTTATATTGAAAAAAATGATCAGGTATTATGTTTCCTTATGGTGATAAGAGAACAAAGTTCAGTAACAAAGGACTGGAAGATGTTCCATGAATAGAAATGATAGCGTGTTGAAAAATGACTTATTGCTTACAATCTATTAAGAATTGAAAACAATGATATGTTTTACTGAACAATTTTGGAAGACCTAGTTTAGTTGCTTAAAAGTACAGGTTATGAAAGAAGGACGAGCAATAGCGACTTGTGGGAATCATGAAAGTTCAAGGATGATTAAGAGTACCAAAAAGGGAGATATTGAAGCAAATAAAATACAACTAAAGAATTACGTACAAAGGAAGACACGTTTTGAAGAGCATGAACACCGAGGGAGGTGTTATCTATAAGGGGGAAAGGATGTTATCATGCTTTTCAAAAAAAATTCTTCAATGTTTAATCTCCTTCGATCTTCCATACTTTATGTATGTTTTTTTTTTCTTTAGTAATCTTTTGTTTGCTTCATCATTTCCCTTTTGATTCTCTAAATCATCTTTGAACTTCCACGATTCCCACAAGTCGCTATTGCTTGTCCTTCTTTCATAACCTGCACTTTTACGAAACAAAACCAGGTCTTCCAAAATTGTTCAATAACAACACATCATTATTTTCAGTTCAAATCAGAATGTAAACAATAAGTCCTTCTGCAACACACTATTGTTTCTCTTCATGGAACATCTTCCAGTTCTTTTTATTGAACTTTGTGTGCTTAACACCATAAGGAGACATATTACATGATTGTTTTCAATATAACTCAAAAGTATTCATAGGTAAACACTAATTTACCTATCTTTTGGAGGGCTTCCTTTACCTCCAATACTTGGACGCTTTATCTAGTCATTAGCTTGCAATAGACATTACCTTCATTTACAAGTTAGTAGCATTTATCTTACATGCTTTCAAGAAATAAACTTCAAATTCGTCATTCATCCTCGTCCTTGAGTGAATTTGCATTACTTAAGTATTATTTGCATTCATAATATTCATACATTAAGGCAGTTAACAACCTAGTTACTTGGCAATTATTAACATATGTTTCATAGTTACATCATGGAGATTGATATATTTCAACAACACTTTGCTGAACATAGATCTCTCCCTTGAGATCTGTCACCAATTTATGCGTGGTCTTACAGGGTTTAAACTTTTGAGATTACTCCTCTTTTGATTGCTAGTCAAAAAAATTTCCTTCTCAAAAGGAAACATCAAACAACGTCCTGTATTCTAGATATTAAAATTGTGGGCCTGGGTCTTTGCCATTGATATCACATACTCTTTTTCTTTTCCACTCAAGCCCCTTAGGCTTGAGTCCAGGAAAATTATTTAACAAAGTAGATCTGGATCATCAATTTTGCCACTTCATTTTCCTAACACCAATGTGATCACACAACAATCATTTGCCTAACACCAATGTGCTCACACAACAAATCCTTCCCTTTCCATGACATACTTTATGCATAATACTCTTTTCTTTCAACAAGTCCCATATATATTGACGATCTACCAAGACCCATGATCATATCATTATTATTATTATTATTTATTTTGTCTGCATTTACTGTCAATCACAACATTTGACTACTTGCGACACACAGACTTGGTACTTATCATGGCATCACTTCCATTTCCAAGTTCCTGGAATCATTTACAACTTCACAGTTAGTTGCAATATGATTATCATCAATCAATAAACAATAGGTTCACTTATTTACTCATCAACATTTCATAAGCCTTAAATATTTAAGTAGCATTGTACATTAGTCTTCCAGTGTTGATATGGGTTTATACTTTTTGCAATATGACTTCCACTCACTCTATTGCATGCAAAATTATATATAATACTTTTGTTTGTCCATCAATAACATAAATATACCATCAATTAGGAAATCTTTCTCTAATCATGGTTAATACAATTCCAACAAATATAATAAGATGAAAAAAAAAGAAATCATCACTCACTCTCGAGTGATTTTAACTCAAATATTCATACAAGTGGATTTATAATCCACATTCCATTTTGATTATGATGTCAGTCATAATCATGGTATGATCCTGCAATGTTAGTACGTAACCCTTTTATTCAATAGTTTTTCTATATATACACAACATCAATCCACCTATTATATTCAAACATTAATAACATCTAAACATTTTTACTCACCTATCCTTGGATAGCTACCGGTGAGTGAAAACATTTCAACCTTGCACAATATTCATCAATAGTAAGTTAAATATGTAAAAACACAAATTGCTATATACCTCCATAGGGATATTAGTTCATCACATGGAACAACATACTTAACAATGGAACATTTATATTTTTGCATTGAAAAATGTTTTAACAAGGCGGCTCATTCTAAGACATACATGTTCATAAATTCACAAACTTATAAGGAAATGCAATAGTGAAAAATACTTATCTGAGGAAGTGGACATCGGTAATCGAAGGTTTGACTATTTTAAGGTACTATTCTTTTTTTATTCACGCCCACTTCTTTCGCATGAACTACAACGTTGGTACAATACACATTCATACCTATCATTTATGTTTTTTTTTCATTAACTATGGTTTCTCATGAAGTATAGTAACTTATCCCCGTGATAAGTCTACATACCTTCCAATAATTCCAATGGTCATTCTATTTACCAATTCAAATGTTTCCTCTTGCGTCTTCATAAGCCTGTTGCTAAACATTTCCATATATGTACCTATATATAGGGACAATTCTAGAGAACGTCTATATTTCTTCCTGAACGTATCAAGAGTAAAAATTATAGCCCAACTTCCATTTTTTCAGTAGGTAAACATAATACATAATACTAAGAATAAAATTAAAGCATTACTCGTATACTTACGGTTTTAATCCGACGAATATTTTTAAGTAATGTAGTAACATACCTCGCCATAAAATTTCATATCTTTATCTCTTGGGTTACTTCTTGGAGAACTTTGAAGGTTAACTTGGATAACTTATTCCCTCGTACATTCCTCCCATGCATCCAAAACAAAAACAATCGATTGGTTATTTTAACAACCTTCATACTTCCTTACTTCATGTTGAGCTGAAGTTACAGCACTCGGCCTATTTCGGCTCAACATAAGGTAAGAGAATACAAAGTTGTTGAACTAACAAAGTGCCTCTACCTGTAAGGAGGAAAAGATGAAGGAACAAATTCATCTTCAAAGTTCCGCAAGAAGTAACCAATAAGATAGATTGAATACTATGATAAAGTCGTTTGTGAGTTACAAGTAAGTATTTCCATTATGTTTTATTTCCAAAGCATTATGTTTATAACTGACTAAAGTAATTCGGGTTAAAGACATATTCCGCAAGAAGTACATATATTGCTTTAGAAATATGGTAGACTAGGGTGTCTAGACGATCGAATCATAATATTTTTTATTTTATGAACATACAAGATAATATGTGTTGAATGGTTTAATAGAATAGCCATGATTAATTGACATTATACAAAAGGTTGTAGACTTATCATGGGATAAGATACTATAGTCCATGAGAAAAGTATAATGATACGGTAGGTGGTCAATCCTACAAAAAGACAAATAGTTATATTTAGTTAAATAAAAAGAAGAGTAGTTATATTTGGTTTAATGAACTATTATAATAATGGGATTCCACTAAAGATGTATAAAGTTGTTTATCAAAGTAAAGTAATAAACGTCAATCAGCTTTGGCATTATTATGATGATTCAAGAAAGTTGTTAGTAGTATACTAAATTATAAATGGTATCCCATTCTCAGAGGGGATATGATAATGAAGTTTAATAACAACAAATATTAATTCGAATGATAGTTGGTCTAAATGGCTCTAATACTCTGGGGAAATAATTTTAAATATCACGCCGAGATGAACTCTACCATGTTCTATTCTTTATTTGTACTTAGTAATCTGTACTTTAATATAGTACTCAAGGAGTAGCATTCTCCTAGTAAGATTGTATGTTCTGATGGATAAGGGATATTGATACATTCATAGAGTTATTCAAAAGAACTTTAAAGAATGTCTGTTAAAGTTAGCTATCCCAAACCCAATGAACATCTCATATGGAAGTAAATTGTTTGGATATGGGTTATGGCTAAGGGGATTTAGACAAGATAGTAGACAATGATTTTATGTTGACAGTTGAATTCCTTTTCATATTTATTGTATGTAGGGAAAATTTTGTTAGGAATGTGCTTGTCTATCAATATATTGATTGAATAACCATGATGACTAATGTATTGATTGTTTGTATCAAGATCAAGGAAAAATTTTACACTCCATTTTTCTCGTATAATAGATAAAGATGTGGAATTTTATGGCGAGGTATGTTATTACATTGACCAACAAAATTCGTTGGATTAAAACTGTAAATATAGGAGTACTGCTTTCATTTTGTTTTAGTATTATGTTTACATACTGAAGATGGAAGTTGGGTTATAATTTTACTCTTTCAATACATTCAAGAAAAAAATGTGGATGTTTTCTAGAATTGTCTCTATATATAGATATGTATATACATAAATGTTTTGCAATAGCCTTGTAATTTTTATAAACGCAAGTTGAAAACATTTGAGTTGGTGAATAGGATGACCATTGGAATTATTGAAGAGGTTGTAAACTTATCAGGGGGATAAGCTATTATATCTCATAAGAAACCAAAGTTAATGAAAAGAATAAATGCTATGTGATAACATTGTAGTATTATGGTCGTAAGGTATGGTGGATGAAAATAATAAACAAAATAAGAATGTTGATTTTAGTTCATAGTGTATGGATAGTAGAGTAATTGAATCTACTTAAGCATGAAGGATTATTTTTTTTATTATGTTTCGGAAGGATATCTTACAAATTTTGACTATGTCATGAAAAGTTGTACTAACAAGTGATTTTGGCAGATTATCAATATCTTCAGGACTTGTTGAAAGACAAGAGCATTATAAATATTATGCATAAAGTATGGTAGGCATATTGTAAGAATCTGAATAAAGATCAAATACTCATGTAGAGATATATTCAAAGCATGAGTAACAATTGATAAGTAAATGGGTGAACCTATTGTTGATATATTGACAATATGAGGTTGCCACTAATTAATCTATCTGTGAAGTTGTAATAAAATCAAAGAACTTGGCAAATGACAGTGAAGCCACAATAAGTACCAAGTTTGTGTGTCGCAAGTAGTCAAATGTTGTGATTGACAATAAATGCAGACAAAAGAATAATAATAATTATAATATGATCATGTGACATGAATGGTTTGTTGTGTGAGCACAATGGTGTTAGGAAAATGATTGTTGTGTGAGCACATTGGTGTTAGGAAAAATGATTTATGTGGAAAAATTGATGATCCATCTCTACTTTGCTAAAAACAATTCCTGGACTCAAGACTAGGGGACTTAAGGGGAAAAGAGAAAGAGTCTCTAATATCAATGGAAAATACCTAGGAACATAATTTTAACATTGGGAAGACAGGACAATGTTTGATGCTTTTTTGAGAAGGAAAACTTTTGACTAGCAATCAAAAGAGGAGCAATCTCAAAAGATTTAGCCTGTAAGACCACATATAAATTGGTGACATATCTCGAGGGAGAGATATGTGTTCAACAGACTGTTGTTGGATTTGCAAATCCCATAAGATATTTTTGGACTCATAAACGTGTTGTTGAAAATCCTTCAATCTCCATGATGTAATTATGAAACATATGTTAAGAACTACCAAGTAACTAGACTATTAACTTTCCTAATATGTGAATATTATGAATGCAAATAATACTTATGTAATGAAAAATTCACTCAAGGATGAGGATGAATGACGAATTTGGAGTCTATTGCTTGAAAGTATGTGAGATAAAATCTACTAACTTGTGAATGAAGGTAATGTTTATCGCAAGCTAAGGACTAGCTAAAGTATCCAAGTATTGGAGGTAAGGGACATCCTCCAAAAGATAAGTAAAATATTGCTTTACCTATGCATTCATTTCGTTTATATTGAAAATGAGAATGTGTTATATCGTGGTATGGTGATTAGAGCCTACAGATTTCAATAGAAAATACTCGGAGATTTTTGTTTGTGAATGACAAAATATGTTGAAAAAGAACTTGTTGCTTCTGATAGGATTAAGATTGCAAAAATGTGATATGCTGAAAGATTTTGGAATATCTTGTATGGGTTGTGCAAGGTACAGGTTATGAAAGGAAAATGAGCAATGACGACATACATGAAGGTAGAAGCTCAAAGATGATTAAGAACATCAAAAGGAGATGCCAAAGAAAAACAAGGACATGCAAAAAGTATGGAAGATCGAAGGAGATTAAAAAAATTGAAGGAAAACTATTGAAAAAAATGAACACCAAGAACAATGTTATTATTAATGGGTAAAGGATGTAACATCCCTCTTTTTACCCATTATTTTGTAAATAGAAATGTAAATGTGTACTTGTTTCTGGTGAGGATCTCAAGGCCAAGGCCCCACCAGTAAACCTTGTATGTGATGTCATTTAATTTCTAAGTTGTAAATGTCGACTTTAGACATAGGAGACTGAAGGTTGTGAGGCAACTAAACGACAGGGAAAAGGAATCCACTAGGGGGAGAGGTGAAATGGCTAGGAAACCGTGGGTTGATGACAAGTAATATCTTGGTGCCTTTAGAACTTGAAGGAAAATGAACTATGATGTTCACTTGTTAAACCTGAGCTATAAGTGTCATCTTAGGTTATCATAATCCTAAGTTAACTTCCGGTCCTAAGTAGGTTTCCAATAAAGTTATTATTCGTCACAAAATAATAACGAGATCCTACAGCTATCTTTTAGGATAAGTGCTTATTTTATTTAATAATATTGAGCAATATATATATATATATATATTAATAGATAATCCTACATAAGTTAAAGTAGTATCTTGGATAATATTACTATTTCAGATCCGATGAATATAAAATCATGAGATAAAATAAAGTTAGTATATTCCCATATCCTCCTTGAAAGGGAAAAGATAATCTTAAGAAGATATCTTAAGTTTGAAATTATTATATATATATATAAAACAAGATAAAAAGTACTATTTTGAGTCTTTTGAGAATGGGTCTCTCTCCCTATATATATATAGACACAGGGAGAGAGAGAAGAGAAGAGTATGCACGAAGAATTTCGTTATAGAACTACATATGCATGTTACATTTTTCAATATAGTATAACGAACATTCAATTGTATAATATATAAATATGTGTGTGTGTGAGAGAGATTCAAGCAAGGTGTGCTTCCTATGATAAATATTAAGGAAAATAAATATAAAGTAACTAAAGGGAGGTGGAGAATCAATTTTGATAAATCGATGTGAGGTGTCTCCTTCAAGGAGCACGGTTGCCACTTGTCACCATATAATATGCCATGTGTAAAAAATAGTTGATGGGAAGGCCCCTTCTTAAGAAGAGTTGATTTTGAATGAGGAGGGGGGGGCTTCTGTTACCTACCTGGAGATAGTGCAAATTTTATTTGAGGAGAGGACGACTCTTTACAAGTTCGATCCCATTCCTGCGATTTTGCATTTAAGATATGCTCTATCATTTTCAGAGCAATTGTTTATAGTATAACTGTGATACGGTTGGGGAGAGGATGGCTCACTCAGAGCTGGATCCATCTACATTTTATTATGTATATGCTCTAGCATTCAGTAGATGTCAGAGAAATTTCTGTGTAGTATAATTGTGATACGGTTGGGGAGTGGATGACTCACTCAGAGATCGATCCCTCTACATTTTATTATGTACACACTTTGTCATTCAGTAGATGTCATAGAAATTGCTTATAGTATCACTGTGATACGGTTTGGGAGAGGATGGCTCACTCAGAGCTCGATCCCTCTGCATTTTATTATGTATATGCTCTGTCATTCAGTAGATGTCAGAGAAATTTCTGTGCAGTATAATTGTGATACGGTTGGGGAGAGGATGTCTCACTCAAAGTTCGATCCCTCCACATTTTATTATGTATATGCTCTGTCATTTTCAGAGAAATTTCTTTATAGTATAACTGTAATATGGTTGGGGAGAGGACGGATCACTCAGATCTCGATCCCTCTACATTCTATTAGGTATATACTCTGTCATTCAGTAGATTTCAGAGAAATTATGGTATAGTATAAATGTGATACGGTTGGGGAGAGGACGGCTCACTCAGAGCTAGATCCCTCTACATTCTATTATGTCTATGCTCTGTAATTCATTAAATTTCAGATGTATTGACATTTATTTTGACTGTGATTGAAGATGGGGAGGGTGGCATCTCCAAGGAAGAACCGACCCAAGGACCTACATTCATCCATCGTATCTCCACAAGAGGAGGATAGTTTTGTGTAAAACATCTTCTTAAGAAAGCGATGACATTTTTTTTTGCTTAGATCGTCGCATAGGATGCCTCCATAGGAGGACCTGCGGTATTTTATTCTAGCTAAGCATTGGTAATTGACTCTTTATATTCTGATCTTAATGAAATATTGCATATAGGCTATTGTTGCTTTTCTCTGTGTCCTATAATTTATGTTTATATGCAGTATGATCTCTTCGTAATGTACTCTCCATTACTCGACGCAGAGTTGGGATCATGAGCTTAACTCTGTTTTATATAAGAGTTATGTCAATCCAAGTCAAATAGTCCAGAGTTTGGTACATAAACTTAGAACTGTGTTGTTTATAAATGTTTCAATAGGAAAGAGATGGATACACACAAGCCGTTCTCTTGTGTCACAGTAATGCGTGTGTTGACATAATTCGATATATAAGGAGCCTGAGATAGCTTATATAAATCGAGTTCATACCTATTAGGTCATGTTTTGTGTTTACCATGTTATAATTATAGTATGATTGATTTGGGAAGTGATGACTCTGCAAGAGTTCGACCCCATGTATCTAAAGATTTCATAGATGTTTAATTATGTTAGGTATTTTATTATATTATATTCGGGGAGGAATAACTCTTTATGAGTCTGATCCTACCTATTGGATGATTGTAAGTTAAATCTTCTTACCTGGTTAAAATATCTTGGATATCTTAAGGTTGGGTTATTCATTTATCCCTAGTGGATTCATTGCCGGCTTCGGGGTGGCCTCTCGATGGAAAAAATATACGCCGAGCAAAGTGTCAATGGTTGGGAGGAAAGTTGTATTCAAAACTTCAGTCACCCTAGTTTTCAGTTATGTACTCGTCAAACCAATTCTTGTCAAGTCCTTTCGGATTAAATGTATATTCAAATTTTATTGATGAGTCATGAACTTGTGTAATTATATATATCTGTGTTCAACTGCTATCGTAGATTTGTGATGAAATTTATGAACTTATGGTTATGTGTAATGATGAGTGTATGCTTGAATTTATGAATTAGTTCTTAGTTCCGGAAAGTATATTATTATTTCATGAATCTTTGCTTACGTTTTACAAACCTTGCTTTTGATAAATATTGTCATGGAAAACTATCAGATCTCTATGATCTCTATGTTGAAGGTTAATTATATTGTCTTTTGACATATTTAAACCATCGAAGCCATTATGCTGGTGATTATATTATATCCTTTTGGTATATCAAAACATGACTTTCTAATTCAGTACCTTATCAATGTACCTAGCTTGAAACCACCTTGTCAATGTTATAAGTAAATACTATATAATTTTGGATAATTAATTTTTTTTAATAAATAAATATTTTTATAAATATAATAATATTTTAATAAATAAAAAACATGTTTTATTTTAATAAATAAAAATATTTTAGTAAATATAATAATAATTTAATAAAACAAAATGTATTAACAAAAATGAACCCTTGGGTTCATGGGAGGGTCATTTTGCATTTGTGGGAGGGTTGTGAGGGTTGGGAAGGCGGTGAAGGCCTGTACCATTGCAGTGAGGGGGAATTTGTAGACAACGGGAGGGAGAACTTCCTTATTAGTACATGCACCAATTGAATGGGCCAGGAGTGCCATTTTTGCAATCATTGTAGGGACGGTAGGGAAGACATCATTGCAGGGAGTGGGAATTTTGTAGATTGGAAGGAGAGATGCTTACCTGTTATTTCATGCACCAATGGATCAATTACATCATTTACGGGAGCGCGGAGACATAATGTAGTGGAGTGAGTAGGAATTGTAGAGAAATTGTGCTCAGAGGGAGGGAGGTTTAGTTATCTTGAACCGACCTGATGGTTTTCAGTTACTTGGAGTTGTTTAGAAGAGAGCATTGGAGCAAGAGCCAACGTGAGTATTTTTAATTAACTAGGGCCATTTAGAAGAGAGCATTGGAGACATAGCTGACTAGAGGATTTTAGTAAATTGGGTGTATAACATAGGAAGTGCATGTTGTATAAATCTATAAGCTTCCATGGTCGGTAAAACTTCCATGGAGAGGATGTGGGGGATTTTGAAGAAGCATACAATAAATTCGGAGTTGGAGAGGCCCTCAACTGTGAATACATAGGTAATTTTTGCTTCCTTCAAGATCCTTGGTGAAATAGTTTTCTACAATTGTTGTAATTTTTGTAATTGGTGTAATGTGATTGGGTTTCTGTAAGTATGAAAGATATTTTTTTTCAATATGAAAGGTAATTTTCTAGGGTTTCTATAAATATGAAAGATAATTTTCTAGGGTTTCCATACCCATATAGACCCTTGTAGATGTTTGTTCTTCTTCCCTTAACAATATATATATATATATATATATATATATATATATATATATATATATATATATATATCAAATGCCATTTGATTGAAGTTAAAAGGTATGGTACTACATGCAAAATCTAAAATCAGTTGCCATAGCTTGAATAGATGAATGGAGGACATAGGAAGGGGATATGGTGAATATGATAGTGTGTGACCATTTTCTAGATGTGGGTTGATTAGTGGGGTGGATTAAGGGAATTTGGATACCAGGTGGTATCCAAATACTTCATTGTAATTTTGTTGATGATTCAACAGTCACCCCAAAACTTCCTCAAGGGTCAATAGAAGGAACATTGCACTGTCTCAACACATTTTTTTAGACTGCATGGATGAAAATAAAATGAAGAAACAATTTGGGTTATTATTATTGGACATAAGACATTTTCGAACTAGCTTCTAAGAGAGAGGAAGTTTATTCAACTGAGAGAAATTGTTAGGTAGCTAGTCATTCCTTTTTGAATGGAGATTCATCTAGTTGACTAGTGGGAATGGGTTTAGAAAATTTTCGAGATAAGTTACAGAAATGGGCTAGTAAATACCTACTAGCACAAAAATTAACATCCTGAACAAGATTCTAGCATTTGGGCACGTGTTTAATTCTTCATGTCTTTAACATTGTTTAGCAAGATACAAAAACTTGGAATTGATACTTAACTTGAAATGGGAAATCAAGAGGAGATGATTATAATCATAATCTAAGGTGATATTATAATCTAGGGCTAGTAAATGTAGCTTCAAAACTGGCTACTATATGTTCATTGTCATTGCCTAGAGATTGCACTTCATCTAGATGGATATCATGTAAAACCCCAAATTCTTGCTTATGAAGATTCTCATTAATATCAACCAAAGGATTTGAAACCTCTTGCATTCCAACCATTGTAATGTTTGCTTTGGTTGTAGTATGATCACTGGAGATACGACATGCTTCTAATTAGGTCCATGATTGCTGCAAATTATTGTAAATAATGACATGTTGGTTTATATTGCAAATTATTGTAAATAAGAGATTTTCATGCATGTGTTGGTTTATATTGCTAGAAACAACATGCCTATTTGGTTGTCAGATGTTGACCTAAAAAATGGTAAACATAAGTACGATTAAATAATTAGCAATCAGGGATAAGTGGACAATGCAAACATTTTTGTCGGGTTAGGTTGACCTAAGAAAAATGGATCAACTTCCCACTAGCAAATAAATTATGGTTGTTGATATTACTGTAGTGAGCACTAAGTTTAAAATTGAAGGACCAACTTCACACCAACAAATAAATTATGCTTGATAGTAATTCATAAAGGGGAAATGACCTATGGCTCACTTATGAGCATTTCTAACTTCACAAGTTAAATTCTTCAAATCTTTTATCAAGCCTTAAATTTTCCACATATTTTCTAGGGAGTTGGATCTTTCTCTAAGCAGGTAGCAGTCTTTCTTCAACTAGTTTTTAGTAGACTATTTTTCTCTTTATATCCTTTCTCTCTTATCTATTGATCTAGTATTAACTCTGTCTCTACAACTGCATGCTGTGCACTAGTTTTCCACAATAAAATATATGTACCTCTTCCTTTTTGTTGCATAATTTACCTTCACCTGTATTGTTGTAGACTAGATTAGTTCCTTGACAATGCTATTATTTTTAACACCAACGTAGATGATTTTGTGCCCTTGTACTATCTAAATTGTTTGAGATTTATTAATTAACATATCATATTAGTATTGGAATGAAGAACATCATAGATCGATCAATGTCCAAGGTTGAAAACGGTTCAAAACAATGCATATGATGAGAGAATAGTCAATGAGAAGAACATGGATAGATATTCGTGTCCATGTACTGATTTCCATGGTGGGAAGGAGAAAAAAAAATAAGATTGAGAGACATATGATAAGATATGGGCATAGTGGTATAATACCTTCGGATATCAATTATTATGAAGATATTATAGAATTGCATAACATGAGAGATGAAGAGGCACCAAACATACGTGAAGTGGCACCAAACATAGATGAGGAGGCAACAATGTTAGATGAAGGGTTTGAAGTTGATAGAATGTTGAATGAGGCTCTAAACGATGATTGGGCCAAGTTGATGGAGGATTCTATAAAACCTGTTTATGTGAATTGCAAGTCATTTGACAACAATCCTTCAAATTCTTAACATGCAAGTGGCGCATGGTTGGAAAAATGAGAGTGTAGATGATTTATTGGGATTATTAAGTCGTTTGTTACCAAGTGACTCCACATTTCCAACAAAATGAAGTCAATGTAAAAAGAAAATCACTAAGATAGGATTAGGGTATGAAAACATCTACACATGTGTGAATGGTTGTGTGATGGATCTTTTGTCTCATTTGATATTTATTTGAACCTTTAATTTGGTCCCTATATAGTACAAAAAATAGATTAAAACTTAAAGGTGTTTTACATATCTAATATGAGTTCATCAGTTAAATTTTTTCTGCAGTATCTTTAATATAATTAACATACCCTCAATATATATATTGCATATTGAAATGCTCATCTCTGTATCAAACAAGATTTGCAAGTATTTCCTCTTTTTTCATTAGAAAAAAAGGAAAAAAAATGCAGAGCCATCATGAATGAATTGCCATCGGAGTCATATTATGCAGATTGTCCACCCTACGATTTTTATGTTGATTTAGTGCACCTTCTAATTGTTCAAATCAACCAGGTTTGATGGGAAAAGGGGAATGGTATGATTGCAGACATGCTTTTGAATGTACCATGCATGAATACATTCATCATTGGAAGATTTGTCAAGTACACAAATATAATTATTACTAGCCTCCTTGACACCTATTTCCATACAACCTACAACTAGAAGAGAATGATTGAGAAATAAATTTTTGTGGCAAAGTGAACCATAGGTTCCCCATGACATCAATTTATCCCTACCACTCACATGCAATTAAAAATAGATCAACCCAAATTAGATTGGGATTATGATTCCAATGATGATTCCAATGGTAGTCCATTAGGGTGCACTTGTGGGGAAGATGACAGCGTATGTTTTAATGATGAATTTTTAGAATGTAATAAAGCTACTTTGGATGAAAATAAGTTCTTTCCCTTGAATACAAGGATTTGATCAATCTATTTCAATATTTTGTTTATGGAAGCATAAGTTCTTCACTCTCTATTTTTTATGAAAGCACATGGATGATATTAAACTCTCGTCTTATTATGTATCCAAGTTTTTTATCTAATGTTTGATCTAATTTTTTTTTTGGCATGGGATGCATGGCCATAAGTGCAAAATTTTGTTGTGATTTTACTTGGATATGTTTATTGAGCTGACTATATGATGAAACTTGACATTTCCTTTTAGGTGGAAACCAGTAATAGAGAACCAAGTGCATAAGATATTGTCAATTGTATGGTAGCGTTAGGTTCAGATGTTTAGACAGTAAGACCAAGCAGAAATCTATATCGTTGCTAGATATTTATAGCCATATGTTGGATTTGAAACAAGAACAATAACAACTAGTTTAAATGATGTCAACCCGAATGATGGGTACAAACATGTAATGAATTGCATACACGGGATCAATGAGACACTTTCACAGTTGGTTTCCTCCATTAAGCCTATAGTTTCTGCATGGAATGAACATGATTCTATGCCAGATTCAGATGAGGTAAGAGGCTTTCCCTCTCTCAGGGATAGATTGATGGATGCACTTTTTTTCCTGTATGTTTGCTATATTTATCCATGAGGCTTACAGTTAGTTTAGTCCTTGTGTTGCATTTGAACAATTGGTTTGGTCTCTATGCCATATTTAAGAGGATGAATGAAATTCATTCAATAAACTGTAATTCCAAATTATCATAGCTACCTCTAAAACATCATCCATTACTCCAAGCACGTGTCCATTACCAACGCCATCTAAGGAGACTCCACAATCTTCCAATGCAATAGAAATATGTACAACATTATACTATAACCTTCACTATTAACTTATTTTGTGAGTTGTTGAACAACTAACTACAAATGAACACTCAAAAGAACCACATAGGGGTAAACCAAGTGGTCTGTTTCCGAATCTTAGTGTAGTATGTAAGCTCAAATATGTTCAAATAATTTTGAATATCTTCTAGACTGTATGGTGACATGCATATTTCTATATCATAATTTCACTTAAATAGATCTAGTAAAGGGTTAAGAACTCATGAAAATAGTTAAATTCTTTGGGGTTACATTCTTCATGTTTGAACAGTCCTATGCACATCCTTGTCTTATAGAATTGTTATTGTTAACAAAATAGGTTCCAATGCACATCCTTGTCTATTTTCCTATTTCAATTGCGTTTCAAGCTTCTGTACCATTCTATGTAATTTATTTGAGCTTGCAATAGCTTGGATTAGGTCCCTAGAGACCATATCCCCCGTCTTCCTATTCCATTCAATTATGTCTATCACATGCATTATGTTCAAGTCTAGCTTGATCCTGGTAGCATCATACTCACTGTCCTTCATTTAAGCCTCACTCTTATCTCTTTTTAGTTGAAGGGTAGCTAAATAAAAAAATACTTTTCCATGATCTACAGAAGTAAGCATTCTGGGCACATCTGGCCCTTAGTTGAATACTTTGGGATACAATTCCTTTTTCACTTGGTAGCCTTCTTCTTTATTCGGGATATTTATGAGAAAAAAATAATTTCCATCTTCGTTGGTTGTTCTCCAGTAATGACTCCATATGAGTTTTCCTTGTTTTTTAACTTTATAAGACACTCCAGTTACCATGGGATAGGTGAAAGTTACAATCGAGCCTTCAAGTTTTTTATCCTTAGGCCTCTCTTGAGATAATATCTATGAAACATTATCTTTTCCATTTCCCTACTCTTTCATTAGTCTCTTATTACGTGGCTCAACCAATTGATCCTGTTCAGATCCCATTTCTACCACATCACTTGATTTTTCTGGCTCAAATTTTTATTAATAAACTACTACTTTTGTGGTGTTTCAACAGTGCAAAACATATTTGTTGTAGGTTTCTATTTATCAAGGTTAACTTCCATTATAGCCAATTCAATGGCTATATCCTCTACTTATTTTGAGGGATTTTCTAGTTCCACCATTATCACTTATGGAGTTCCTGTTTTCTTCTCAACTGGCTCGTCTTTGACCTAACCAATTTTTTATGATTGTATGTAATGACCCTGTAAAATATCTTTTACTTCAATCCAACTGTCCTTATTAGTAACTCTTTAAAGATCCAAATCAACTTCATGTAGGTAAGTATTGGTTTTATATGAAATTATAATCAGATTAGAGATTACATGGTGTGAGTCATATCTCCAAACCTTTCTTTCTTTTAGATTTAAAGTAGAGAACATTATTTCAGCAATGATTATGGATGATCTATTCTTCACTATGAAGGAAAAGACTTCAGCAAGGACATTAAATGTTAATTTTTGATTCCTTGATCCAAAGCGTATAGTTTGAGTTAAACCTCTTCCTAATGTACTACAAGGAAATATATGTAGTGGTAAGTCAAACTGGCAGTAATTAGGGATTAAGATCAGATCCATAGATTCTGAGGATGGTATGATTTTCAAAAATATAACAGTCTCCCACTCTAGTATAAGGGGTTAGTTATAACAATTTCTTTGCTTCTAGTAAAATTATAGGTGGGTTCTCCCCTTGCAGGATAATGAAATCAATATACATAAAATTGTCCACAAATGCCTTGAAACCCTCATTTTGGGCATGTTTCCAGATAATAAATAGCACCATTTTCTTGAGCCTAGACTGACCCCGAGCCTAGATCATCGCTTCCTAAGCATACCAGTCCCATGAATATCAAATTGAATTTGTGAAATGACATTGGTAACGCAGTGGTCTTGCATCCATGCAGTGAAAACAATCAATCATTTATCACTTGGATATCAAATACAAGAAAACATTGACATCAGTTGCTCAATTGTTTATATGTCGACATCTATAATAATTCATGATTGCAGAGTTGAAGCTACATGGGCCACATTATGAAGAATGGTTCCTAATGTTTAAAGCTCGTAATTTGGGTTTGAAAATAACTACCTACACTATGCAAGTCCCCCTTACGCATTCTACGCAGAACCATTTGAAACATCTTTAACACGATACTACTAGAGAACTGTCTGCACCACTTTTACATGAAATCATGTGTATTTTCTACACTTGTTTGCAATAAGAACATTGTCTTGTTAGAAAAGGGATCATTTTGTGT
Organism: Larix kaempferi; assembly: GCA_027924585.1. Lineage (NCBI taxonomy): Eukaryota > Viridiplantae > Streptophyta > Pinopsida > Pinales > Pinaceae > Larix > Larix kaempferi. The sequence goes on from BSBM01000753.1 coordinate 54,820,413, forward strand.
TGTTGATAATTTTGAACATTGCGTGGATATATGAAGCTTATTCTCTTTTCTTATTCATCATTTACTATTTGAATAGATTCGTTCACTGTGTGTGTCAGGAAACTTGGTACATGCTGTCAAAAGCAATTTATTTTATGTTTGAACCCAACTTACATTATGTTCATGTTGATGCCTCGGTTGTGCAGGTTAGATGCAAAGGTGCTGGAATGGTTCCAAGGCTCCCAACAGAGGAAGAAAACCCAAGCTGAAAGGCTTCAAAAGACCCTACGCAAGGGAAATTCTATCCCCAGCCTATTTGTTATGGTGATCCCCCACGGATATTTGGCCTCCCCTGGCAGTCTAAGAGTTGGTGATTTGACCAATTAGGTCAGTTTTCCAATCAAGGAAAAAAAGGGTGTGAAAATGGTAAAGCTAAGCTAACCTAACCTATTTCAGAAAAGGAAACTAATCTGAGTTAGTCCTATTCTAAAAAGAAAGCTTGATATTATGCAGATCAACCTTGAGGTATGATGAACAAGTACATTACCACCTTCAACAGAAATGTCTTTGATGAGTTACTTATTAACTTAAACCACAATCCATTAATGAAAATAAAAAGACAATAATTCAAGTACTTAATCCTGTTCAGGAATCAATCTGTAATCATTCTGTCAATTGAAAAATTAACCATGATTATTATGTGCAACGAATCATTTGTAGAAATCGATAAAGAAAGTATTAATATTGAATAAACTCAATGAAATACCTCACAGCATCAATCAGTCATACAGGGAAACCAATATAACAGATCCACACATTATATATATGCAAAATGACATCATTCACTGTAGATGACAATCTGAAAGTACACAACCAGTAATTCTCAAATAAACTTGAAGAATAATAAGAGATAGATCAAAAGATGACTTTACTATATTAAAAGAGTCTTGTACAGAAATTATAAAAGCTCTGATGAACAAAGTATCCCCGGCCTTTCTCCTGCTGATGTGTAACTCCAAAATTACCAACCCCTCACTACGAAAAGCATTGCTCCTTAAATAGGAAATTACAAAAGAGTGTAGGTGGAAATTCCCCATAGGTAGGGATTACAAAAATTCAAATTAGACTATGAATCCAGAAAATCCTGCCATTTCTTCGCTTACATGATTTTCATCACCCTTCAAACAAAATGATTTATTGGGATTAGTCCTCTAATTAAAAGAGATCTTCACAACATAGCAAAAACTCAATACTTAATTGTTGACTATCAGCAACAAACGGTTTGCCTTCTAGAGGATCTTCTGTGGGAACTTCTGGATTATGAGCGACATCCTCAAAAACAGAGAAATCTGTCAAGGGATCCACCTCAAAAGGAGTTGGAAGAATATCAGGTTCTTCGTTGATTATAAAATCTCATACAATAGTATCATCTTGGTCAGTTGGCTCTTCAGGAGTTTTCTTTTCCTTCTTGTCAAGGAGTTGCATGCAGACAGACAGGGTTTCAGAATCTTCTTCTTCACCACCACTGCTCATATCAGGAATACCTGCATCAAAAGGTGGTGACATAGATTCTTGATATAGCAACGGTTGAAGTTCCTCATCTTCAAAACATGCATCAAGGGATTCATTTCCTGTCTGCATATTGCTCATACCAAATGCGTCAAGAAGAAACTTACAACATCAACATGCAAATTTTTCTCTTAAAGAATACAGAGGATGAACTAAATATTTCATGTTTGTTACTAATTTAAGGCCAACTGATAGGATGGTAATGATTGAGTAGAACCAATTGTAATGGTAAAATTATTACGATTAGGACACTGCAATCATCCAGACTGTAAATAAACGAGCTATAACGTGTGCTAACCGAATCTGGATCCATGCGAAAGTACAAATCCAATCGAGACTCGCATGACTTAAATTGCATTTGAAAGCTCATCATTACAAGTTTGTAACAATCATGTCTTCAGATTTGAGTCAAAAGTTTCAATACACAAACTGGCAGCCTGATTTCACTTGTTGAACCAGATTGAGATTGTTGATTTAACAGAATGACCAAAGTGACTCCTAAGAGACTGAAAAGGTATAATTTACAGAACCTTGCGGAGTCCAATCAAATAACAAAAGAAGGTCATTACTGAATCCAAAATAACCAAACTACTGAACGCAGAATGCAGCAATGGAAACAACACAACCTAAAATAACTGAAAAACTGGTAATAACGACCCTTAGCAATGAAATTTGCAGTAAAAATTGGCACAGCGCAGTAATTTTCAACAATAAAAATGGTAAAAGAAAAATAGAAAACCTTTATTGATGGAATTTACCAGATCAAATCCTGACTGTGATATTTAGAATGAATGAACAGCTCAGATTGCCCGATTCAGGATCTGGTGATGGGTGCTTTATTTACAAGGTTTATTTGGGTTCCCGAAAGCCGCAACCGGAAATGTCAGGTTTGGGTTTCGAGATGGTAATCCATGAAAACGCAAAATACATTCCCGAAAGCCGCAACCTGAAAGTCGGGTTTCGGGTTTCGGGAACAATGATATGACTAAAACTGAAAATGAATTTCCAAAAGCTAAAAGCCGCAATGGAGGGTTTCAGGTTTCCATTTTCGGGATGCCATATCCCAAAATTATTGAAAGGAAAACCCGCAACCCGTAGCTGTCAGGTTTCGAGTTTCGGGTTGACAACAAACAAAAAGCATAAAAACGAAACCCGCAACCCGCACCTTTCGGGTTTCGAGTTTCGGGTGCACAAACCGTCGGGTTTCGGGATGGTGAAAGAAGAAGACAAAATACTCAAAATTAAAGGTTTCCTCCATACCAAAACACTTAGAAAATTTATTAGAAAAAGGTGTCATTCAGGCCAAACAAAGGTAAGGTGATGGATGACAGGGATAGTAGTGAAGAATCTGGTGTTTAAAGAAACATTTACCCAAATACCTTTGTATTTATTAAAAATTTGGGGCTCCCGTGCAATAGCTAAAGCATGGGATCTGTTATGCCTACAACAAATGGCGACTGGCTGGGACAGACCAGTTATCTATGCAACATAAATAAACTAAAGAAAGTATGTCAGTCAACAAAACTTTTCAACCTGAACTTCTAGAAAATGTTCACAAAGAGATAGTTTAATAAACAAGAATCACAAAATCAGTACACTCCCATACATGATCATGTTAAAGATAATTCCAATCTGATAAGGAGGTTTAAAGAACAACAGGGATTCTTTAGCTTCACGCAATAATGTAAAACTAGCTTGTGTTGAACCTGAAGATAAACTCAGAGCTGCTCATGGGTGTCCTAATTACAGATCACCTTGATCTATTGAGATTTTATTTATTTACAATGCTTCATTTTGCCATATACATATCTTTTCTCAATTTTCTTTTTTTATTTTCATGCCCTTTTTTCCTTTTTTTTTTTTTGAAAACTTAGAACAGTGCGTAGAGCCTTGTTGATATAGGACCACTGCCCTGACTTGGTGATCAGATATTAACAGTGCCATTCACAAGCCTGATCTAGAAACTAAAAAAGTGAGCTCGGTAAGGAGACTCCTTGTCTTCCAGCTGTAAAACTGAAAGCAACTACCATGGCTTGGTAACCATGTAATGGTAATTTCAGTCTAGGATCAGACCCATGATCATAGCAAGGATAGCTTGTGATAAGACCCCCTTGTCCCTACATACAACCGGTGTCCTACAAAACAAAGAAGATTTTATTAAAGTGTGAATCACAAGGCATTACCATGGCTTGGTAACCATATATCAGTAGTGTTACTCACCAGTGCTTTGCAGATCATGAATGGACTGACCTGTGATAGGATCTCCAACCACCCAGTAGAACTGAGAGTCATCTTCCAAGTGTGGTGGCTTGATGTGAAGATGTCATTCCACTAAGCACCTATGAACCTAATGGGCTGGCTTAAACTAAGACCCCCCACCTTGTAATTTACATTGATTAGGAAAGTTATTATTATCAAGGTGATTTGTAAAAGGATCCAGAGCAGTTAAAGTCGAGCAGGTTATTATGATATGTTGTTTTAACCATGAAACATGAGATAAGAAAACTCAGTTATACCCCAGATCTCAATTAAACAAATAAGACATGCATAAGATGATGACCGGGATGGAAGGGTACCAATCAAAGCCTTGTAATTATTAACCATCTAACTTTTGATAAGCAAATTCTGATATAGGTCGAATAGTTGTGCATGACAGACAAATCTAAAACTACAGTTGAGATGATTACTGAGAAAAACTGTTCATCAGACATTTACCAAGAGTGTAGAGTTATTCAAAAAGTTTGCAAGCAAATAAAATTATCAAACAAAGGAAAGCAAACAACACACCAAACCTATGTACAAGTGGATCATACAGATCAAACAAAATACTTTTTGAGAAGTGAAACATTCACTGGATAGGTGTCCACAACTCCTTCCAGTGTCTGTAATCGAATAGTACTAGGGCCCATATTTTTCTATAACAATGAAAGGTCCTAAACAAAGGCACTGAAACTTGGTATAGGCATGCTTGTCTTTATGATGTTTGTCCCATCTTAATACCAAGTCTCCAACAGAAAACTCCCTGTCAGATGAAGATTTCTGATCAAACCATCTTTTCACCATTTGTTGATGATGATATAACGTGTTCTTAGCTGCCTCCCTGTCTTCTTCCAATTTGAGCAAGGTATCAATTCTGTGTTGAAGGGGAGAAGAGTTATCCTCTTGGATAGACTGGGCTAATTGCAATGAAGGGATGGTGAGATTAGAAGGAAGAATGGTTTCCTTGCCATAAACTAAATAATAAGGGGAGTTTCCTATTGTTTCCTTTGGAGTGATTCGATCTGCCCAAAGAGCATTATTGAGCTGAGTGTGCCAATCTCTGTGATGAGAGGCTACATATATCTTCTTAAGAATGTTTACCAGGTTTTTGTTCGAAGACTCAGCCAACCCATTACCTTGTGGATAGTAATTGGGAGAGAATTTCAACTTGATCCCCTTTTCAAGGGCATATTCAGTCAGGTCAATTGAAGAAAAGTAAGATGCATTATCGAAGACGAGGTACTCTGGAGCACCAAATCGCATGACTATCTGACTGTCAAGAAAGGAAATTACTTGGCTAGCAGTACACTTTTTGAGTGGGAGTGACTCTACCCATATGGTAAAGTAATCAGTGGCAGTAAGGATGTATCGGTGTTGTAGGGAAGAGGTAGGATTGATAGGTCCAACAAAATCTAATCCCCATTGTTGAAATGGGAACTGAATAGTGACAGGATGCAAAGGAAAAGCAAGCTTCTTGAATTTTCCTGCACCCTTATGACATGGTTCGCACTTCCTTACATAAGCATAAGCATCCTTAAACAATGTAGGATAGTAATAACTTGCCCTGAGAATTTTATGAGTTTTTGTTTCGCCTGAGAAATGACCTCTAGCAGGTCCTGCATGAAATTGGAAAAGAATATCATCAATTTCATGTTTTTCCAAACATCTAAGGAAAACGCCATCATAGTTTTTTCTAAACAGAACTTCATTAATAAACCGATACAGAACAACTGTCAATCTTAAAGCCCTGCATTTTTTGAAATCAAGGGTTTCAGGAGCAAACCCACAGTTTAAGAAAAACTTGATATGGTCACACCATTTAGATGTCGGGGTGTCAATAGCATTTACAAAACCTTTGAGAGATCCTCCTCCTTCTCCCATTCAGTCTGCTGCTGTATAGGGTCATTTGACTGAGCGGTAAGAAGACAAAGGCCTTGCCCTTTGACTATTTTGGCTGGCCTGATTTCAAGATCATAGTCCTGTAGGGCTGTCATCCAATGAGCCCTTTTCTCCCCCAACTCTTTGTAGATAAGCACATTCCTGATGGCAGTGTAAGGTACAATGACCTTTGTTCTGGATTTCAACAAATAGGGCTTGTAATGCTTAACAGACTTATAAACTGCATAGGCCTGCTTGTCGATTTGAGAATAATTAAGCTTTGCTCCTTTGAACTTTGAGCTCATGAAAGATATTGGGATTTAAGCATCATTGTCATGCTTCTGTGTTAAAACAACTGCATAAGAGAAATCAGTGGCAAAGGTATACAAAATGAAATCCTTTTCAAATTTCGGGGACATTAGGGCAGGCGCTTCGGCAATAGCTTTTCGAATTTGAAAAAATACATCTTTTTGATCCTGTGACCAGGTGAACTGTACATCCTTTTTAACTAAATGCTGCAAAGGTTTAACTATCTTTGCAAAATTTGGTACAAATCCACGTACAAATTTGATCTTACCCAAGAAAGACTGCATTGCTTTGCGCGAACCGGGAAAACCGATTTTTGAAATTGCGTCAGTGCATTTAGGGTCGATTATCATACCTTCCTTCGAGACAATGAATCCCAGAAGCTTTCCTTCTGTCACTGCAAATATGGATTTCTTTGGGTTCAGGGAAATCCCATACTTCTTGCAATGTTCGAAAAGTTGTTTAAGAGAGAGAAGATGTTCATGTCATTTCTTTGAGTAAATGCTGATATCATCAAGATAAACTACGACAGAATCATGCATTAAACCTCAGAAAGCTATATCCATAGCTCTCTGAAAAGTGGCTCGTGCATTAATCAACTCGAAAGGGGCAGCCATGACCTGGTTGTATCCTGAAAAACCATCCAAGAGAGAGAACATCTTTGAACCTACTACTCTTTGCAGAATCTGCTCCATGGGCAGAACAGGATAGTTGTATTTTTCAGAAGCTCGATTCAAGTTTCTTAAATCAACACACAGTCGAATTTCCTCGCTTTTTTTACGGACAGGCACCAAGTTGGCTATCCATTGCGTATTCCTAACAGGGAATATAATTCGGACCGTCAGAATCTTTTCAAGTTCCCTTTTGACAGAGGGTTCTAAGCTAGGGTGCATTTTTCGCAACTTTTGTTGATATGGCTTCACTTCTGGCTTCATGGGTATGTTGTGGTACATGACGTTGGTATCGAATGTTTGCAATTCGTCATAAGTCCAGGAAAAGACATCTTTATATTATTTACAAAGTTTAATGATGGCTCTGCGTTCCACGAAGGTACAATCAACTCCTAAATTGATAAAATGGGGTTCTTGCTCGGTGCCTAAATTGAATTTCTCATAATTGAGCGAGGAGCTCTGGGTTTTGCAGTTTGTGTTGCATCTGAATTTGTCTTGCAAATCATAGAACTTATCCAAGTTGATCACCGATTTCGGGATGACATTCGAAGGACCAGAGAGTAATTTTTCGTGTTCAGCCTCATCTATAGCCATGTCCTGGAACGTATCTTGGGCTGTCAGAAAATAAAGAATCTGTTGATCGTTGTCAAACACCTTCCATCTCATTACATTGTCTAGTATGGAAGGCCTGTACATAAGCTCTATCAAGAATGTTTGCAGAGACAGGCCCTCTGGCGGGATCAATCTGGATGCTATATTTGCTAATAAGTCAACATCGAAATTCTGAGATCTAGGAACTGAATTAATATTGAATGCATTGAAGGAGCTGGTAAGGTCTCTCACCAATTTTTGATAGTTCATCAGGTGGGGGGATAGACAATGTATCTTATTCCTCACCTGTTTCACAATAATATCTGAGTCACCAAAGCATTGAATTATTTGTACTTTCATATCGATTGCCTTCTTAAGTCCCTGTACTAGGGCCTCATAGTCATCTATATTGTTAGTACAATCAAATTCTAACTTGCATGTAATCATAGTTTTTATTCCTTTTGGGTTTATAAGAACAAAACCTGCACCGGCTCCATCTTTGGATTTAGAACCGTCAAAAAATAATGTCCAAGAAATAGGATCTAATCTAAAATTTGTATTTACATTAAAAACATTATGTACAATGTCTCTGTCACGTCCCCTCCCATCCTACCAGCTAGATGGAGAGGATCGTGAGGTTAAACTAGGCATCTAGCCCCACACTTAGAAAATAAACGTTCAATTTAATAAGGAGATGAACATATGCGATTTCTTAAACACTTGAAAACACAGCGGAAGTAAAATCATTTAACACATCCACACACATTCCAATATTTATCAAATGATAATTACGAATTTACACAAGAGAATACTTATCTTAATGAAGTAGTCCCAAGCAACCAGCTACGCTTCTGCAACGTTCCACCCAACCGTAGGCCAGTGTGCTCCTTAATCTCTCAGCACCACTGCCACCCCCCGAGCTGGGCATGATCTCCGCAAGGAAAAAGGGGAAACAGGCTCTCACATAGCCAAAGATATGCCAGAATCAGCCAAGCCAACCAGCAGTTGGGTTTCTCAGGCTGCTAAGAGATTGGCAGAGGTGAATTACCAAGCTAGTGGCTCAACCATGGAGCTATGGATACTCCATTGGGCTCATCAAGCCAAAACTGTCCTCTTCCACTCTTGAGGCTCTTGCTCACAGGTTCATGTCCAAAACGGGGTGCATTTAACAACAAAACCACAATTACAGGGCATGAGGAAAACGCTGTCCACAGTGGGATGCATGAGATGGGGTTTCAACTCACTCAGAAAAACGTGGGAACACACAAAAACGAAATGGGAAGATGGGAAACAACCCTGGGAAGCCAATCCATTTTTTAGAAAAACGTCCTTGGACATTCGGGGGCAAAAACGACCTCCATACAGTCCCCAAATCGTGGCCCTTTTCTCCCAAGCTACTGTCTATGCAAAAACGAACTCCTAGGCATGGAAAAATGTAGGATTTGGATGCAAAACGTGCAGGGAAAGGCCCAGCTAATTCCAACTGCGTGAGTGAGTGAAGACTCCTTGTTCCGAATGGCTTTGGGCACCATTTCGTGGGTGTTTTCTTTCCCCACAAGCAAAAACACGATTTTCCAAGTAGATGGCTTGCCCATGCACGAAATTGGCTGCCATACTCTTTCATTCCCAAGGCATTAACTGCCCCAACCAATTTATGGGAGAATTAAATGATTGGTCCATAACCCAAAATGGGTAGTTGAGAGTTCATTGGGCTTTCTCATGGAAACATGGATTAAACCATTGGCTCAAGGGTTTGGTTATTTTCCCTCCCTCTTCCTTGTAAAGATCATGCCCCCATCTCTTTTGTTGCATTGCGTAGCTGGTTGTGGGTTTTTCATTAAAATTGCATATTTACATGATGTCCGATTTTACATTGTGCACCGCTAGCACAAGAACCATATGCATCTATCCTAATTGCCGATACATAAAACGATAAATCAGTGGTGGGGCCTTGGCCTTGAGCTCCTCACCATGACTAAATGACAATATTTACATCATTTACAATCTTAATGCAATAGGGTTAAGTTGGGGACGTTACATTCCCCTCCCCTTGGAATAACACCGTCCTCGGTGTTCCAACACTTCGGAAAATAGATACCCACTTTACATATGTCCAAAATTCACAAAATGTGGTAGGTTTGTCCTGCATTTCACCCTTTACTTGGGTCTTTCAGGACTAAGTCCTTTGGTCTTTACAAACTGCTCTTGCTGGCTAGGACCTTCTAGCTCTGCATGAGGACATCGTTCCAAAACAATTCCTCCTTTTCCTTTTCCTTCCAACTGGTCCACGAACTTGGAGAATTTTCGGCTGTTTCCCTCTTGATATTCTCTTGTTGGGCAGTCACGGAGGCAATGATTCCCTCCACATCCCCAACATTTCATCGGCGGCTTTACATTTTCCCGGTCCATTTCCTTTGACTCTTCCCACCTGGGGCGTTTCTTAATCGGACGATTGGATGAATGCTTCTTCATTGACCCACTTTCCTTCCCCTTGCTGATTGCTCCCAGAATGCTTTTTACCTCTTTTTGCAGACGAATAGAGTCCTGCAAAGCTTCATGGTTTCTCTCATTCTGTTGCCTCTGTAGCTTGACCCTCTGTAGCTTGAGCTCTGATACCATTCTGTCACGTCCCCTCCCATCCTACCAGCTAGATGGAGAGGATCGTGAGGTTAAACCAGGCATCTAGCCCCACACTTAGAAAATAAACGTTCAATTTAATAAGGAGATGAACATATGCGATTTCTTAAACACTTGAAAACACAGCGGAAGTAAAATCATTTAACACATCCACACACATTCCAATATTTATCAAATGATAATTACGAATTTACACAAGAGAATACTTATCTTAATGAAGTAGTCCCAAGCAACCAGCTACGCTTCTGCAACGTTCCACCCAACCGTAGGCCAGTGTGCTCCTTAATCTCTCAGCACCACTGCCACCCCCGAGCTGGGCATGATCTCCGCAAGGAAAAAGGGGAAACAGGCTCTCACATAGCCAAAGATATGCCAGAATCAGCCAAGCCAACCAGCAGTTGGGTTTCTCAGGCTGCTAAGAGATTGGCAGAGGTGAATTACCAAGCTAGTGGCTCAACCATGGAGCTATGGATACTCCATTGGGCTCATCAAGCCAAAACTGTCCTCTTCCACTCTTGAGGCTCTTTCTCACAGGTTCATGTCCAAAACGGGGTGCATTTAACAACAAAACCACAATTACAGGGCATGAGGAAAACGCTGTCCACAGTGGGATGCATGAGATGGGGTTTCAACTCACTCAGAAAAATGTGGGAACACACAAAAACGAAATGGGAAGATGGGAAACAACCCTAGGAAGCCAATCCGTTTTTTAGAAAAATGTCCTTGGACATTCGGGGGCAAAAACGACCTCCATACAGTCCCCAAATCGTGGCCCTTTTCTCCCAAGCTACTGTCTATGCAAAAACGAACTCCCAGGCATGGAAAAATGCAGGATTTGGATGCAAAACGTGCAGGGAAAGGCCCAGCTAATTCCAATTGCGTGAGTGAGTGAAGACTCCTTGTTCCGAATGGCTTTGGGCACCATTTCGTGGGTGTTTTCTTGCCCCACAAGCAAAAACACGATTTTCCAAGTAGATGGCTTGCCCATGCACGAAATTGGCTGCCATACTCTTTCATTCCCAAGGCATTAACTGCCCCAACCAATTTATGGGAGAATTAAATGATTGGTCCATAACCCAAAATGGGTAGTTGAGAGTTCATTGGGCTTTCTCATGGAAACATGGATTAAACCATTGGCTCAAGGGTTTGGTTATTTTCCCTCCCTCTTCCTTGTAAAGATCATGCCCCCATCTCTTTTGTTGCATTGCGTAGCTGGTTGTGGGTTTTTCATTAAAATTGCATATTTACATGATGTCCGATTTTACATTGTGCACCGCTAGCACAAGAACCATATGCATCTATCCTAATTGCCGATACATAAAACGATAAATCAGTGGTGGGGCCTTGGCCTTGAGCTCCTCACCATGACTAAATGACAATATTTACATCATTTACAATCTTAATGCAATAGGGTTAAGCTGGGGACGTTACAGTCTCCTGAGAAAGGCACATAGGTGCGATGAGTTACTTGAGATTCATTCTGTGCATTCTCTTGTGGTGAAATGTCAGCTGGCAGATCCCCAAAGAAAGTGTCAAAGGTAAAATGCTCAATTTGTGAATTGAAGTAACCTGCAGGTTCACTTGAGTCATTTTAGTCTGTGACTGTCTGCTTCATGAAGTGTTCCCTACTGATCTTGATTTGATTAGGTTGTCCATTATAGGGTAACCACAAATGAGACCAGTGAGTGGCAAAATAGCCTTTCAATTTTTCAGACCAGTCTCTGCTGAGCCACATACCATATGATTCTGGGATGTCAGCTATGACAATATCAATTGTTTGGTGGATCTAAGGATCTGCTGACAGTGTAAGAAGAACATTTCTAAGGCTCCCTACCACTCTGACTTTAGATCTGTCAAGTTGTACTATCTGAGTGGGGCAAGGTTCCCATGTGGCATTCAACTTTCTACAAATAGACAAAGGCATCACATTTGATGAGGCACCCGATTCTATCATGCAGTTATGTACATTTCTATTGAAAATATCGAAAGTAAGCAGGAAAGGAGGTGTCCTCCTGCTGCCAGTTTTTTGATCTTTAGATTTAGTAAAAGAGTCAAGGTTATTGTTTTGCAATTCTCTTGGTTGTTTGACTACCATACTTTTGGGTAAGGTATCCCTCATAGAAGGGATTTTCAACATTTCAAACAAATAGATGTTTGCTTTAACTCTTTTAAGATATTCAACTAGGTTGTACTCTATTTCGGGGATGACTGTGTCCTTTTGGGGAACATTCTTTCCTTTGTTAGGAACTGGCGTAGAGGAGGAAGGTTCCTGAGGGGGTTGAGGCCTAGACCTTGTGTTGTAAGGATGTTGTACATTAAACACAGTCTCAATTTATTCTTCTTCTTCGCACATGGGGAGTTTTGAGAAGTAAATTATAGTGTTGATTTGTGGATCCTGTTCTTCTTCTTCTCGTTCAGGTAATTGTCTTCAGGGGCGTTTTGAGATTCTTCTGCCAAGGCTCTGAAAATAGAATAGATTTCTTCATTTGTGAGGCCTTCCGTTGGATTAGGAGGAGGTGGATTTGTTGGAGGTTGATAAAGTCTCATGAAAGGTGGCCTTATAAAACCTGTATTCTGGTTTTGATTTTCATTGTTTGTCTTCTTCAAATCAACCATCTCGTTTGACATTTTCTGGATGAACTTTTTCATATCAGTTATGTCAAATGGATCCTTGTTTTGAATAGTTGTTTTAAGAGTAGTATCGGTTCTCCTTCTAGAAGTGGAAGGTTGTTCCTCTGTAGTTTCAGGACCATCTTTCAGGCAAAACACGTCCTTCTCTACCTGAATTGCTTTAGCAAATGCTTCAAGTAAGGTGCCTTTATGTGCTCGTTTCACCCATATTGCAATGGGTGCAGGTAGGCCTTTTTCATAGTAGGCCACCAACAATTCTTCAACAGGAAGAAGGTTGGTGGGAATTCTATTCTTTAGGTATGAGAACCTTTGATTAAAATCTTTAACTCTTTCCTTTCCTTTGATCTTCATGGAGGATAACTCCAAAACAAGACCCTGCGGCGTTTTTTCATTTCCAAAATTTTGGATGAATAGTTTTTCAAACTCAACCCAAGAAATAATAGACCTTTCTGGTAAGGAAAAATACCATGCAACTGCCTTCCCTTCAAAGGTATAAGGGAAGATTCTACATACCACATCCTCATGAATGACACTCCTAAGTCCGATAGCCTGCATGAAGGTTTTAATGTGATCTAGTGCAGCTGACTTGTCATCTGGGTTAAACTTGGGTAACCATTTCTCAGGGTTTTTACGTAATCTGTGCTGGTCTCCAAGTACCCATACTACATCCTGGTCGAGCCATGGTCTGTTTTGGCCTTCTCCAGCTATACGTATTTCTTCTTCTTCTTCTTCTAACGAAGAGCTATAAGAATGTCCACTGTCTGAGGAGGATGATGAAGATGAATGAGGGGATGGAGGTGGTCCACTAGCTCCAAGTTTTGGTTGATCTCGTGCTCCTTGAAAAGGATTCTGAAGATTATATTCAGGAGAACCTGGTTGAACAATCAGCCCTTGATTTCCAGGGTGTTGATCAACTGTCTGTTGGGTCTGTGGGTCACTGGTTTGTGGAATGGAATTTTGATGATCTTCTTGCTGGTTGGTCTTCAAAATATTGTCTAAATTCAAAGCTGCCAGACCACATCTTTTTTGGTCAGTGATCCATTGTTCTTATCTAATGACACTGTCGGCGAATGCTTTCAATACCTGTTCTAGTGTGAGGGTTCCTCTTGTAGGTGATACAATAATAACCTCTCTTCTGTTTTCCTGTTGTACTGCAGGTGTGACAGGTATAACTGTAGGTTGGGAAGAGGTAACGGGAAGGACAAAGGTTGTAATTCAGTCGGTTGTTCATAGGTTGAAGCCCTTGAATGGCTTCGAGTTTGAACCATTGAAGTACCTGCTAGAGGAGGTTTCTTAGTAGCTTTTTTAGGCATGTTGTACTAGTGGCCCTCCTTCTAGCACCATTTTTTGATGCCTCAATTGTGCAGGTTAGATGCAAAGGTGCTGGAATGGTTCCAAGGCTCCCAACAGAGGAAGAAAACCCAAGCTAAAAGGCTTCAAAAGACCCTACACAAGGGAAGTTCTATCCCTAGCCTATCTGGTATGGTGATCTCCCATGGATATTCGGCCTCTACTGGCACTCTAAGAGCTGGTGATTTGACCAATTAGGTCAGTTTTCCAATCAAGGAAAACAAGGGTGTGAAAATGGTAAGGCTAAGCTAAGCTAACCTATTTCAGAAAAGGAAACTAATCTGAGTTAGTCCTATTCTAAAAATAAAGCTTTATATTATGTAGATCAACCTTGAGCTATGATGAACAAGTAAATTACCACCTTCAACAGAAATGTCTTTGATGATCTACTTATTAACTTAAACCACAATCCATTAATGAAAATTAAAAGACAATAATTCAATTACTTAAGTCTGTTCAAGAATCAATTTGTAGTCATTGTGTCAATTGAAAAATTAACCATGATTATTATGTGCAACGAATCATTTGCAGAAATCGATAAAGAAAGTATTAATATTGAATAAACTCAATGAAATAGCTCACAACATCAACCAATCATATAGGGAAACCAATATAACAGATCCATACATTATCTATATATGCAAAATGACATCATTCACTGTAGATGACAATTTGAAGTACACAACCAGTAATTCTCAAATAAACTTGAAGAATAACAAGAGATAGATCAAAAGATGACTTTACTCTATTAAAAGAGTCTTGTACATAAATTACAAAATCTCTGATGAACAGAGTATCCCCGACCTTTCTCCTGCTGATGTGTAACTCCAAAATTACCAACCCCTCACTATGAGAAGCATTGCTCCTTAAATAGGAAATTACAAAAGAGTGCAGGTGGAAATTCCCCATAGGTAGGGATTACAAAAATTCAAATTAGACTATGAATCTGAAAAATCCTGCCATTTCTTGGCTTACATGATTTTCATCACCCTTCAAACAAAATGATTTCTTGGGATCCGTCCTCTAATTAAAAGAGATCTTCACGACATAGCAAAAAATCAATACTTAATTGTTGGATATCAGCAACAAACGGTTTGGCTTCTACAGGATCTTCTACGGGAACTTCTGGATCATGAGAGGCATCCTCAAAAATAGAGAAATCCATCAAGGGATCCACCTCAGAAGGAGTTGGCAGAATATTAGGTTCTTCGTTGATTATAAAATCTCGTACAATCGTATCATATTGGTCGGTTGGCTCTTCAGGAGTTTTCTTTTCCTTCATGTCAAGGAGTTGCATGCAGATAGACAGGGTTTCAGAATCTTCTTCTTCACCATCACTACTCATATCAGGAATACCTGCATAAAATGGTGGTGACATAGGTTCTTGATCTAGTAATGGGTGAAGTTCCTCATCTTCAAAACATGCATCAAGGGATTCATTTCCTGTCTGCATATTGCTCATACCAAATGCGTCAAGAAGAAACTTACAACATCAACATGCAAATTTTCCTCTTAAAGAATACAAAGGACGAACTAAAGGTTTCATGTTTGTTACTAATTTAAGTCCAACTGATAGGACGGTAATGATTGAGCAGAACCAGTCGTAATGATCAAATTATTACGATTAGGACAATGCAATCATCCGGACTATAAAGAAACGAGCTATAACGTGTGTTAACCGGATCTATATCCATGTGAATGTACAAATCCAATCGAGACTCACATGACTTAAATTGCATTTGAAAGCTCATCATTACAAGTCTGTTCACATCAACAATCATGAGTTCGGATTTGAGACAAAAATGGGAGTTATGGCGAGAGAGCTGACTGCGAAATGACTAAGACAAAAGTTTCAGTACACAAACTGGAAGCACGATTTCACCTATCGAACCGGATCCAGATCGCTGATTTAACAGAATGACCAAAGTGAATCCTGAGAGACTGAAAAGGTATAATTTATATAGCCTTGCGGAGTCCAATCAAGTCACAGAAGAAGGTCATTACTGAATCCAAAATAACCAAACTACTGAACGCAGAATGCAGCAATGGCAACAACCTAACCTAAAATAACTGAAAAAACCAGTAATAACGACCCTTAGAAACCAAATTCGCAGTAAAAATCGGCACAACGCACTAATTTTCAACAGTAAAAATGGTAAAAGAAAAATAGAAAACCTTTATTTATGGAATTTACCAGATCAAATCTTGACCATGAGATTTAGAATAAATGAACGGCTCAGATTGCCCGATTCGAGATTCGGGATCCCCTAATGGGTGCTTTATTTACAAGGTTTATTTGGGTTCCTGAAAGACGCAACCTGAAATGTCAGGTTCGGGTTTCGAGATGGTAATCCATGAAAACAGAAAATACATTCCCGAAATCTGCAACCTGAAAGTCAGGTTTCGGGTTTCGGGAACAACAATATGACTAAAACTCAAAATGAATTCCCGAAAGCCGAAAGTTGCAATGGCGAGTTTCGGGTTTCGATTTTTGGGATTCCATATCCCAAAATTATTGAAAGGAAAACCCGCAACCCATAGCTGTTGGGTTTTGGGTTTCGGGTTGACAACAAAGAAAAAGCAGAAAAATGAAAACCCGCAACCCGCACCTTTCGGGTTTCGAGTTTCGGATGCGCAAAACGTCGGGTTTTGGGATGGTGAAAGCAGAAGACAAAATACTCAAAAATAAAGGCTTCCTCCATACCAAAACACATAGAAAATTTATTAGAGAAAGGTGTCATTCAGGCCAAACAAAGGTAAGGTGAAGGATGACAGGGATAGTAGTGAAGAATTTGGTGTTTAAAGAAACACTTACCCAAATACCTTTGTATTTATTAATAATTTGGGGCTCCCGTGCATTAGCTAAAGCATGGGATCTGTTGTGCCTACAATAGTTCACTATTTCAGTTCTTTGTGAATAATTTTAACATGTGTGCTGGTGTACATTAAATTAAGCCTTTGTCTGAGCTGTTTTAATTTGTAATCTAAGTTTAATAGTTATGTGATATAGGTTGTAGTTGTTCATCGAGATAATTTTGTAAAACAAAATATTTTATTTTGGAATTGTTCAAGCAATTAGGAATGTACAACAATGTGTTATTTTCTATCTTTCTATATGCTCTTTCTATGTTATTTTAAATGTTGTTTAACAATATTAGTATCTGAAAATTTTCTACATGATGAAACCACATGCAGAACAAAATCAAATCTCCATCATTTAAAGGTGCAATAGGTGTCAAATTTGATGTTGAACACCAAGGTACATCGGATGACAGTTATAGCAATAGTGATCATTGAATCATTGCTATGTAAGCTGCAGTGGGGACATCACTTGATGTTGTGGATACAATGTCGGTATAAGTGAGGATATTCTAAATGTAAAAAAGGTAATTGCTAAATCTTAGGATATTATTGTTGTTGTAATAGTTAATATGTCCCACTGTTTTAACATTCTTAATGCTTAGAATGTTCTTTTGGAAAAAATATTATAGCTTTTTTTATTCCTTTGGTAATGGAGCCAATTTGATTGGGTTACAAGTTGTGGGTGAAAAGACCTTGTATGATGTTTTTCCTTCATCTCCTAGAGATCTTATATTACATGGAAATTAGCATTGTTCCTGTGATACATTGAAAATAATGAAGTTTGATTTATGACTAGAATTAATTTGTTGATTTATCTTGCCTCATGTATTTGTTCCTATTGGATCTTATTGACAACAAACCTACCATTAAATCTGTCGGTGTTTAATGCTACAAGTGCCTTGTTTCATAATAGTAAAAAAAATTAAACAACACATAGAGATTGCAATCACACAGATGGGTTAAATGAAACCACATGATTGGTATCAATCATATTGCTTTATTAATTTTAGAATCCAATTTCCTAACGGAATATCATGTTTTCTCTTGTCATTCTATAATGCATGGATCTTGCCACCTACTCTCTCTCTCTCTCTCTCTCTCTCTCTCTCTCTCTCTATATCTCTCTCTCTCTCTCTCTATATATATATATATATATATATATATATATATATATATATGGAATTATCAATTACCAACTATCAATCTAACTGTTGTTTGCAACTTATTCCCAACTATAGTTGGTTACAGTCTTATTTTAAAACTAAAATTATATCATTTTGTTTTAAATTTAAGTAGATACAAATCCATGGGACAATATGAAAAGTTAGGATATAGAAAGAGGGGAACAACGCACGCAGATGAATATATATTTTACTGAAGAAAAACGTCATCTGGATTAGAAAAATTCATGTTTCAAGATTCATCACCATTCATAACTTTGAGTATTCTTTAATTGACTATTGAATGTTTAATATGGAATTGTTCATACTTCTAATTAAAGTTGTATACTTTTTTGCATGATGAAACACATGTAAAACAATTACATCAAAGTATCAAGAAAAGAAAAAGGCATTGTGAACATAACTCTCAACTATGTTGCACATGAACCTGATGTCAATATCGATTGTGATGATGATGAACTTGGAGAAACTGTGCACGACTCTCATAGTGGTTCCAAACTTGAGGTGAGTGCAATAATATGATAAATATTAGAATATAACTGTTGTAATATGTTACATATCTCAATGCAAATACTTTACGTTAAATATTGGAGTACAATTGTTGCTATAACAACATTTTTCCAAGTCAATACAATGTGTATTTTTTTGTTTTCACATAAATTTATTGATAAAATCCAAGTACGAAATAAAGTAAAGGTCCTCGATCCGTTTGACAATGTTGATATGGGAATTGGGAAGATTCACTCACTATCTATTATACATGGAGTCAATTTGAAAGGATAAGGAAATGCAAATGTAAATATTTCAAGGGTCAAAAGTAACGTACCCCTTCTTTATGAAGACAAAATAGATGGATGCGCTCATCTAAAAGAGAAGTAAGGAAGCTTCACATGGTGGCCATTGAAATATTTGCAAAAGATGACATAGTTGATGTTTATCATATTGTACAAGATGTTAGACAACTTGGCCCACCAGTTGTACTAGATGTACTAGTTTATCATATTATGGTGCATTTGCATTAGACTTGGAAACTTTGAGTAACATTGTTGTAGTACTTTGAATTTTTTCATTTTATAAATATATATGATCTATCACGTAGTTCATCTATATTGCATTATATGTTTTAATGTGATTTTTTGTTTTAATTCAAGTTTATTTATTTCTGCATTACAAAGTATGTGATGTGAAGTTCATCTATATTGCATTATATGTTTTAATGTGATTTTCTGTTTTAATTCAATTATATTACTATGTTTATTTTTGCATTACATAGTATATGATGCGATTTTCTATTTTAATTCAAGTTTAATAAAATGTTTTTTTCTTCATTACAAATTTTATGATATTTAATAAATTATTCATAGCATATAAATGAGTATTTACTACTGAACTTACAGTAGTAAATATAATGGTCCAACAACTAATAAATAATATTCTAATATATCACCAATTGACGACAATTGACAGAAACCAATGTATACAAATGACTAAATATACTATCCATTGATGGCAATAAATGACTATCATGACTAAATGTATGACCAGATGATGACAATAAATGACTATCATGGTTAAATATATGACCAATTAACAATGATCAATGACTAAAAAAACTTCTAAATGTACTACCAATGGACATAAATCAATGAATACAAATGACTAAATATACCACCAGTTGACGACAACTAAAGATTAAAATGACTAAATATACTACTAATTGACGACAATAAATGACTAGCATGACTACATAAATGACTAGTTTACAACACTCTATGATTAAATAAATGACTAGTTAACATCAATCAATGACCAACAAAATGACTAAAACAATGACTAAATATACTACTAAACTGACCAATCACAACAACCAATAAATGAATAACCTATTTTATTCACATATTTAATCGTGATTTACTGGAAATTAACTACTAATAGTCACCTGACTAAAGTTAGTAATTTATATACATTTTTAGTAGTTTTTTTAGTCATATATCTCACTTTTTCTACTTGTGATCTACGTGAGGAGACCTCAAAATCAATTCACCAAGTGTTGGTCCAGATTTTGAAAGTATTAATGTAATGATGAAGGATTGGATTTTTTATAACATGTAGAGTTAGGTGTCTAGTAGTGCAACAAACAATTTTTTATAAAATGGTTGAGAAATGAAAATTTTATGGTCGAAACCCCAACAGGGTGTTTTTTTATGGTAAGGAGTTACATTACAATATTTTTTTTTAAAATATAAAAAAACAATATTTTTTCTTCAAAATTACATATTTGTAATATGCAAAAAGAGTTCTGTCTATGTCTCCAATTTCACCATCCATGGTTGTCTATAACATATTGTAGTGAGCCATGAAACATGGACATGTTGAGAAAATAGTAAAAATGTCACATTAGCAATGGTTTAGCTAGTTCCATACATCATGCTTGTGTATTCTGAAGCTAAATCCATAGTATAAAATTAGGATAGGAGGTGACACGTAGTTATGTGAGTAGGAGTGACTTAATGTATTACATAATTTGTGCGTGTTATGTTTAAATTTAAATTTTTTCTCCATGTCAATAAATCACAAGCATGATTTGTAAATATCACATGCGCGATTTGTAAATATCGCGCACACATTATATAAATATCAAGTGCATGATTTTTAAATATCACGTGCACGTTATATAAACATCAAGTGTGTGATATAAGAAACATCATATTGCCATCTATTTCCTATCCCATATTTCTTTTGTGTGTATTTTATTTTTATACATCAAATTTTTACAACTATTACTTTGTAAAATGCATGGAAATGTTATCTATATTGCAAAGAAAACATAATTAAACCCTTTTACCTTGATACTCAACTATGCATTAGATAGTTGTAATCGTTAGTGGTAGTTAGTAAAGAACATTTTTTTTCATGTGTGCTAATTCTATTTCATGCTACACCTTTTGTGTAGGAAACCTTATAACTTGGTAGTATTCAACACACTCTCTCACATGACCTATTGTAGCCTCCTCCCTTGAAATTTCCTTGCACATGCTCCACCCATGATAGATTGGATCATTTGTGGTTGTTAGTGAATGTCCTTTTTGTTCATGTGTTGATTCGAGTTCATTCCACACCTTTCACATAAGCAACCTTAGAACTTGATAGGGATTAACATAGTCTTTCACATGACCTATTGAAACCTCCTTCCTCGAGATTTCCTTACACATGTTCCACTCATGAGACCTCCTTGCATGTCACTATCGCATGTATGCTTCCATAGGATCCCATAGTGCTCCTTCCTTGGCACTCTAGAAGATAACTTTACAAGATTTTTCTCTCCCTTACTCATTTTCATTGTTTAATTACTTTTATTTTGTGAAATGAGATCATCGAAAAAGTAGGAAACAAATAGCCTTTGACCTCAAAGTTGTAATAGGTTAAGAAACTGATTTTGTTAGTATTTTTTGTGATTTTTAAGGAATGTGCAAGAATCACTCTAACCCCCCCACAACTCTAATTTAATTCCATACACTAATTTAAATAGGATGAATAGGTTCACATGAAAGGAATTATGTCATATGCATATCCTTCAAATCACCACACATGGCCTCTCCAAGGGATCTTTAGCCTTAGAATAGGAGTATGGGGAAATTGGGAGGTTTTAAGGACTAGGTATGGGTCTGAGATCCACCACCACACATGACCTATAAAGTATATACTCAGCCTTTGAGTGGGGATTATAGAAATATTATAAAGTTTTGAGCACTATATATAGATCCTTAGTCCCTAAATAAATATTATAGGAATCAAATCCCAAGAATGAATCCTTGAACCATAACATAGGGTCGCTAGAGGATGTATTGTCCCTACAAGTGTTAGGGAACCTATTCACCTTGAACCATAGAACATAAAATAAAATACTAGAATGGAATTGTATTCCAAGAAAATAAGTGGTGTCTAAAGACACCATTCCAACACTTAAGCATAACGCATTGTGATCAGAACATCACAATGCATATTCAAATCTTACAATTTGATTATGCCATATAAATACAACCCATATATTCATTATTCTATAGTTTCTATATCTAACAAACTTCCTTTAAGTGAGGAAGATCTGGTCCACAAATAGGGATCATTGGTCCTAACCATTTCCACAAAATATACAATGCCCCATAGTTTAGTTGGTATTTATAGTTGATCCGACCATGACCTCATCGACCATTCAGTTGATCACTCAATCGAGCCTCCAGTCAACTAATTTTCTAATCTAATGATTTCCTTCTACTATATGCCTCCATAACATCCATAGATGAACTTGAATAAACTTTGCTTCCAACACCCCCATCAACACAACGCTTTGGAGATTCAGCAGGTGAAATTACATTCTCTGAACACCCCCTCATAATTACAGATTCTTGAATCCCAATCATATCCCGAAGTTTCACAAACTTAGCTTATACTAGAGGATTCATAAAGATATAATCAATTTTGTTATAGGTCAAATTAGCACTTCTCTGTCCGTGACCACATTGCCTTGTCGGTCACGCAAATGGATGCTATGGATGGAAGAGCTTACCTTGACCCTAGATGACCTTAAGCTGAATCTTATAATCCTTTCCTTAGAAGCATACTTCTCTGCATATTTTTGTACATAGCCGTGACCCTTATTCTTGTTAACCAGCAGGTCAGTTGTGGGTTGAGATCACTATTGGCAACCCACGATTGTCAACTAAAAGTTGCACCTGCTAAATTCAAGTGAAGACACTCGCTAGTTTTCCTATATCACACTCGTGGGTATCTTAAGAAAAACTTGAAAAAATAATTAAAAACACGAATTGGGATTGGTTGAGGCAGGTACCAAAACTACCCCAACTTCCCAACTCAACCGCCTTTAGAACCTGCCTTCCTTGCCTTGCTATAAATACAAGGGGAAGGGCTTGAGAAAGGAACCTTATGATCATTGGAGAAAGTTACGCTGGAGAAATTCATAGCTAAGAGAGAGGAGTAGGAGCCCAGGGTTGTGGTTACGACGATGTCAGTGCAGGACAGGTATAGCATTTGTATCTTCTGCATTTATCAATAAAATATTGAGACATTATTTCCTTTCTAATATAGATTTACTCATATCTATTATTATTTGATTACATGTTGATGTTATTTTCCTTTATTGATATCAATATATTATTTGTGGTCAAATACATTTGAGAAAGGTATTGTATTTGTGTTACAGGTTATTTGCATAGGAGAACGAAGAGAGAAAGAGCTTCAACCGAACTTCATAAATAAGGTATACATTCTCTTAACTTTAATCCTATCTTCTTATAAATTATGTTGGTACACCCTTATATGTCTATCTATTAACCCCCCAATACGTTGGTAGTCTTTTTCCCCAACTATAAGATTAATTTCCTAAAAACAGAACTGGCGACTCTGCTAGGGAGCACCATCTATTTTTCTGCTTTGGGGACTCTTGTTGAGTTTTTCCATTTTTTATAACTTGTTTTCTCTCTTTGGAAGTGTCTAGGTTATCCTTGACCCTGTTTCTTCACTTAGTTCTTTTCTGATCCGCAAACTCTTTTCTTTTTAAAAATTTTCTGAGCCCACCCACGGTTTCCTGTACATACAGGCGCGGTTATTTAGTTGCACTCGCGATTTTCCTATATAGGTACTCGTGGCTATTTAGTTGCACCCATAGGCTTCTTCATGTGACAGTCGCGAACTTTTCCTGAGATTTTTTGTATTTAATTAAACTTTGATCTTAGGATTACCTTTTGGTTTTGGAAGTTTGTTTGTTGGTATGACATTGGTTGAAAGCCTTTTAGTGTTGATCTAAGTCTCTGTTGTAGCATTTCTTAGAGGTCTTCTTTGATTCTTATGCTTGATTTAGTTGGTTTTTAGGTCTTTTAAATTTTTTTCAAGGCTCACGCATGACCTACTTATACATACAGTTGAATATTTTATGCCCTACTCGTGAGTTGCTAGTGTGTGTGCCCGTGGTTCAACCGCACGTTGCTACATAACACAATCGTGGTTTTTCCTGAGACTTTTTCTTTTTTTAATTTAGGTTTTAGTCTTAGGGTGGATTTTTTGTGGCTTTGGAAGTCTTTTTTTGATCTGATACCCTCTGGACATTGTCCTGTGTAGTCTGAGTCTGTTTGTAGTCTCTTTAAGAGTTTCTACTTGAGTTTTGTGCTTGCGGAGTTACCCTTGATTTCTAGCCCATTTTTTTGTTTGGAAAGTGCTTGGATTTCATCCTCTTTGATCACTAGTATTCAGGATCAGACTGATTTCTGCATAAGAGTCTTTGTTTCTTCGTCTTACATATCAATCATCTTGGTTTGCATTTTGTTTCCAAAACTTAGTTACTTTTTAAAGCAACTAGTTGGGTTGGTCTTTATCGGTCTTGGATAAGGTATGATTGCTTTAGATTTGGGTCATTGTCTCTTGGATTGCACTACTTTCACAGTTCTTGTTGGTTCACATTTATTTGCATTTCTTTCATAGTTAAAGAAAAAATAAAATTTAAAAAGAACTTTATTTTGTACCAAGAATTGTCATTTCTTTTCGAAGTAGTTGTAGTCTTTAGTACTATCATCTTTGAAAAAAAAAAAAACCTTTCATTATGCTTAGTTTGCTTTATGATTTCATGTTTTGAAATAAAACAAAATAGTTTAATTGTGAAGCTTTTACATTTTTTATATACGCATTTCTTTTCAGTTATAACCATCACCACACATTGCACTATCCTTTGAGTAAGTAACATCCTTTAAAAAGAATCATTAATAAAATATATTAGTAAAAAAAATTTTTGTTAGGTTACACAACATCAACTATATTAGGCTAGGGTTTCTAATACATCACTTTAAACCTTCCAAACCATTCAAATCTCAAATCGTAGTACAAACTATCGTTTAGGTAAATCCACTGTTGTGGAGGTATATGGGAAGCTCTACTCAAACCATAGTTAAGCATGAGGTTGTGTGAGATCGAATTGTTGGGGATACCTACCTACTTTTCCTTAGAGCATACACCAGATCCTTTTTGCGTACGTGGGTCAATTAGTGCCTTGTGCACACTTGGATTTCGAGATTAGTTACCCTACCCATGCGTCTTGGATGGACCTGCGACTGTCCCCCCAGGTACTTTATGCAATTTTGGTAGCCTTTAGTATCTTTTGACCTTTAGGGCTCTACATAGGTGACGACATAAGGCTATTTCTGTTGTACGTAGGACAGATGTGGGAGGAAACCCTTTGCAGTGATTTGGGAAGGCGGTTTAGTGATTCGAGCGCTTGCACCTAGAAATCTTGTATGTGGACCCCGGGTAACTGTTCTTCGATATTCTACTAGTTTGTTATGGGCCCTCATCATCCCAGACTTACTTTTGAGAGTATTTATATTTGTGTTCCTCGCCTGGATTACTTTAGGACATTTTTAGTGGTGTGCTCTTTGATCCTAGTTGTTTAGTGGCCCCTAGGGTAATTACTTAGTATATTTTTCACACAATTGTGGGGGACCAACCTCATAGAAGTTCACAAAGGTTGCAAAACCTTACCCCATTTACAGTGGAGCCTCCACCGACACCACAATGACGGAGAATAGACTCTCGTGGTTCTTATGAACTTACATGGGTTTTTGGTGCAGCCTGGAACTGTAATAATTTTATTTTTTTCAATTGTATTCAGCCCTTAATCCCTAGGACTCTTTGTCTCAATCTGGCTTCTTTAGGTTTTAGAACTTTCAGTTGACTCTACGAAAATATAAATGTATGCGTGATTTCTTTGTTCAAGAAAAATCATTATATATTATCATCAGTTCGTTTGAATTGTAACTAGTTTAGAGAGATGAACCAATACTATTCTATCCAGAAACAATTGAAGCAACTCAGCACGAGCATAAACCCTATATACTTCTTACTTCTGTACCGAAATAATGTTTCTTTCTTGTATGAAGGACATTGTGGAGTTTAAAACTGTGCACTAGATTCAATTCCTTGGCCACTGCATCAATCATAATCTGTACCAGATATAGAGATGGCCTTTATACAACCCAAATCTATCTAGGTAATTGTTTTAGATACATAATGTGTCCCGAGAAGATTTCGCTCGTGACCCATATCAAATATATTCAGTTCAAAGTCCTAGTGGTATCCAAAATGGAAATGACAAAGAAAAGCATAAAAAAATGCTTTAGAAATAAGGAAAAATGGTCTTCTTCTCACCATATTTAAAGATAAGATGCTCCTCAATCTCAACCTCAAGCAGAGAGCAAAATTTGCAGACTTGTTATGCCTAGGGAATATTTTGATCCATCTCAACCCTTGACTTGTGTGAGGACATCAGAACTAGCCAAGGGGAAGGAAAAACACTTGTAGCAGGTGAAACAGAACATAGCACGACTAAACAGTTAGCTTGGTGATGATGTGGAGGAAGTGCTTGAGTAAAAGGACAACTTAGGATATAGAGAGCCAAATGCTACAATCGAAAACCTAGGTGAAGCCTCCTACAAATATCCCTCGTTTGATGATGACTTTGTGATCTGTAGATCGATCATTGTGGAGTGATGGGTCACATATTATGTTTGTATTGTTTACCTTTGACATCTTAATGATTTATATTTTTGAAATCGTGAGTGGTATTTTCTATGTTACATGGTATTTCTTTTGCATATATAAAGTCATATCCAGATATATTATATCCAATATTTTCTTAAAAAATTGATGTATTTATATCAGTATTAGTGTTTTTGTCTATTTTTTGTACCCCGGTAAATTTCATTTAAAAGATTGGATAGTATCATTGCTTGATGCCACCCATTCTAGACGATGAAACAGAGTCACAGGTCACACTTGCCTTCACAAGCTAAATGCAGCTCTTAATCTATTTTTTTCCAGTAATTTCTCCATTTGTACCAGTAATTGTATTTCCTTCTCCAGCAGGGAGGAAATGATGCACACTTAGAGTCAGGTTTAGATTTTTATTTTGTAATAGGGATTGGAAAATTGGAGTTGGGATGGTACTCGTGTGACATGGGGTCCAGGGATCCAATCTTGCTACCACTATACCCCTAAGTGCATCCACAAGTCCCGAACCATGGAGCATGGGTAATATTGGGGGGTTCGAACACGTGACCTTCCATTTACAACTGATTACAACTTCTCATCTTTACCACTTGAGCTTCCCCCCACGGGCTAGAGTCAAGTTTAGATTGTTTGTGCTCATTATGTTTGTATTAATTTTGTGTTTTGAAAATTTTGTACTCCTAGGATTTAGTGTTGTCTGTCTTTTAATTATGTAGGCGACATTTTGTCCATACCATGTCTCTCTGTATGTAATGGGTTTCTTCTTTTTATCATTTCCCGATGCCACCCATTCTAGAAGATGAAACAGAGTCATAGGTCACACTTTCCTTCACAAGCTAAATGCACCTCTTAATTTTTTTTTTCTATTAATTTCTTTATCTGTACTAGTAATTGTGGACTATTTCCTTCTCATGCAGGGAAGAAATGGTGCCCACTTAGAGTCAGGTTTATATTATTTTTGCTCATTATGTTTGTATTAATATTGTGTTTTGAAAATTTTGTACTCCTAGAACTTAGTGTAGTCTGTCTTTTAATTTTGAAGGTGGCATTTTGTGCATACCATGTCTCTCTGTATGTAATGAGTTATTTTATTTTAAGAGGCCTTAGCTTAGGTATCCTAACAGCTAAGTAATGTGAATTTAAAGTATTCATAATTTTACCACTATCAAGAAAATTCTGCCTCATTTCTGCAGTTATAAGAGTTGTTTAAGTTCTCCCCACCTTCCTCTCTACTTGCAGATGCATACAATACTTTTTTTTCTTATTTTCTATTCTTTTGACTGTGGTTCTGATTGAAATCATATTGCTAACTAGTGTCTCTTGCTTAGAAATCACTTAAAATTTATATCATATTGGTTACTTGAAAGTCAAGATATTTCCGATGATATTTGCTTCCCAGATGTACTGCCCTATTTTAGTGATTCTGTTGAGGACCTCAATAAAAATTTAAGAAAATCGAGGGAAGTCATAGTTATTTGTTTTCTATGCTTTACCTCCTTTCTTTCTAAGATTGGGGCTTAAAATATCTTGCAAAATCGGTATATTTTTTCATACTCATTACTTCTTAGAACATTATATTATGATATGGATCTTGTATAATTGAGGTTGCATTGTATTTAGAATAGACGCTTAAATGTTTACTTCATGATATGCATATCCTTGTTATGAATGTACAAGTAAAGAAGCTGCAGAACATCCTTTCCTAAGATTGAAAATACCTCCAGAATGGATGAAATGGGGACTGGATTCTTCTCTTCTTAGATCTTTAAATAAACTTTGAGAGTTTTGGCAAGGCCATGAGAATGCTCTTGTCATAGATGAAGTTAATCAAGTGTGCTAAATTCCAAACTTGCTTGAGTAGATTGGTGTGAAAGTAATTATTTCAATAGGCATAGGATGCTAAATTATCCTCCTCACATTTATTATGTTTTTTTTTGTTTTCTATGCCTTTTGGATTGTTTATAAACATTTCTTGATTCTTGGTTTGATATTACAATTCTTCTTATGGAATGTACATGTACAATAAAAAAGAGACAGTGATGATTACCCTCCATTAATAGTAATGACCAAATTTGGAGTAAGTGAAAGATGCACCTTGGTCGCTTAGTAATCGAGATTGAATTATTTCCATTTTATCTGTCTTGCAAATATATTGACCAATTGATTATGTATGTAGACTAAAAGGAAAGAGTTTTCTTTATTTCAATATATTCTCCCAATCCATTAGTGGAGATTAGAACATGTATTAGGAAAGTATAGTGTCAAAGGATGGGTTAAAGTGATAACTTTGGTTTACATCCACACATATCAGGATACATGACATGCCTCATAAGTGTCTATGTGCAGTTATCATATCTATTCACTGTTTGGAGAAATACATAGTGTATATTTTGGTGTGCTGCATCTATAGACAATGTGACAATTCTTAATCCAAGTCAATTCTTGCATTTGATTGTTCTCTTTGAGGTAATTGAGTTGTGTCAGTTTCTCCATTGATTACTTTACCCCAAAGCATACTTGCAATTATGACTTGTGTGTACTCATGTGTGTTGCTTAGATTTGCAATTCAGGTGCATGCTAGATTGAGTGTTCGAGACTACCCATTGCAGCTCCTCTTCCAGCTCTTCCTCCAGACAGAGTACTCTTTTGAGCTTCCTTCAGTTGACCTCGGATGGTAGGAGAGATACTCCCAATGCTTCTAGTGGCCCATGACAGTGCCAGTTTTTCCATTTTTGCTTCATAGCTCTTGGATCCACTCCCTTTGTACATTTTCTTTCTTGGACATCTCTCTCCTTGTTTTTTTTCCAAGATCGACTCTCCATTTATAGAGCTAGGGTTTGGTTTGAGTTTTGCTTTTAGATTTTCATTGGAGCCACTTTTACGATCCCACTTTGTATTTTGATCATGGTACTGCACAGTTCCATTGACCTACTTTTGTGGTCATTTATTGGACATTAATAAAATTATCTTCTCATCTTATCTTATCTGAATCTGAAGTCTTGAGAATTAGACTTGGTCATCTGTTTATAAAAGACAACAAAACCACTCATTAGCTTGTTTTCTTTTGACCCAACAGACCTGTTAACAGTCCAAAATAAATAGCATTTTTTAGTATGTATTATTGTCTATGTACATTGAAATGAGTTATTATTGAGAATTTTGCATTCGGCATTATAGACTTTTAAAATAATGTAAAAAATTGTTCATCTTGAATTATAGTGTATTTGTTAGCGAGTCAACTGTAGGATTTCTCAACTTTGAGACAACTCTTACGATTTATCCATGTTGAGTCTTTTTCCACATAAACTCTAATATATTTGTCTGTAACGTCATGGTACCCCTATGGAATGTTGGAGAAACCAAGGAATTAGAAATATTAGAGAGCTAATTATTCAAAGAAGAGGTGGTGTTGATTGTTACTATTTTGACAGTTAACCACAACATTTGACAATCAACAAGTACATAGAAATGCATTGGTCCATCATTCTTGGTTGTTAACACATATCATTCGACCCAGAGGGTCATCCTTTTATAGCTCGAAAATCAAATGAACTCCCTTGAACCGAGGAAGATTGTGTCTACATACTTGGGTCATAACACATAATGGCCTGCTTGAATTATGCCTTGTTTGTGCCATAGTGGATGGTTCTGTTTCAACTCCCCAACCAGTCAGTTGGTTGGTCCAACTAGTCAAGAGCCTGGACGATATGTCAATCAACCAACTAGTTGACCACTTTGTCGACTATTCTAATCGACTGTTGACTAGAGACTGTCGACTATTTGTGTCTATAACATCCAAAGGTGTGATGAACAAGCATGGCCTGTTGTTCCAGCAGGGAAAGCCGAATCCCTATTGCTTTTAGAAATATAGATGTCCAGGTCTATTAGATCATAGGGGACCACCAATCATCATATGTAGAAGAAGTAGAAAGTTTCCTTGGGGTCCATCTGTACCTTTCAAATTGTCATATTAAGATTGAACATAATGCTCAGCAAGGGATATATGCCACCGTTAATTGACATCAAGTTAGTTTCAAGGCCTGGTGACAAGCTTGTGATTGTTGTTAGCTATAGCATGCAATCTCGAGGAGTCTGCTCCAATTGAAAAGTTTTCATTAGCTTAGTTTTGTATTATGATGTAGTTGTATAAAAAAGAAGAGAATTATGTCCTTAAAACCCTATTATATAAAATGGATTAATTGATGAAAGGAGTACAATCTAGGCTAGAAAATGTTGACTTTTCACAATACTAGCTGTTTGTGCCAGAAATTGTTTCCAACGCTAGAGAAACAAGCCAAAACAATCTCAAATAAAACTCAGTAAAATAAAGTAGGTTTTAGGTTTTTGAAAGGTTTTGTGGTTGTAAAGTTTTGGGGACAATCAGGGAATACATTCATGAGCAGAATAAAAACTAAATCATAAACAAAAGATAATAAAGATGCATGATATATCCAACAAGATCAAACATAAATACAATGTTGAGGTTCCTTCATAAAAGACAAGCATTTACCAGTAAATACACATAAACCAGCAATGAATATATCTATTAGGCAACTAAATAAGCTGAAAAATGAAGCCAACATGTAAAACTGAAGGGTAAAGGTCATATATATCTCATAATTTCATCAGCAAATGCTTACAAGAGTCATAATACTTAGCTCTGAACAAGTCTGAAGATAATAGCAGTCTCAAGACCTCCTGAAAACTCCCAAAAATCGAACCCTCTCAATGACTTTCTAACCTCTCTAAATACTATGCTTTTACAAAATCAGTTAGGGATCTAACCCTAACTGCCTTCCACCTATTCGATGAGGTAAAGTAAATGTACAATATTTGCAAAATTACAAAATATGCTAAAAATAGCAAATCACTAACATATATGTTTATTAACTAATGACAACTAACTAAATGTACAACTGACTTATAGGTCTTTTGCTACTTCAGCCAGCAGAGCGATATCATCTGATGCTTGGTCTTTCTTCTTAGCTTTCTTCTGCTCCTGCTCCATGTCATTTATCTTCTTGATGAGCTCCTTGTTTCTCTGTTGCAGGTCCTGGACTGTCTTCTCCAACTCTGTGCAATGCATGTCAGCAGCTCTTTTTCTCTTTAGTGCTTCTTTTGCTTCTGCTATCAGCTCCTGAAAACTATCATTTACATCTTGTAGATCTTCTCTCAACCTTCTATTAGCCATCATTAATCCATCATTGACCTCTTGCATGTAATTCATCTGATGTTTATACTGCTTAACAGTTTTCTGCAAATTTTCTCTGTCAGAGTTAACTAATTTTTCCATTGTAGGATCTTGTTCCTCATTAGGTTTCCAAGGTATATCAAGTTTTTTGAAGATTTCTGCCTCTTCAATCAACAGTTCTGTAGGAGTGTCTTCAATGCTAGGATTTTGATTTTCTTCACCTGCGGCCTCAACTGAAGGAGGTTTTTCTTTTAATTGTGGCTGCTGTAAAATATCACTTTCCTTTCTGCTATCTTTGTCTACTTCTAGTTTATCATCCATGGAAACCTCATCTAGGACAGTAATTTCACCTGTATTTAATTTGGAATTGAGCAATTTCTTCATGTTCAGTCTTAGCTTGTTCTTTGACCTAGTTTTAGGTCTCCAAAATGATGCTGCTTCTCCCATCATTTTCAGCTCCTTTCCTTGATGCTGGATAACAGCCAACTCCACTACTTCAAGTTTATTCCTTTTCCTGTTAGGTTTTGTTGTTTTGCTATCTGAAGTATGGATTTCTTTCTCTACTTCAACCTTGACTTCTGTTTTGGAGATGGGCTGCTCTTCTTCCAATAAATATTCCTCATCATCAGAGAGAATGGTGATAGGGCTTCTCTGTCGAGTGTGAATTTCCTCTTTAGGTACAGCAACCCCTTTTATATCAACATTTTTCATTTCATGAGAATCTTCTACAGGTGCCAAATTCTGTTCAGGCTGCTCCTTCTCATCTTCAAACAGTGAATACTTGCCTTTAGAGCTGGTTGAGAATGGCTTTGGTTCATTATCTTCCTCCACATGCTCTGATGCTTCCTCAACTTTGAACTCTTCCTCATCTTCAAGTTTTGGCTTCTGACCTAATTTTCTCATCAAGACCTTACCCTTGTCTGCTTGCCTTTTAGATTTCTGATCTTCAAAGCCAGACCAAAAGATGAAAAAATCCCAGGTCTTCCCTTCATGCTGCAAAACAGTGCTAATAATCAACTTGATTAGCCCATGGTGAAAAATAGACTGATAAGAATGATCTATTGGCCCTTTCACCTTGTTGGACATCTTCTGCAAACTTTTCAAAAAGAAGATTGGCAGGTTCATCTTGGACACCCCCACCATGTGCTGAAGGAATCTGAAATGATACTTGTATACATAAGCATACCTGCCCTCGCAAGTAACATAGCTCTGTAATATTCTGATTGGCTCAATCCATTCCTTTCTGAAATTTTGAATAAGAACACCTTTATTCCAATCAGGGGTGACATTTGGTAAAAGGTATCTTTGTGGATCAAAGTCAAAAGGCAGTTTTTAAAACCATGGTTCACCCTCATCTTTAATCCCTGTAGCTTCTGAAATTAGTTTTACTGTCAGCTTGAATTTAAGAGTATAAAAAATGATCATGTCATTTTTGAAACCCTGGGCAAACTTACAGGACACCTTTGCATTATACCCATCGATCTTCTTGAAAAAGTCCATCCAACTAGCTTATTGAAATAGCTCCACACACCCACGCATTTTTTCAATCCATCCTACATCAGTTGGTTCAGCTCTGTTGATCTTACCACTCCTGCCCATTCTTCCTCAATCACTGCAAATTGAATGGTATCCTTTTGTATTGTTTGCGAGTAGGAGATTAATTTAGGAGCTTGAAAATACTGTCGAATGTATAGGTTATTCACAGCACTACAACCTTAGTTTTGACAGAGTCACATTTCATTAAGAAACTGCTATCTTCAACCCTCACTTCAGGCTGTCATCTCAGAGCATCAACAAATAGCTATTTCTCTGGTCGAAATTGCGTTTAAAAGCACAATTTAACCTTTCCTTTGATCAAGTTTGACAGAGTAAGCCCCAGCGAAAAAACCCCAAATTTACATTTATATTGGTTTTTCAGGAAATACCTATAAATTGCTCAACTGCAGTCATTTAAAATCAGGATTTGAGTTGTCAAATGAGTCACCTTGGATGTACAGACGCCCTTCAGCGTTCAATTTAGTTGCTAGCAACGAAATTAGGAAGCCCTAATTTCCCGTGCAACCATCAAAAACCCCTCCTTTGTTCAGCAAGGACAATGTCCGGTTTTGTAGTGGTTATGGCTACTCCACTAAGTCCTTCGTCTTTGAATGTACCTGTAAATGACCAGTTCGTCCCACATTTAACTCAAACCATACTGCTACCTGTCAAAAGGAATTACACCTGGGCTGATGATGAGCACGATTTCCTGACGATGTGTAACCACTTGGAATCATGATGTTCTCTGCCTCAACACGTAATGAATTCTCTAAAACACATAATCAGTCATTCATTATTCCAAGCGTGCCAAAATTTGCTGAAAAATCAGAGAAATTTGGAGTCGCGATATTCTTGTAGCACGCCTTTGGTGATTTTGAGCTCCAGCGCTACAAGAATATCTTTAACACTGTTTTGGTGCTTTTTAGCAGCTTTGGGTCATTTTGCATGCAGTTTAAAAGCTGTCAGGGTAAGGATTATACATGACTCTACTTAGAATAAGGTTTATGAGTCCATTATTCGATATAGTGACCTTTTAAACCCCTTATAAAAAACAAACCTAAAGTTTAAAATTTGAAAATCTCAAAAGCAAGCCCAAAATCTCATATAAAGACTAAAGAAAATTTCCTAAAGAGGGAAAAATCAAGTTAAAGCAAATAAATAACTTAAAATAAAATGCAAATCAAACAAAAATTGAAGAAACAAATTACTGACTTAACACTAGCTATACATTTATTTGCCATAAGTGAAATGATGATGAACTAGAGATATTTTATGTTGTAACAAATGATCATGAACTAGAGAGATTTTATGTTGTAGCAAATGATGATTTAGTTTTCCAGCTAATAAAGTAACAAGTCTAATTTCCAATCATTAAATCCCTGATTTTATTGATTAAATCCATAAGAACAAGGCATCAAAATCAACAAAGGTTGAGCATATTTTGGGTCATAGATCAAAAATCTGGTAGCTACGAGCATCAAGCGCTTCCAGAAACATCTCTTGATGAAGCTCCAAGGCTTGATGTAAGTCACCAATTTTATAATGCCCATAAAGAGTCAAAGCATAATAAACAACTAATTAAACCAAACTTGTCTTAATCATCCTCTTTAACATGTCTCCTTCCTCCACCCTTCCTTCTTCCACAACACGTAAAACAAGCACAACATTGACAACACTTGTATTGTTGGTGCTTCTTTTCCTTTGAATTTGATCAAGTAAATTAATTGTTTTTTGTACTGCACCCTCCTTGTAGAGGACATTAACCATAATATTTAGAGTGGTGTTGTTAGGGTATGTTCTTCTTATCAACATTTCTTCATATATTTTCCAAACCATCCTAGTTTGATCATATTTTTGCACAACATGAAGAAGCATGTTCAGGGCCCGAAGACTTTAAAAAAACCTATTGTCTTTCATGAGATTACAAGTATTGATAGCTTACCCAAACATTGCTTCCTTTTCTAGGTTTTTAAGTGTGCGTGGCATCTGCTCATTCAGAAACTTATTCAGTTCGTATCGCATGGCCTACCCTTGAAACTCATCAAATCAATCAATTTTAAGAGTTCATCACATTGGACCACACCCCGTGAAATGCTTGAAGGCAACTCAAACACACTAAATTACTGAAACAGAATAATTCTTACAACATTTAATGAAATGCCAGAAACCAATAGAGGTACTATCCTTGTTAGACAATCGTGACACTGCAATTGGAAAATATTTGTGTGACAATTTTAACGTTACTTGAGAGAATTCTTTTGAATTTTCACTGCTCGGGAAAAGGAATATTCATGTTTTAAGAATGATAATATCACAATTTACACGAAATCTGGGAAAATGTTTGAAAGAGAAAACAGAACTTTAGAATCACTTATTGTTGCAACAAGGGAAGAGGAGGGTTCAAAAAGTCACAACACCACAAAAACTGCACTATTGAATAGAAGGCAGAGACTATCCTTTTAGGGATCATATGAAAAATCAACTTTAGAGTAAAGCATACATATTAGCTTCCATATTCACACCTTCAGGCATTGTCTAGTACTCAGTAGCTTATTCTAGTTTCATATAGACCAAATTGCTTAACACCTTAATTTGACAATGGGTATACTATTCACCAGCCAAGTATTGACATTTTTTAAGCATTTGACTAGGTAGATTTCTTGAATATATATTTTAAAGGACTAAAACTGAATATTAAAAAGCCTGATATATTCCTTTTGGTATGATGGTTGCATTTATGCTATTTGACTTGGGTGAAATTTTGGCTGGTTACAATTACTGCTAATGAAGTGGGGAGGTGAAATCATTTATGTTGGTGCATTGGGCTACCATTCAAAAAAATGTTATTAAGTATTTTGTGGTAGAAAATCAAGACCTAATACCATATAGTTTTGGTTTTCTAAGCACAGTTTGGTTTGTTGATTCAGAGACCAAGACTCACTGAAGGTTTATGTAATAGTGATTTGCTTTAATTTCCTCTACAGGTTATTCCAGGTGTACCAAAGATCAAGGACAAGCACAATCCTACAACATGGATGTTAGAGGTTAGGTCTATGGGTGTTGAGCAACACCTTGGTATAGAATTTGCTCAAATCTATAAAGAGTCAACTCTTTTTTGGTAAGTACAGGGTAAGGCCTTGGAACCAATACATTTCTAACCCTTTTTTATCTTACAAACCAGTAAAATTGTCTTTTCAATGATTTCTGAAATATTATAAATCTCGTTTTGTTAAGGGAAAACAATGAACTTGTTAAGGAGTTATGTATCCCAGCTCCAGATGCTAAGGAACTTTATTTTTCATCTGACTATGCACATTGTGCTTGGAAACAATTCACAGTGTTCCTATGTAAACAATTTTGGGCATATTGGTGAAGTCCTGGTTACAATTTAGTGTGGTTATCCTTCAGTTTTCTTACAACATTGTTCTTTGGCACTATCTATTGACAACAAGGGGAAAATATGTAAGCTAATTAGTTGCATCTTGGAACATCCTTTTATCTATTCGCTACACAATCTTGCACTTTTGAAATTTTAAAAAGGGTCATCTAATTTTGAATGCAGAATTACCTAATAGTAAAAGACATTGAGTTGACTATTCATTTTTAAATCTATATTTCTTGAATTTGCACATAATTCAATATTGGCAAGTCAATGAAGGGAATTTACAACGTTGGCTTATTTGCAACAGAAATTTCCAAGAAGGCATGATCAAGATGATGGGGTCCATGTTAGGTGCCATGTTGTTTATAGGAATAAATAATTGCTCCTATGTGCAAACCTTTGTTGATGTGGAAGGCCAGGTTTTCTGTAGAGAAAAAGCAACTAGGATGTGTTCTGCAATTTTTTATGCTTTGGCATAGGTAAGGAATCTAAGGTCTTATTGAAAGTGACCTGAAGAATATTGATAGTCTTTGTTGAATTCTTTTCTCTTAAATTTGCACATTTTTGCACATCTCAATTTTCCATAGAAGTTTACAACAAATTTGTTGGACTTAGAGGCATGAGTAGAAGAATATAATCATCTTTGGATGAGGATACATACATTCTATAACTTCATAATCTAATATATTTTGAATTGGTTGTTCACTGACAATTATACTAGTCATAATAATAACTTTGACAAACCAAAAATACTTTAACAAGATTTTCTATTGTGGATTCCTATTTGTTGCAGGTAGTGGTAGAACTCTCGTATACAGTTTTCCAAACGATTCTCTATGGACTTATTGCATACTTAATGATAGGTTACCATTGGTATGTGGATAATATTTTTTGGTTGTTCTTTGTTACTCTCTACAATTTTCTCTGCTACACTTACTATGGGATGTTGACAGCAGCAATCAGCCCAAATGCTCAAGTTGCAGTTGTAATTGCATCTGTATTATATTCAATCTTCAATCTGTTTTCATGCTTCCTCATAACAAGACCTATGAGTGTACTTAATCTTAAATGCATGATATTGAACTAGCTAGAGATATGGTAACTAATTTTTGTATGGATAACTAGGTTGCCTGCACTCCAAATAGCTATTTTCAAGGTTATTCCATTAATGATAAATTCATGGGAAAAATTGTTGCAGCAAATTCTAGGTTCGTGGGTGTGGTACTATTGGATTTTCCCTTCATCATGAACACTGAAGGGTCTTGTAACTTCTCAGTATGGAGATATGAGAAAATAAATCATTATTGATGGTGAGCCTCAACAAGATTTGCAATTCCATTTTGACCTACATTTAGGACTTGTACAGTAAAGTAGTTCAAACTTCCACTATGAAGTCTCCTTTTGAAACTTGCTTTGGATATTTTCCATTGTCATCTCTAAATGTTCTGTATGGACATCATGGAGGACAAAAGGAAGGTGCCATAATCAAAACCATCCAAAGACTTGCAATTCTATTTTGACCTACAATTCTCAAGGAGGTGGAAAATCACTCGAGTTATAGAGGAAGAGTGCACATGCATGCATGTTCCTGCCACATAGCGTTAGATAAGGAATGAGCCACCACCATCCAATCTTAGAGGCATGCACCACTAGGAGTCACAATAAAAATAAGATTCAATTTGGTTTTATTTTTAGTAAATTCTATTTTTGAGTTTGACTTAGGATAAAGCCAATTTTATTTTTGAGTTTTGAGCCATATGCAAACCTATTTTGTAAACCCTAGTACATCCTTATCAGATTTATAAGAAAGAGGGAAGAGGTACAACTTCATTAATTAATTTTTGAATCTAGTAGCTAGCAGTTTAGTGTTTTTGTATAGCAGTTTTTTCCTATTCAAATTAATGAATTCGAGAGTCATTTATTGAGTTTTGTTTATTGTTATACAGTATGTGTTTAAAGAAATTTAAGTGTGATTTTTTAGTGAATTGTACATGTTTTTGTTATTTGGGAATGGTTTTCTTAGATGCTATGTTGGGATCACATTGTGCCCATGCAAAAGGAAGCAACCATTGCATGCTGTATCATATATCAACTTTTTTTTGCTAAGAAATAAATTCAGATTGGAATTTAGTGCATGCAGTTGTAGCCATCAGCTGTAAACATATTGTTTTTTACTTTTAATGGTTTCCATGAAATAAAATTTTTGGATTGTCAAATTGATATTTGTACTTTTGACAATAAAGGCATATGATAACTGAATACCAAACATAGCTATGGATTGCCCAAAATTATTTGTATTTCCATCATCTTAAGTAGCTTATTGGGTATCCACAACTGCGTTCTATATTGAATGTCCACTATTGCTCTATGGATCTGTCAATGGACAAATAGAGGGACCCTTCATGCCTTCATCTCCTAATGAGCCAGGCTTTACTCTAAACCTTTCTTTCATAATTCCTAGACCATAGACCATATAGGGTAGTAGTGATTAGCTCTATTGTTTCTTTGATGAGCTTCAAATTGCTTCGAATATTGATGTTGATAATTATGTTTGCTCATAGAAGGGGAATGCTTACTCTTTCTAACAGCGGAGCTATTTCCCTTGGTGAAATGCGCATTGGTATTCTTGCCAAGCAATGCATGTCTTCACTCACCCACCTCTTTTCAAAAAGGTCCCCTTCCCCCTTTCATAGCCTGCATCATTTATTTTTTCAGAGCAGAGGTCATTTGTGCTTCTTCCATGTTGCATTCAAGATCACATATAACTTGGTGTCCCAAAAAATTCAAAGTTGAGCATTGGATTCATCTAGAGGACGTGTGGAGTAATGCTTCACTTTCAAACTAAATTTCCAGATTGAGACCCAACCTTTTTCAATTTTAGTCAATCAAGCAATAGATCTAGTTGTTCCAGCAGGTGAGATTTTCCTCCAATCTCAATAAGGGATTTTGGAAATGATGGTGAAGAATCTGTTTTTTGATAAATAGAAATAATGACACACATGGATTTATATTCTCCCAAGAAGGAATACACATGGATTTATACCCTATTTTAGGAGTATAGTGTCCTTCACCAGGATTTTTTGACCATATTAATTCATCAAAACAGTCCTTTATTCTCACATTTCTAAATTTTAGCCTTCTGATATAATCTCCTCATTCATTAGTGTCATTTCCAACCAAACTTAACATGTTTTCTAACTTACATTCCTAACTCCATATTGAGGATTGAATTGGATATGTATATTGTGGTAGATAGAAGTACCCATTCCTATCAACTGCTCAATCAACGGGCCCTAGAGTCTATACTCCTTCCCACATCCAACCTAGGTATATACATCCACTCTTAACTCTTTAACCATTCGCCACTTTCTAGATTAGCCACCATCTGATGGCGGGGAAATTCAAAACTATTGATTTCCAAATTATTGAACCATTCTTATGTGATTTTCATGGATTTCAAATTCATTCCTACACTGATGCTGGAAGGATATATTTCTGATGTATAACCTGACACCAAATCCCTTTCACTTTATAGCCTTCAAACATTCTTGGCTTCCAAATATTTTGCAAAAAACAGAGGATTATTCAGTCCCCAACCCCTGGTATCTTTTGGAACCACTATCCTCTTCCATCTCTCAAAGGGGATACCCTTCTTATCCCTTATGCTAGACTAGAAGATCCTGAAACTAAATTGCCTTAACTTTTCCAGCACACCCTTTGGGATGAAGAGTCTATAATGTTTATGGGATCCTATAAGGGATTTTTGTGGGAGGAATATAATGGATTCTATTCGTAATTAAGGAATCAAAGCCTTTTGAGGATGATAATGTGCTGCAAGCTAATGTGTAGTATTATTCCTCTTTGTGTTTTGGAATTGTAGATGGAAGTGAATGTAATAATGTTACCTTATATAACATATATTAGGTTTTTTAGATATAGGGTCTTGATTTTGTGAGCCCATACTGCTTCTGAGATTGTATAAAGTCTCTTTTGTGGGAGTCA
Source organism: Larix kaempferi (assembly GCA_027924585.1). Lineage (NCBI taxonomy): Eukaryota > Viridiplantae > Streptophyta > Pinopsida > Pinales > Pinaceae > Larix > Larix kaempferi. The sequence goes on from BSBM01000753.1 coordinate 54,861,006, forward strand.
TATAATGGATCTCGATTCCTGATCAAGAAATCCAACCTAGAGGCTGGTAGTGTGATACAAACTAATAGGTGATATTGTCTATGTTTTTCATTATTGTAAGTGAATGTAATAATGTTCAAAAATTTTCTATATTAGGTGTTTTTAGATACAGGGTCCTAGTTTTGTGATCCTATACTCATTTTTCTTACTAATGCAGCTGAAAAATACCAACTTCGAGCCATCATAAGATTTCAATTTTGGAAGACCATCTATCATTTTATTTTACAAATATTTCCCTATCATAAAATAAATTATCTTTCAAAGCATCACCAATCAGCTAATTTAATTCGAGAACTCTGTCGTCCACTTACTGCAAGTTTGGGAACATAGCCACTGGTAAATTTCTTACATTTAGAGTGTTGGAAACTGTCCAATTTCATTGTTGGAATAGTCACAATTATAAATATCAGTTTCATAATGTTTGTATTCTTCAAAATTTAGAGTCATCATACAACCATCATTTTTTGTGTCATCTCAATAATTTAGTTTTAGAGAATATTAGATCAACAAATCATTGTGCAAGTTCTACAAGTTCTAAAACCATGGCTTCCTGAAGTGTCACTACTTGATCAGGTTGTAACAACTAATTTACATTATGCATTTTTGTTGGATCAGATCCTTTGTCACTTGTTTGTGATCATAAGTTGAAGCAAGATCTCTCTTCTCTAGGCATACTGGTGAAATCATTCAATTCAGATTTACTCTATGAGCCCTGGGAGGCCTATGATGAGGAAGGACATGCATTTTCGACCTTTCAAGGTTATTGGAATAAGTTCCTTAATATGCCATATGATCCACTGGCTCCCCTTCTTCCTCCCAAAATAATTATTGCAAGTTCACACTTTGTTTTAGACTCTTCTTAAATGACACTACGGTTATGCTTTTCCATACAATTATTTTCCATGTTAATGTTAGATTTGCACTCTTGCTCAAAAATCTATTGCAAAATTGAACCTTAAGGAATCACATAATTTACAAGGTTAATATATATATCCAAATTCCACTCATTGCCACAACAGGAAACTAGGACCTCAATTGCTTTGGTAAGTAATTTTGAATGTGGTTCCTGAACATACTATTGGATATCGCACACTATAGTATCAATACATTCTAATTTCTGACCTACCTGTAATGTCAAGGATATACCTTGCTTTGTAAGTGTAATGGATTGGTATTCTTTTGGACTTCAATGAAGAATCCAATTTGTAAAGATAAGAAAAATGTAGGCAATGAAATTATTTTTAAGAATAAAAATAATAATTTGTGATCATGTTTTTGAGTGCTCAAATTCTATTGTTTTCAATAGTTTGTAACTTGTTTTCCCCTTTTTTCTCATCAGACAATATTCCATAGATGGAAACATAGATTTAACTATTGGATTAATGAGGACCATGAAATCGTTAACCATTTATTACACATATAACATCACATCTAGCAGCTATAACTTATAACATTGTCATCAAATGATCAATCACCAACTACATTTCAACCTTCAAGTTTCAACATATATCATTTGCCATGAACCAATTGGATGTATAGGAGGGAGTTAGGAAACAATATCAATAGTCCACCAATCAATCTGCTGCCTTGATTCATCCTTACTTTGATTGTCATGTTCATGTGTCATATCCAGATTCCATACATTTGACTACATTATGTGTATTCAATGGTCATGCATTTGTCTCATTTGGAATAATTCTGAATCCAGAAAATTGAGAAAGACGTACAAGAATTTTCCATTTTCTACGATTGGATGTACAAAAAGTTGAAAAGCATACAAGTGCCATGGCATAGAGTGGCAGAATTGTTATGAAGTTAACCTTTATCAATAGTTGTTGATAGCTAAAAACTTTTTCCCAAGAAACATTTCATTGTTTTCACAATGTATCTGAAGAATAGGACCTTTATATCTCAGATGATTATAAACTTATTGGTACAATGAACTATGTTTCCATAAATTCAGTATCTTGAAACTTCAATCAATTAGTGGTATGTCTGTTGAATTCCAATGCAACAATTTTTCTTATAATTGATACGATCTCTACCAACTTAATGAGATTAGTAAAAATACCAAGCATTTCTCTAAGAAATAAGTTTTTCTTTAAATATATCAATAATTTTGTACAAGCTTAAGATAGGAAGCATTGCCTCTGCATTTTTTCAAATGGTCAAACTGGTTAAGGTGCCTTTTAGTAAATTCTAAGCATCTGCTAGTCAGGTCAAATCTAACTGGTGAAGACTTTAACAATGATATCCATCAAAAGGTGTAACATTGTCTGTCCCATATGCATTAAACATCACGGTTAGTATCTTGCAATATAGAAATTGTAATGAAGCTACTTGTGAATTACCATTAAGAAAAAAACACACTAGAGGCACATAATATATTCATGATTAGTTTAATTCCTACCTCGATGGTCTTGAAGAGAAGCCTAGCCCTACCCTTATGGTCATCTATTTCACTGCATGATATGCAAAATTATAAAATGTGTTCCACACTAGGTGGAATCACACTAGTCTTATCATAATCAATGCTAGAGTAGACATTGCGATAGAACATTTGTGTGCCAAGTTTTGGAGCAAATATTGATTCCATAAATTGACTTCCATGGTCTAACAACAATTGGAATAAAGATATGTCGCAAGTATTATTGTAGAGATTTGACTACTTGTAGACCACCCCTTTGCACTTAAATTTAAATTATATAGTAGAAAAATAGCGATGGATAACATAGCAATAGACTTTGACATCTAATTACTAACATATTGTATTTTCCTAAGACCAACGTGAACACAGCTCACTGGAGCTCAACTCTGACACCTTCAAAGGTCTCTAAACATTAAAGACCGAGGTTGCATAGTTTCCTATTATGTTGCACTTCAAGCTCTACGTGTGTTACCTGCTTATTACTATTCTTATTAAATGCATGCTCATGTATATTCATGTGACGTCTCTAACTTCCCATCACATGATCTAAACCTAGAGGATGAATATGAAGAGGCCAACAATGCAATTTTGGCTAGAGCGTGGTCACCTGGTTGGAGTAGTGCTAACAAGGATCTAATTGCATTTATCAATGGAACTTTGATTGACTATGTAATAAACCATCAGAAAGCAGATAGTGCAACAACGTTTTTGCTGTCACCTCATCTACATTTTGGGGAGTTTAGTGTTAAAAATGTTTTTCACCTTATTTGCACTAGACAAGTTTTGTGGGTTAATGAGGGAAATACTTCAAGAGAACATAGTGTGAATCTGTTTTTGATGTCAATTAGTCTCCAGGAATACTCAAGATATTTGATTTTCAATTTTCCTTGCAGCCATGAGAAGCCATTTCTTTCACATCTAATTATTTCCCATGGAGGGTTGACAAGGATTACTTTAAATTTTGGAGACAAGGTAGGACTAGCTATCAACTAGTGGACACCAAGATGTGGGAACTTTGGGAAATAGGATGGTTGCATGATTGAATCTAAGTGGTGGTCTCTAGTTTCTTTGTTAAGGTCCTCCAACATCCCTTGAGATGGGGTATGAAGTATTTTTGGGACATGCTGCTGGATGATGATCTAAAGTGTGATACTCTTGGATGGAAGTACCATTTTTCAGCTTCTTATGACCAGATGGCCATGAGATAGATGGAATAGATAATCCTCATGTATGTTATATTACAATCTAAACTTGTGTAGTAATCACATATATGGTTCTTACATTTAACTTACTCATGGATGAAATAATTTTATGATTTACTTTAATTTTATTTACAATCTAAACTTGTGTAGTAATCACATATATGGTTCTTACATTTAACTTACTCATGGATGAAATAATTTTATGATTTACTTTAAATATTTTGACTCTTCATATTTTGGGTATTTGTGATTACACAGTGGAACAACAGGGCCATGATAAGATTCATCAACTTGGATAGTAGAAACCAATCATGTACTTTGCTTTTAGTGTAGTTAGTTTTAGAAGTAACTATATCTTTGGTTTGGTTTGGTTTCTTTTGTTTCCCTAAAAACATAGAGCCCATAACATTGAGAGGCCATCTAGATCTCATTCAAGTGTTTTGAGTAAATTTATGCAGCTAATTATTTCCTTCCCTCAATTGAGCAGGTGTTTATGGAGAAAGTTGTGCTTCGAGGTGAGCAAAAAGAAATGTTGTTGAGGGATGTAAATAATTTTGCCAATTTTATGCAATATAGAAAGAGTTTTGGTCTTGAAAATATTATAACTATGGAGCAGGATTTGTTGTGCTTCTTTGTGGGTCATTAGGAACAGGAAAGACGATGGCATTTAATGTTGTCATTGATAATCTTGGTGCAACTTATTCAAGATACTACTTACTATTAAACCAGAAGTATTTCATGGAAATATTTTAACACTCTTTTTATTTTGTCAGGAAAACACGTTCTTCTTGTTGAGTTTCATTCACTTCAATCAATGTTTGGAGGAAGTAGTTGCAATAATCATTTTGCTGACCTTCACATACTCTTTCTAGGTGCTGATATGAATGGTGTTGTTATTTTTTTTTATGAATGTGAGGCTATTTTTTCACAAGTAGAATTACATATGTCAATTGATATTATTTTTAGTTGTTTATGGCTGATAATATATGGTTGCTAATGCATCATACTTTCAACCACCATATGCATGCATAAATTCCAGAGAGAATGTGGCAGGGATAAATTGCTTAATACACTTTTGACAGAAATGGAGCAATACGAAGGAATAATAATCTTGGCCACTAACCGAACTTTATATATTTACGAGGTAATGCATAGGCACCAAAATTACCTTGAAAATATGTTACTTGAAACAATTTTTTACCATTTTCTTGTATTTTGGACAATATTTTTTTCATGTGTTTATAGAAATTATTGTGCTTTTAAGGTGATTTATACTGAATATGGATAAATTCAGTTCTTTGCTGCATCTCCAAACTTACTCTGAATACTCTCTTTGCTACATCTCTAAACTCTCCAAATGCTCACAAACACTCAATGAGAAGACAGGGTATTTGTCTTTAAATAGGCTTGGATTGGGTTTAGGAGAGGGGCGGTGTGCATATTTTTGTGTTTGTTTTTGGAATCTACTGTGTTAGGATATTCCTATACTCCATCATAGTCCTACCAACATTATGTCAGTTCTGCATGCAACAGTTTTGCATGCAGTCATGCAATTGCATGCATCCATGCAAATGCATGCCTTCCAGTCATCAGTATGGTGTCTCCCAGCACCTAGTGCTTAGTTTACTAGCCCCGGGATCCCGTTTCCACTCAGTTCCAGCCCTCCTAGTTTGTGATGCACCCTCTCTCACCTACCACAGGAAGAAGTGCACCCTCTCTCACCTACCACTAGTGACACACTCAGTTAGTTACTAGATTTGTTGATCTAATCCTTGATTTGAGGACAGATTGACTTGTTTATTGACTGATACACTCAGTGAGATCTCCAGAGAGACTAGTTGATCTGTTATGACTACAGGCAGTGTCACATCTATCAGTTACACTAAGTTGCATCCAGTTAGACTCAGTTACATTCAGTTAGCTCAGCTTAACACATGGACAACCATTTGTGATCTGATGACACCACTACTGATCCGATGATTAGGAGTCCTAGTGCAGATAAGCCATGCTCATGCAAGCTAATTCAAATTGCCACCTTTGCATTCAAATCCTCTCCATTATATTATTTATTGTTCATATTATGATTAATGAATTAGTGTGATGTTATTCTGCTTCTATCTGAGTTCTAGTGTATCATAATTCTACTGCTCTTTTACACTGCATTGTCCACTCTTCTTCTATTTTCCTGCTTAATCTTTCTTGTCAGGTATACATCAGCTCTTAGATCTACTGTGAGGATTTTCACATGGTATCAAAGCATGTTGAGACTATAATCTATCTCCATTCCTGAGAGTTTTTTTTGCAGGCTATTACCAAGATTTCGAGTGCTGCAGTTTTCTGCAGTTTTGGGACAGGTGCCAAATGGGACAAAAAGTAGTTTACATGCTAAATTGGTATGGAAAATGCTAAAAACATTTTGAACCAGCCGGTCTGAACCAGAACTAGTTGGTTCTTACTATTATACTTAAGGAACACATAATTTGAGAGGTCATTATGACTTGTGTTAGGTTAAGACAAATGGGACCAAGCTTCAAATCAGTTGTTGTAGACCAATTGTCCAGGATGATAGAAGTAAAGTTTAGCTAAGCTTTTTAATCTGATAAAAAAACTTGTTCTAAATTTGCAAGCTAAATGCTCTCATGATGTTTGTATGCAGGCTGGTCGGAAGAATCTTGCTTATGTGCTTGTTGTTCCAAGTTATATGACCTTTGCATAATTTTGTGAATTTTCGGGTTCATTTGTCCACAATATATTAGAAATGCACATTGTTAGGGAAATAATATTTGTGATTATGTTATCTATATTAAGCTTGTATTGAATTATCTGGGCCATGTCTAGATGGATTTCTAACTTAGCTATGACTTTGTGAAGTTTAGGAATGATGGATTGAATGAGCAATATAGTATCCTTATGACATTTGATAATAAAAATCAGTAGATGGCCTTTATTTCCATTATAATCAACTTTTATTTCAATTTGTGCCAATTAATTGATGAATTCTGATGTATTTCACCAAATTATAGGGCCTGGAATATTTGTTATTATTGTTCTTAAAGATTTTTCTATTGAGGAGAAGCTTTTAGCTTAATCTTGGATGTGATTGTGCTATTATATTAAAATTATCTTTGAATTTCATCACCGGAATAATTGTGGAATTAAATTAATTTTGACCTAATTTTTGTTGCAAATTTTAACCTTAAACCTTTTGCAGATAGAAAGCAATATTGTAAGGTGCCCAGATCCTGTATATGCAAAGAAGATGATAGCTGTTATAGATGATGTTCGAACAAAAGGTGATTCAGTTGGTGGGGTTGTTACCTACATTGTGAGGAATGTACATACAAGTAGAGTAAATTACTACTTTCATGTTTTCAATTTCTTTTTGTTTTGTTTAAACAATGGCATTCCATGTGGGAATTTTGGACAAAGTTGAATAGTTGTGGGAGATTTGCTAGTTCTCTTTCGAGGTATATATGATAGTCGGATTGGCATAGTCTATGTTTAACTTTTATTTTATTTTATTTATTTATCAATTTGAACATGGTTTCTTGCCTTGATTGCAGGTTAGTGGTTGTTTAAGTCGCCTTTGAATAAAATGATCACATAAATATTCATACTTCTTGTCAGTAAGCAAACTCGAAGGTATTGTTGCTAATATTTCATCTCATTTCATTTACATTTATCTAGTGGCTAAGAGTACTTAGAGCTAATGCCCATTATTCTTGATGTGAAATGGAATTAGTAGTATATTTAGTTTTACTATTCTATATACATTTTGGGTAATGAGTTGCTCCATTGGAGACTAAATAAAATTACAAGGGATCCTATCTTGTTCATTCCAAAATTCCTATCTGATTTTTTAAAATATTTTAGAGGTTACCTTTTCCTAGGATGGGAATATACATCGTAGGAATGAACATCCAAATCTTATAAAAAATCTCCAAATGTTGTCTATCAATATGTCATCCATTCTAATATCATGCAATAAGTAAATGATGTATTGGTTTATTAGATGTGGATATTTTTTATACATATATTTAAAATATTCCAAATTTACTAGTTCAAGTTTTGGTCCTTTGAAGTTAAGATGGACATCTAGATATGATTGAAACTATCTAAAGGTTGTGTAATATGTTCATGGAACCCGAGAGAAACATGCACCTGTGTTCATTTTACAAGGGATGGTGACTTGGCCCACATTGGAGGAACTTGGGTTTGGGACACCATTTGCTCATCATTTGCTTCTATATAAACTGAAATTCTCTTTTTCATGGCATCATCCACTATTATCTTCAAGTTACTTATGAATTTTCATTCAAATTCAAATATCTTGGCATGAATCTAAATGACTTGGTAGATAGTTTAACAATGGATGCATGCTTGTCATTCCTATAAATTTCTGGGATTTTTGCATTTTGCATCATTCAAGCCGACAAAATTATGATTACCAAGTTACTATAGATCCATAATGGCTTACCTTGTACTAGTCCTTCAAGTTCTTCAACTGCTTTTATTAAGTGAAAAAATATATTTGCACTTAATAAATACAATTGAAAGACTTGAAGGACTAGTACAAGGTAAGCCATTATGGATCTATAGTAACTTGGTAATCATCATTTTGTATGCTTGAATAATGCAAAATTTGTTTGAATATCATCATTGTCAAGCAATAAAAACTTCTTAAAAGGTGCTAGCTCAATGGTAGAGCACTTGCCTAATTATAGGCAGGATATTGATGGTTCGATTCCTCCATACCCTATCATAAATTAGTGACTAATAAAACGAATAAATTTGCATATATATGACTATTAGTAGCTAATTTCCAGTATCTGATAGCGCGACTAACGTTTAGTCGTATTTAGCTTAGTCATTAATATGTTATCATCTAGTAGTTTATTTAGTCGTATATTTGGTCATTAATTGTGGCAATCAATGACTAAATCAATGACTATCAAGGACTAAATCAATTACTAATAAGTCAACCAATTAATGACTAAGTGAAATATGACTAGCTATAAGATACTGGAAATTAGCTACTATTAGTTTCCGACTCAAAAATAGTCGTTTATAGCCGAATTTTAGTCATTAATTCCTCATTTTGTACTAGTGGTTGCTTCCAAGTGGTACATTGAACTATCTATCATAGCATACAATAAATTTTGGGACTTAGCGACAGTCTTCCTAAATCACTTCGAGCTTCCAATCCGGTATGATGTCGGTACTGATATTTTGTCTAGTTTCAAGCAGAATAAAGCTACTCACCTTTCTGATCACATTCAGGAGTGGTGAAGACGGAAGCGACTCATCAAGGATGAGATCCCCCCAGAGTTCTTGTTAGAGTGGTATTTGAAGTCACTCCTCCCTTATATTTCTAAGTATGTGGCAACTTCTGGTGTAAGTTCTGAGGAAGAAGCAATCCTGAGGACCCAGCAACTTGACTTAGTTTACGCCCAATCTGGGATCCTCTATGAGATCATTCCAGAAGCACCAAGGATTAATATAGATCTTGGAAAACCTAAACCTAGACAGCATGCCGATGGAATTGTTGGTTCAAGAGATTCAATAACACTTGAATATTTAAAAAAAAAGTTCATGCACTCTCTATGAAACAGTTTGTTGCTGAAGCAACTACAGTTACAACCTCCCCTTCAACAACTAAATTTGTACAGCAATTGAAGACAAACCAAAAGGGTCCTCGACAACCCAACAACAACAAAAATAAGGGTAAGAAAGGGGAGGGGAACCATCAGAAACCCAAAAACATTGAGAATGTCGAGGAGGGAAAGAAAGAGAAAAAGAAGGTAAAGTTTCCCTGCAAGCTTTGCAAGGACGACCACCTTACTCATCAGTTCCCTTTATTTGATGAAGCCTAGAAGTTACTTCACGAAAATAAATCATCTATCTTGGAGGATCCATTTCCTCATGGACAAGCACAAACTTCTGGCAACTCTAGTGCTGGGGGAAATCATGCCTCGTCAGCTAATCAATCATTCATTAACATGGTTAACTCACATACACTTCTGCAAACCAGATCCAGGAATTATAACCCGGACTCGCAGAAGAAATATAACGATGTTCCTGAGTCATCTTCTCCTCTTCACATTGAGAGACCAACATATTCTATGTTGAAGATACCAAAGGGTGTCTACAAACAGGCTATGCACAACCCTAATGTGCGGGTTGCTCCAAACTACTCTGTGGTAGAGGTCGACTTGGCCCAAGCACCATGTGAAATGTCTACATTAGAAGTCTTGCAAAGCTGTCTTTTGTAGCGTAATGCACTTCTATCGGCCATCGGGAGCATGGATTCTTCAAGTATGCTTACACAGTTTGATATGTCAAATATCAAGCCCCAATTACCGTATCACGTGGCCTTCCAAATTGAAGTAGTCCATGGTCCTAAAACCATTGGACGAACAGTTGTATATGAAGGCACTTCTACATGTGTAATGTCAATATCCTGTTGGAAATCCCTTGGCTCGCCTGAGTTAGCCCCTTCCAACACACTACTTACGGCTTTTGATGGAAGATCGTTCCGCCCACATGGAGTCTTTCCCGCATTCGAAATTGAACTAGCTGGTAAGTTAGTGTATGTGGAGGTTGAAGTTTTGGATGCTCCTCTTGAATACAATTTGTTGTTAGGAAGGAGCTAGATGTATGCTATGCAAGATATTCAATCATTTGTCTTCCGAGTACTCATGTTCCCACACAAAGGGAAGATCATCAGCATTGATCAACTTTCCTTCACTCGGAATAATAACACTACTTCATTGGATTCAGCTATCCCCTTGCTTGATCAGACTCATCCACCCAGTGAGAGTCTGGGAGTAGGAAAGTATTCATCATTGATGGGCACATTCGACCTACCTGCTCCCATAAACTACATTGGTTCCACGTGTACCACTAATATTTTGTCTCAATAAATATTCACGATCTGTCGAACAACCGATCCATGGATTCTTGCCATTAAGCAAGAACCAACTGTGCCCTTATATGCTACAGAAGTGGTGTACCAAGCATCACAAAATGAGTCAACATATCATATCTCAATTCCGTCCATCTCCACAGAGTCAGATATTGACTATGCACCTGCATGGTCAGTCAACTCCATCCATTCTTTTGATTGTATGGATACTGTTTTACCTTCTAATGAGGCTATCTTGGAAGCCATAATTGGTTTGGATCATCCGTGGGAACACATGCATCACATATCTTACTTCTTTCCAGAACTGGACAAGATAGAGAATGGTAATTTTTTAGTGAGACCTGGTGGTGATATCGATTTTTCCATTACTCCTTCTACTACGGAAAAAATTTATGCTGAAGGGAACATGGAAAACATACCGAAAATCATACCGATTGATATCTCCACTAAACCCGACGTCGTGAAAACATTTTTATTGGAGAAAATTGTTCTCCTGACGAGATCACTTTGTACACCAACCTTTTCAAGGATTTATGTGACATTTACACTTGGTCTTATAGGAAGATTCTTGGCATTGACCCCTTAGGTTGCGCGAGCCTAGAAATAGGCCCTACCTAAAAAAGTGTTATGCTTAGGCCTCTATGATTTTTCTTGTATTATAACTGTACATGTTTGTAGAGTTAGTCTTTTCTTTTGATTTTTTCGCGTCTTATGTGTCTTCTGGATTGTGGTTTCAGATGACAACCGAGTGCTTTATACGATTCGCTGATGGCACTAGTCGCCACACCCATCAGTTGGCCTTAGCAGATTGGGTTATTTACTCACTAACTGGACAACTTGTGTCTTCAGGAGGGGCTTGTTGGAGATATACAATGAACAAGGTAGATGAGTACAGTGCATTCATTGAGTTACTCCGAGATGATATTCATCACGGCATTTCACGTTTGGAGGTAAGACTCGACTCACAGTTAGTAGTACTTCAGTTGATGGGTGAGTATAGGGTTCAGGTTCCTTCTTTGCTTCGTCATTTTTTGCGTGTTAGGTTACTTGAAAGACTCTTTTATTTTATTACATTTCAACACATTTCAAGGAATTTAAATTCATTAGTTGATTCATATGCAAACTATATACTAGATTGGCATCTGTACCATACACAATCACATTAAACAATCACACACATAAGGACACACACATGTATATATAAACTGATACTGTATATATTAGGATCAAAAAATATGAGTATGAGTCATAGGAGGTCGCAGTGTCATAATTGTGATATTTTAGAAGTAGGATCACTCAACAGCAGCATACCTCACTAAAACTCACTCAAGAAGTGCAGAAAGAAGAAGAAGAAATGGAGATTCAATAATCAACCATACACAAGAAATGAGAAAAATTGTTGTATCATACATCAGTTGTGAGTTGGCACTCTGAATAGTGAATAATAACTGAATACAATCAAATGGATTCGAATGCCACTAAGGTCATTCAAAATATCCTTAATGTGTGGCTTGGATAGCATTAGAGACATCATCCAAACTAGTGGCAGAAGTCACAATATTCAAATAGTCAGTCAAATGAGTCTAACTGAGTGCATGGGCACTGATCTAGGGAAGGAGACTCCAATGTGGGCACATGAGGAGCTGTCAGTAGTCAGTATAGCTGATCTAGTCTCTTTGGAGGTCTATCTAAGTGGTTTAGTCATTTAAACTAGTAATCAGTCCTCATATCAAGGAACAGATCCACTAATCATGGAACTAACTGAATAATCTCCTAAATAGGTGGAAGAGGGTGCACTTGTACTCCAGTGATGAAAACAAGGGCATGTATGTGGCTAGGAGGGATAGAAATGAGCAGAAACAGGCTCCTGGGGGCTGCAAAATAAGGACTAGGTACTGGGAGACTACCATACTGATAACTAGATGCATGTAAATGCATGCATATGCATGCATGATGACTGGATGCATGTAGAATTGCATGCATACATGCAAATATAAAAAATTATGGTGAGAATATTGCAACACCCCCCGCAAGATATAATATGAGGAACAACTGAAATGGCAGGGCCCTCGTAACTAAGACCAAAGGTCACCCCATACAACAATCTAAATAAATAAAGTGAGGAAAGAGGGAAAACCCAGTGGGAAGAAATCCCCCCATCAAGATAGACTGTGGTAGGATTATCAATCATGTACATCACTCACCCCAAATGGTAAGTGGACTTCTCCACCGAAGAAATATCTATCGGCAAGAAATGAATCAGTAATGTGAGAAGGATGAAAACTTCCATTTTGAAAATTAGATCTGGTCCTCCTCGAATCAAGTGGATCTCCAAAAAGATCTTCAGCAGATCTAAGAGTAGTGGCTTCCCATGTAGGAAGAGGAGGATCATCAAGTGCAAGATCATCAGGTTCTTGTGGATCTGGATCTAGCATTCACTCTTCATCATCTTCACTCTAAAACTCTGAATCTGAACTCTCATGTGATGAATCTTTTCTCTCTTGCTCATAATCACTTCCAAACTCTGAATCTAAAGTTGGATCATGTTCCAAGAACATGTGCTTGAATTCTCCCTCAGTGGAAGCAAGTGAATCTGGAGACTTCCTGAACTTGCTCTTTTGACCAAACATGGTGGGAACAAATCCAAAAATGTGAATATCATTCTGAAACATGTGATCCACACCAACTGAGGTAGGATCAGCTCCATGAATGTGCATGTAGTTCTTTGATATCTCCTTTGAACCAACATGGGTGAGATTTTTATCAAATGAACTATGATATGGTGATGGTGGATCTTCAACAAGATCACTGGTGTATCCAACAGTGGTGGTGGCCCACTTTGCAATAGGATTTGAACAAATATATGTAAGAACTCTAGGTTATTGTGGATCTGGGTCTAGATTTCACTCTACTCTTCGATTCTTCATTTCATCAACCTTCCTTGTTCGATTTTTATCATTCAAGCAACCTTTACAGGTGCCTTGGACAAATCTGAGATTGGGTAGATGTTTAACCAACTTCTGAGTTTGCATGCTCTGCAAATGTTTGTTGCCAAGATTCCCAAATATTCCATGACATAGCCTACTCTCTTCATTTGCATGAGTGTGAAGAGAATACTATTTAGAGAGTGGTAGAAAATGAGAGAACTCATAGAGTTTCGACTTATGATTTGCAACTCCTTTTGCAATGATAGAACCTGATACCATGTCTTGGATTTCAACCTCATTATGAGAGAAGGTCACCCTCTTGGGCTCTCCAGTATGGATCATCTGATATACTGAAAGTAGATTAGTAGTGAGAGTCAGGACATAGAGCACATCTGAGAAGTACCCATGCTCAAGTTTGATTCTTCCAATCCCCTCAGAGGAGACCTTAGAATCATTCCCCTACATGATGGATGGTCCAACAGTAGCTTCGAATCCAGTGAAGAGATCCTTGGAGGAATACATGTGTCTTGATGCTCCACAATCTATTATGAAGGAGGATTGAGTTGATGCACCTGCCATGAGGGCATGGCATCTCTCTTTGTTCTCAGATCCAGATGATTCACTCTCTTACTTTCTAGCACATGCAGGTACTGGAAGATTATTTTTTTCAAGAAGTGAAGCCATGAGATCTATGGTCTTCTTCATACATGAGCTCTCAGGGTGGTATCCTCGATTACAGTATGTGCACCTGGATTTTCCCTTTTGAGATGTCTTGTCCTTCTCAAGATTCGAAACTCCATCTAACTAGTTTGGAGCCTCCTTCTGCTTTTGGTCATTCGACTTTCTATCAGAAATTTTTTGTTTTCCTTTACCATTCGCTCTCCTTGACTCAGTAGCTGCAAGAGATGAATCCAATTTGGATTTTATCACTCCCATGTGCACTAGCTTCTCCTCCTCAAGTGTGATAGATTGGATGAAGTCTTCAAGCGAAGGGAATTTCCATTTTGGAATGGACAACTTTGCTGACTGGAAGGTACAAACAAACACTAAATAATCAGGTCCTAGCTTTGACGGGATGGAAAGGATGAGTTGTTTTTCTTCCTTCTCAATCCCATACCTCTTCAATTATGAAATCAAGTTCTTGAACTTGTTGAGAAGCTCAATGATGGTTTTGAAACTGCTTGGGCTCAAGGAGATGAGCTCATTTTCTAGTTTATGAGCCTTCAAGTCATCTTTTTGACCAAGGAGGGATTTGAGCTTGTCCCAAACCTCCTTTGGAGTCTTCAAATTGATAACATGAAAGTGTGGGTCTTCATAAATGCTAATTAGTAGCAGTCCTACTGCTTCATCAAGCTTGTCTAAGTAATTGGATTTCTCTACTGCACCAGTGGGCTCAACTGAAGAGCCATTCACCACTCTGGAAAGGCTCTTCGACTTCAAGAAGATGTCCATATTTTCCGTCCATTTGAATTAGCTGAATGAATTCAAATTGATATCCATGATACTGAAGAATTCGAAGTTGAAGAGAGGAGATTCCTGCAAAACAAATGAGAATTATGAAAATGGAGATCTACTGCAATTCGAATTGAACACTGCCTTAGGACACTAAGCACATGTGACTACGTCCTTCACACTTGGCTATACCTCACTAGATTTCTCTAGTGAATTCAAGGAAATACCACCAGGATTTGTTGTGGAAACCTAGAGGCTTCAAGTGCTCAATGAAAGACCGATGCTCAAGGAATTGCTGCTGCTGCAATTCGAATAGTTGTTGTCAGCTCTGATACAATGTGGTATTTTAGAATTAGGATCACTCAACAGTAGAAGACCTCACTAAAACTCACTCAAGAAGTGCAGAAAGAAGAAGAATAAATGGAAATCAATAATCACTCATACACAAGGGTGAAAACATGAAGTTGGGAAACAATTTTGGCTTGTTTTTTACAAACAAAACTGCTAAATTTTATGTTTTTCAACTTCGAACTCTTCAAACCTATATCTACCTTAGGAATTTCAACTTGAAGTAAACACAAAGGTTTTAGAGAATTGATTTAAATTTCTACTCGTATTTTTTTCAAATTTTTTTATGGACATATCGTGGGACAAATTTGTTGTCAACATATGGCATATACTTTAAAATTTTCGGTATGGATAATGAGTGACTTGTGTTGACGATGGTTTTTTGCTAGATGGTTATTCATTTTAGGGAAAAATATTGTAGGCTCATAATCTACACAAACTACACTGGATCCTAGACTATATTTTAAGTTTTTTAATACTTGGGAACTATTTTTTATTATTTATCGAAACAATGTATGTTCAGAAAATGGTGCATTATCGACACATGTTTTTGTCTTCACATTTTCTTTCAAATGTGACTCTTATTGGAATAACTAAAAGTACCCTTTTGAAGAGGATGAGCCAATTATGATCTCTCTGAAATTTCAAATTTTTGGGTGTTGTCATTGTTATGATATTGAATTTTCATTTCGGGTGATTTTCAAAGTAATAAAATTCTTAAGGGATAAGGTTTAGAAACAAATTATTAATAAATAGTAATTCAAATCGAAATGAAAAAATTATTATATCATTGGAAACTAGATTCAAAGATGAATCCATTGCTACCAAGTCCGACAAACAATACTTAAAATTTGCAGGGGTTCGGGCTTGCTGAAGTTGTAGGTTCCAGAAAGATGCCTAATATTTTTGGAGGTTTTGTTGACCATAAACTCTTGGTCGAAAAAATATCTTCCAAACTCCCAAACTCTCAACCGAGAGTTTAGTTCAAACTCTCATCCGAGAGTTTTTTTAAAAATACAGCGTGGCGATTGGTTGAAACTCTCGGCCTAGAGTTTTTTTAAACTCTTGGGCGAGAGTTTTAAATCTCAAAACTCTCGGCCTAGAGTTTGAGGTTGACTTATTTTTGCATGATCATCCGCCCACGCTCCATTTTTTTCACCCTGTTTGTCACAGAAGTGTTTCCTAGGTTCGCGATTTCACCCATAAGAAATGACAAAAACTGTTGTATCATACATCAACTGTGAGCTGGCACTCTGAATAGTGAATAATAACTGAATACAATCAAATGGATTCAAATTCCATTAAGGTCATTCGAATTCTCCTCAATGTGTGGCTTGTATAGCATTGGAGACATCATCCAAACCAGTGGCAGTAGTCACAATAGTCAAATAGTCAGCCAAATGAGTCTAACTTAGTCTAACTGAGTGCATGGGCACTGATATAGGGAAGAAGAATCCAATGTGGGCGCATGAGGAGCTGTTAGTAGTTAGTATAGTTGATCTAGTCTTTCTGGAGGTCTATCTAAGTGGTTCAGTAAGTTAAACTAGTAATTAGTCCTCAGATCAAGGAACGAATCCACTAATCATGGAACTAACTGAAGAATCTCCTAAATAGGTGGAAGAGGGCGCAATCAGTACTCCAGTGATGAAAACAAGGGCGCATCTGTGCCTATGAGGGCTAGAATTGAGCAAAAATAGGTTCCCGGGGGTTGCAAAATAAGGACTAGGTGCTGGGAGACTACCATACTGATTACTGGATGCATGCATGATGACTAAATGCATGCATGATGACTGGATGCATGCAAAATTGCATGGAGCCATTCAAATATAAAAAATGATGGTGAGGATATTCCAACAATAATATTAAAAAATGGGCTCAAAGGCCTAAAAAATATAACATGTCTCTCTCCCTATGGAGACGAAGGTGCCTCTGCTAACTCTGCTACAGCCTCCCTATAACATATCACTAGCCTAGCTACTTTTCTAAGTATCCTGATCCATGATGGGGGAACGCCTACAACATGCTCTTGGATTTCGAGCGGCATTCACTCGATCGTGTACGTTGGGATATCATGATTCAAATGACTCATCTTCCCCTCGTGGTTCACCAGCATCACATCATAAGCAATTGGCTCAGTCAGTATGACAAATACACGAGGATGTCCAGCAGGTCACACAGGCCCCACATATGCATAAATCACACTATTAATACTCCTACTCATCATAAAAAATTATATATACATAAAAGAATAAAAATAAAATAAATTTCAAAAGCATAAGCACATCTTACCCATCTCTCCCCAGGCTGATCCTAGAGGAAGAGCAAGCTCTGGATCTCCTCAGAAATCCACACCTGCATACGGGAACTGTTCTAGAGCCGGCACTTGACGACTCCACCATTCAAGATAATATTCATCAACATAAGAAAGAGTGGCCTCGCCACCACCATGGCGCAAGAAGATATATCCCCATCGAGTCATCAATGACTCGCCAGGGTTCAGGACTAGTAGGGCCATCCTCGGGATCAGAGCAGGGACCCTCTCAAAGAAGAAAGTACTCAATATTCTTCCATAGCCAAAGTTTTTCTTCTTCCCAGTTTTGCATCTAGTCAATTGGTGTTTCATGTTCACCAAGAGACCCGAACACTAGTCAAATACTACACCACACAAGCATTCAACCCTGATTTGCATGTAGTTTCAAGAGGCCAAATGTTGTGTGACACTCCCTCCAATTCTATTAAGTGCACTTAGTATTACTTTCAGCGGGAAGCTTGCAATAGAGCCAATTGGGACTTGGCTACCTCTCTTTTCGGTACCTGACAAACAATAAGCGTTGATGTAATATTGGATTGAAAGTGCACCTACCCCTCAGAATGTTCCTTTGAGGTTAACCCCCTCACCCCTACAGGATAAACCAGTGATAAAGTATTTATCATCAATGGTAAGTTCTAACATCTCCCCTTGTAGATCGAACATCCCCTAATCAGGATCCCAGTAGCCAGTGAGCATCTGAAGCAAATGCATTTGTGCACACATACTTTTTGTTTGGAAAAATTTGAGGAAACCGCATCTCCGTAATGCATTTAAGGTAAGCAGATATCCCATGGAATCTCTATCCATCGATTCATTCTCTCTCTCCCTCCATGTTAGCACTATTCCTACACCATTTCATCCATTCACCCATTAGTTTTTTTTATTTTTTCTTTTAACTTGCGTTACCCGCGGCTTCACCTCTGCCATAGAGGCGGGTACTCGCGAGTCGATCTCTGCTAAACCCGCACACATTTCACGTACTCACAAGTTTAGCACAGATGGACCCGCGGGTATGAGGCCCTAAATTTTAAAAGCCTTATAAAAAAAACAAAAAGCACCACAAAAATTAAAAATAATGGATGGAATGGATAGTTTAAGGAGAGATGACTTACTTGCAACTGATGGAATTTCATTTGGTGACCCGGTCTAAATGCTATGAGCTGTTGAAGTAAGAGGGTTCTTTTGCCTTTTTTCTCCAACAAATGACTTTGTGAGTTTTGTGGCCATTTTGGAACCATTTATAAAAATTACTTTTAATTTTTACCCACTTTTTACAATTTCATATAGTTTCAAAACTGTTATTTAAAATTGATTTAATCACTAATGTCCTTGTTAAGTTCTTTTTTATTAGTTAAAGTTTGAAGCGGCATTTCTCACTACTTTTTCGCAACAAGATGGATTGTACAAAGGTTTGATTTTCTTTGTGTCATGTCAGTTTAAGTACAATACTTTTTGTCAATTTTGGCCATATTGAAATATCTTTTGATCATATTTATATGTCATTTTCTACTAATCTAGTAGTCTTCATCATATCTACAGTTTTTTGTCATTTGACACATCAAGGAACTTAAGTTCCCTGGAACCTATAGAGTTCTTTCATGCACTTGTTAGACTCTTTAAATACAACAAGATTGCCGAGTACACTTGTCTTTTTCAGACTCGTTAAAGGATTTGAACAGTTATCCACTTAGGTATAAGTTTACCCATTTTCGGGACCTTAGTGGATTATTTACAAAAAAGGTATACTCTAGTCATACATGGCTAGAAGAGTTCTTCTCTCATTCTTTCACACTTTTTCGGGTGAAGAGACTAACTTTATGAAAAAGGACCTTTAGGAGTCTTCTTTAGGGTTTTCAGACTCTCAAAATATGAAAACACCAATGAGCATTCACCAACTCGGGATTGATGTGAAATCCACGAGAGGGTATATAGAGTTATTTTTAAATTTTTTTAGACTCTTTAAATATGAAAACATCGGTGAGAACATACTAAATCGGGATCAATATTAAAATCCATGATTAGGTGTATGGAGTTATTATTTAAGTTTTTTAGAATCCTTAAAATTGAAAACACCGACAAGCATGAACAGATCTAGGATCGATATTAAAATCCATGGACCAGTGTTATCGAGTACTCGTCTATCTCTTCTTCAAACTCATTAAAACATGAACAAGGTATTGAATTTTCCTCCCATGGACTCGTTAAATTACACATGGTTGGACTTATACCAAGCATTCTTCTATCCCCTCTTCGAGCTTGTCTTAAAAAATGAAGAAGGAGTATTGAGTTTTTTTTCTTGGACTCATTAAAACTAACAAGAAGAGCATTATCGAGCTTTCTTTTCCACCATTTCATGCTCGTTAAAATTAAGAAAAAGACATTCTTTAATAAAAAGAGAAAAGGGAAGGGAAGAATGTCAAGTATCTTTTCAGTATGAAGGAAACAAGTCACTTATGTCCTTGAACACAACACCTTTTTGAGTCTTTCAAACAAGTTGGGTTTTAGTTTTGGCCTTAGGATGAACCTGATCTCAAATTTTTTACTCCTCCGATTGGTTACTCTTCCAGTCATATAGAGAATCTGTTAATGTCTCCTAGATTATGGATTTATATCATGGTCCCCTTTGTCTTCAAAGCTTCCTAAGTCACTCTTGCGTCATGCTCACTGTTCAAGGACACCTTTTGTGTTGTCCATTCTGTAGTTATCTTGACCTCATGTGTCGTCCATTCCTTGGTGTCAATATGTTTCATCATGTACTCAGTTATACTCCAGATCAGATCAAGCTATTGATTGTATCTCATGTTGGATGATGGAGGATGCCTTAATGCCTCCCTTCCATCGGACTTCTTCCTATCGACTTCATCTCATCTTGCTCTCGAAATGAAGTTTGGAGTTATCGATAGTACCTTGGGGATTGCAGTAATCAGTGGCAATTTCCCTCGCCATTGAGTAGTGGGAATACATCAATGTCTCCTACTCGATGTATTCTTCAAGTGTTCGACGTCAAGACCCTTTATTCACACCTGTTAGAATGTACTAGGTACCTTGGAACCCATTTCCATTATTGGTGGGTTATCCTCGTGTTTGTTAACGACCCACATTAATGGTCGGTAATCAAACAATGTCCTCCATGTTAGAACTCAGCTCATGTATTCGCATGGTTAGGATTCGTACCTTGATGGTTTGGGTGAAGACCTTGGTCCCATAATAGCATCATCACATTTTGTTATTTTCCCAAGCTACGCAAGACTGAACCACACCCATTTTTTGGCTCTTGATGAGACATAGATCCCGTTTGTTGTTATGGATATGATCTCATGTTTGACATGGATCCACTCTTTTATTTCAGTGGCCATGGTATATACATCTTTCAGTTATGTATTAGAGATTATTATGTTTTACCATTCTAAACATCTCCTGATTTCAAGATTGTAAACTGCTTGCTGACTTTGTTTCTGTTTCAGGTACTGTTTGTGACCCCATCCTACGGCCTCTTTGCTCCTCCTCTGCTTGGATTGTAATGTATTTCAGCCATAGCTTCCCTATGAACTCACACATTAGGAGGCATCTGTTATCGATCAAATTAGCACTCCTCCATCCGTGACGACATTGCCTTGTCGGTCACACAAAAGGAATCTATGGATGGAAGAGCTTACCTTGACCCTAGATGACCTTAAGCTGAATCTTATAATCCTTTCCTCGGAATCATACTTCTATGGATATTTTTGTACATAGCCACGACCCTTTTGCTTGTCAACCAATGGGTCAGCCACGGGTCTCACTACTGCCAACCTGCAGGTGTAAACTAAAAGTTGCACCTGCTACATGCAAGTGAAGACACTCGCGATTCACTCACTTGTTGTCCTATATCACACTCGTGGGTATCTTAAGAAAAACTTGAAAAACTAATTAAAAACACAAATTGGGATTAGTTGAGGCATGTACCAAAACTACCCCAACTTCCCAACTCAACCACCTTTCGAACCTACCTTCCTTTCCTTGATATAAATACAAGGGGAAGGAATTGAGAAAGGAACCTTATGATCATTGGAGAAATTTACACTGGAGAAATTCATTGCTAAGAGAGAGGAGCAGGAGCCCAGGGTTGTGGTTACGACGGTGCCGGTGCAGGACATGTATAGCATTTGTATCTTCTGCATTTATCAATAAAAGAATGAGACATTCTTTCATTTCTAATATAGATTTACTCATATCTATTATTATTTGATTACATGTTAATGTTATTTTTATTTATTGATATCAATATATTATTTTTGGTCAATTTGAGAAAGGTATTGTGTTTGTGTTATAGGTTATTTGCATAAGAGAACGAAGAGAGAAAGAGCTTGGACCGACCTTCATAAATAAGGTATACATTCTCTTAACTTTAATCCTATATGCTTATAAATAATGTTGGAACACCCTTATATGTATATCTATTAACCCCCCAGTACGTTGGTAGTCTTTTTCCCCAACTATAAGAGTAATTTCCTAACAACAAATTTGATCATCTATCATGTAATAAACAAGTGCGACAACATTGTCCCATACCAACTATCTCAAACAATGAACATGAAGTTTAACATGCTTCATTTTTTTATGAGCAATAGCATTATCAACAACTTGAATTGTACTCGGATTATCACAATGGATAACAGTTGATGCTTGAACATGAAAACCAAGCTCTTTTAAAAGCTAAAAAATCCAAACTATCTATGTACCTTCATTAATAGGGCCACGATATTATGCTTATGTAGTTGAAAGCGATACTACCTTTTGTTTCTTAAATGACTAGAACAAGGGTCTAGAACTTAGTCGAAACACATAACTAGAAGTGGTATTTCAGTCATTAATGTCACCTCCCCAATTGGAATCACTAAACCCGATCAATAGTTCTATAATGCAACAATACTTAATACCATACTGATAAGATCCTTTAATATAACAACCAATTATCTTTGAATCTTTCTAGTGTCTTTCTTGAGTATGTTGCATGAACGGGGAGACCACACTAACAACAAAGGAGAAATCCAATCGAATGTGAGTTGAGTAAATCAAGCTACCAACCAATTGTCGATAAAGAGTGGCATCCATTCATGGAGAGTCACAGTCTTTCAAAAAATTTATTCCCTATTGATAAGGTGTAGCATAAGACTTACAGTCGTCCATGTTGAATCGTTTCAAAATATTCAAATCATATTTTAGCTGAAAAATAAAGATATCATCATCAATTTGAAAATTTTGAATGCCCAGAAAAAATGCAACAGAACAAGATCAATCATTTCAAAGGTATCTACAAGTTGTTGCTTCAAACCAAAAATCATATTGACATTATTTCCAATTATGATTAAATTATCATCATACAATGCCAAAATCAATGTATCACCATGAACATGTGATAAATAAATATTGTGATCAGATTCACAATGTTTGAAGCCAAGATAGATAAATAAATAATCAATCTTCTCATTACAAGCACAAGTTTCCTGTTTCAAACCATAAAATGACTTCTTGAGTCGAAAAACAATACCATAATCTATCAAAAAACTAGGAGGTTGTTCCATATAAATTCCTTTGTAAAAATCTCCATGAAGAAAAGCACTTTTTAACATTCATTTGATGAAGTTCTCGTCCAAAATGAGCAGTAAGGGGAAGAATTAGTCGAATAGAGTTCATCTTTACAAAAAGGCAAAAGGTTTCAATGTAGTCAATTCCTTCTTCCTGAGAAAATACCTTGGCTAAAAAACAATCCTTGTGACGTTCAACAACACCGTTGAAAGTAAACTTGGTCTTATAGACCCATTGACACTTCACAACATTCTTTCCTTGTGGTCAAGGAACAAGTTCGACC
The DNA here is from genome assembly GCA_027924585.1 of Larix kaempferi. Classification (NCBI taxonomy): domain Eukaryota; kingdom Viridiplantae; phylum Streptophyta; class Pinopsida; order Pinales; family Pinaceae; genus Larix; species Larix kaempferi. Next base: position 54,884,489 of record BSBM01000753.1, read on the forward strand.
CAAGTATGATTCTTCTTCAAAGAATCAATTTCAACAGTCATAACATGTTCCTATTTAGGCAATCCTTAAGCATCACCATAAGTGTCAGGATCACGGGTTTCAAGAAAACATGCCATCAATGCAACACTATCATGTTGTTTATGATTGTGAGTCTTTCGATCAATATTATCATCTCTAGCATCTGGTCCAACAAGTTCAATTTTTTTAGCAACACATCGAGGTAGACAAATCGGTGGTGATTTAGGTCATTAATTGTTAGTCGAATGAGTCGACATGTTGGCGTCTTGAGTCAAGCTAGACTGACTACCAATTGACTCATGAGTATAATTTTTTGGTCCAGTAGAAACTCCAAAGAGGTGTACAGTTGATCCATACTCTTCAAGAATATCAAATGGATCACTATGTAATATACTAGAGGAGGAATTCAAAAAAATATTACCTAAAATATTCTTATCAAAGATAACATTTCAGCTCAAAATGATCTGTTGTTTGACAAGGTCAAACAGTCAATACAATTTCTATTCATCAGAATATCCCATCAGGATGCAAGCATGACTCTTTGCATCCAATTTCTTCCTGCAGTTATCACTGATATGAGACCAAGAAACACATCCAAAGGTTCTTAGGTGTTGAACAAATGGTTTTCTTCCATTCCACATCTCGACTGGACTTGTGTTAGTGACAAATTTAGTTGGTACAAGGTTCATGAGATAATTTGAATATTAAACAACTTCTGCCCAAAATTTATTCAGAGGATCTTTGGTCTGCAGTAGGAACCTATCCATTTATACCAAAGTCCAATTATTCCTCTCTACGAATGAATTCTGCTAAGGGGTGTGAGGGACATATCTCTGCCAAGATAACATTTTGCAAGAGATATTCCTCAAACTATCAACTCACATATTCTCCACCATCATTTGATCTCAATAATTTGATGGGTTAGCCACATTGATTTTTATCCAATGCCCTAAATTCCTTGAAGACATGGATCTTATTCTTCAAGAAATATACCCAAGCAAATCTAGATAAATCATCAATGAAGGTCAAAATATACTTTGCATCTGCTAATGAGGGTCTGTTCATGCAACATAGATCACAATGAATGAGTTCTAGTCAGTTCTGTGCTCGCCATGCTTTTCCAGAATCAAAGGGTGCTTGATGATGCTTTCCAAGCACACATCATATACAAAATCGATTAGGAGGAACAGTCTTTGGGAGACTGATAACCATGTTTTTAGTTACCATCATCTTCAAACTTTGAAATTTCAGATGTCAAATTCATTCATGCCAAATTCAACTTTTGTCATCGATCCGAGCAATGAGTGTCATTAGTCCATTCAGTCAAGTTGGTCTAGGAGAATCACAAAACTTGTAAATTCCATCTTTTGGATCCAAAAAACCTAAAGCAATAGTTTTCCCCGCAAGCCTAAGATCCTTTACAATAAAGTGATTTGACCAAAACTCAATGAGTCTTCTTAGTCTACGGAAGTTGAGAAATCAACAAAACATTTTCACTCAAGATTGGAACATGACATACATTGGATATTAAACCATGATGACATTCAACATCATCACTTTGAGAAACCATGAGGGCGTAATCATTAGCTACATAAATCTTATGCTATGGAGCTCCACTTAAGGAAGTGAAGAAAGATGCATCCTTAGGCATATGATGAGTACAACCAGTAATGAATATCCATTCTATATGAGTGGTACATGCATGTAATGCCTGGGAAGTGATAAAAATAAGGAAAAATTTCAGTAGGTCGGTTGATCGTTTGACTACTTTATGCACTATCCTCAAGGTGCTTGACATATTCCTCCAAGTCCTTCATCTTCTTCCAATAGGTTTTCTCAATATGTTCCTTTTTTCCACAATAGTGACATGTTTATTCTTTTGATCCTTCTTTGTCGATGATGTCTCTTCAGTATTTCCCTTAGTAGGTTGGTCTGGACATTCTGGTTGATTATTTGATTGACTATGTTCTTTATAATTTTGCTTGACTCAAGCAACTTTTGTTGGTCTTTAATCAACAAATCAAAGAAGATATCAAAGGTGAATTCCTTACCATCTTTCTTGTGTGACATCCTATTGGCACAAATGAGGAGCACAATACATCATAAGGTGTCCTCAAATTCATCAAGACTAGTTCAATGATTTTTCCATCCTTCTTCAAAAAATACTTACCACATTCGCTCAATTTCAACTGTATCTCTTTGATATGAGCTAAATAGTCCTCAATCCTATCAAAGGAAATGGGTTCCAAAGGGATCAACTCTTTCTCTATCTGCATTACTTGAATTTCATTAACCTTGTTGAACAATGACTTCAACTTACTCTAAACAACATGAGGACAGTCTATCCCACTTGTATGAAAGTGAATATCCCTCGAAATGTAGGTCGTGATGACCCCAACAGCCTCATCCTTCTTTCCATCAATGACAAAATTATCCTGGTTATACGTCAAATATAGAATAGTGACTTTCGTATATTACCATTGTCCCTTAATTTTCAACAAAGTTTCCATATATGGCACCCAGATTGCATAATTGTGTCCATTCTAAACAGGTTCTATATTGGAAGTCATCCTTCTGATCAAACAAATATGATCCAATTTCAAGAAGAGGTACAATCGACAAATATTCATCCGAAATTTGATCAACCCTATATCTAACTCATCACGATTTGCAGACAACATGGTAGATCAAAACCAATAAATTTGATACCATGTTGGGGAACCTCTTTACCTTGAACCATAGAACATAAAATAAAATAACAGAAGGGAATTATATTACAAGAAAATAGGTGGTGTCTAAAGACACCTCATCAGAACATCACAGTGAATTCTTCAAATCTTACAATTTAATTATGCAATATCAACAAAAACCACAGGGTCATTCTTTTATAGTCTCCATATCTAACAAACTTCCTTGAAGTGAGGAGGATATGGTCCACAAATAGGGGTCATTAGTTCTAACTGTTTCCACAAAATTTGTAGTGTCACATATATTAGTTCGTAGTTCTAGTCAATTCGACCATGTCCTCGTTGATTATTCAATCAACCATTTAGTCAATCAATTAGTTGAGCCTCCAACCAACTACTCTTCTAGTAAACTAATGTCATTCAATTGGTTATCTCCAAAATATCCAGACGTGTGATGAACCTGCATAATCTTATGCCTTATGCCCTAAAGGAATATTTTGGGCATTGAGGGCCAATATCAATACCTTGAACCACCACACATGACCTCCCAAGGTTATTCTTGGTCTCTGAGTGTGGATATTAATGAAATTATTTGGCACTAGGTATAGGTCTTGGGGTCCTTGATAATATTGGAGGAGGAATCTTAAGAGTTAGACCATAAATGAATATTTAGGGAATCCAGGGCTCTAAATGATGCCTCAAGGTTCAACATAACATCTTCTAAGGGTATCCTTGTCTTCCAATTGTGGATATGGGATCCAGTAGGAGATTATGAGCACTAAGTATGGGTATCAAATCCTTTTTAATGGTTTGTGATGGAAATGTGTAGATAAGGACCTAACGAAAGCTTCTAAGTATACATGGTCATGAATAACGCCTCAAAACACCACATAGGACCCCTCAATTTTATCCTTGCAATTGAGTGCAGATACGGGTTCCATTAGGAGGGTTTTGATATTGGATATGACTCTCTAGGCCTTAAACATGGGACATGATTGAAGGAGGAAACATAAGCCGTATTCCCTGGAGGAATATTATGAGAGTTAAATTTCAAAGATGATGACACAATCCACCACACATGACCTCTAAAGTATATCCTTGGACTTTGAGTGGGGATATTATAAATATTATAAACTTTTGAGGACTATATATAGATCCTTAGTTCCTAAATAAATATTATAGGAATCCAAACCCAAGAATGAATCCTTGAACCATAACATAGGGCCTCTTGATAATGTATTGTCCCTCCAAGGGGGGATATGGAAACCATTACAAATTTTCATGGTGTACTCAATATGGTCAAGGGAGGGCACATGAGAATTGTATGTTCATTTCTAAGGTTGAAACTTGGGAATAGAGGATTTAATGTCCCAAAGGCCCCCTTTACTCTCCCCTCCACTGGAATCATATACCCTCTAGTGCTCTTTACACAACCATCTTGGACCATAGATATTATTTTACCACATAATATTTACCATATTTTACATCATCATGACAAGACAACCACATGGTCCATATGGATAGTTTTATATCAATATATATGCCTAGCCATTCACTAGTCAGGCCTTGGCCTTGAGCTCCGCACTAGGAATCCATACTAGCACATTTACATCATTTTACATAATATATTTCAATAAATTACTTTACCTAGGGTTTTCAACCTAGCTTGTGCAAATGAGCACCTACTAAGGAGAAGGGCCTCCTTAGTAGCAGTTCATAAAACAGTAAATAAAAGCAGTAAAACAATATGAAATTTAACCTAGCATGAGGATTGACATAAATAATAAAACATGAAAATATGGCAAAAGATTTCTCCTTTTGTATTAAACGTTACCTCAGGTGTAGAGGTTGATGAAGCCCTTGCAGCAGTCCAAGAGGGTTACTTCCAAGCTCCAGTGTTGTTCCTTTCTCCTTCATCAAATGGTTTTGGAAATGGGCCAAAGGGCCACTCAAATGTGAAAATAACTCAAAATTGTGAGCTAGGGTTTCAGGAGTGATTTTGGCAGAGTAAGGATATGGATGATTGTGGATGTGAAATGGGGAGCCTCCATCACCTATTTATAGGTTTTTAGTGGTGGAGTGCTAACCCATGGTTTTGGGCACCATATGGTTTAGGTCAGCTGTATAGGGTTTTCGCTTCCTTTTCCCCCTCTTTTTCCTCTTTTTTGTATTTTTTATTCCCTTTTTAGAGGGTTTTTGCTATTTTTGGAGGAATTTAACTTATTTTGGGGGGAAAAAAGGGGGTTTTTGGCCTTTTGGAGGCTTTTTAAGGTTTTGGAGGCAAATATGGTAGGAAATATGGACAAATGAATCATGTAATGAGGGAGATAAGGTAGTGAGCACTTTTTGGGTGTTAACAGATTTCCCCCTGATGTGTGAGGGCAGGAGCTCATCGTATGGCCGATAGACATCATAAGTCTCTTATGGTTTTCCTGGGATGTGGAGAGGAGAAGAAACGAACTAGATCCCGGAACAATGGTCCCGAACAAACTACAAAAACTAAAAGTACATGACCTCAATAATGAATGAGGAATAATCTGAACATATGGACGAGGCGGGCATTCCCATGCTCGTATCAAGATATAGAACAATAACAAGGGGGTCCAAAAAATGGGGACCTGAAATATACATGGCCTCAAATGAGGAAGAATCACAATATATGGACAAGGCGGGCATACCCATGCTCGTATCTAGATATATATAAAAAATAACAATGAAGCCCAAAAATGGGGGCCTGAAGGATACATGGAGAACCACTGTGTACATACATCATAAGGCTCCAGAGGGGACACAAATCTGGGACATACTACTGGGCTGACCATGGCTGAGATGAAGAACTGATACACTGGAATAATAATAGTGCTGCTAAGTGTGGTACCAGAGGAAATGATGAGCTGCTGGATCATAGTGACGGGGAGTCATACCCTCAATGGTACACTAGACTGGAACTTAACTGGGTACTCAAGGAAGCATATAACTGGATGGCTTCTGAATACAATCGCCTACGCAACCCGGACATCCACAGGAACATATAACTGGGCGTTCTGAAGTGACTCACCAATGTGTTAGAGTCATGGGAAATCTGGGGTCTTTGACCAGTAACTAAAGGGATATATACCCTGCGCGATTCTCAACGATGCGATCAAGGTGTTGAAGTCGAGCATGTGAGAAACAACCACTCGGAGAGGCACTAATGACGCCTCTCAAAATGGTCCGTAGGCACTCACCACAAATGGTGATGATGAGTCCAAGGTGCAGGGACCTCTAGGTCTATCCTCTGGAATAGAGGGGCTGTCGTCGACAGAGGGAGACCTGCAACTAGCAAGGCAATGTTGTTTCCTTGATAGGAGCATGAGGTGGAGAACCAAAGTGTGAGGGTACTGATGGTAGGACTTACATACTATGGGGATGGAGGGTAACTGGGCAAGTAGAGGGGGTGGAATCAAACTTCCTTTGTTCAAAGTATGACGTGGGAGATGATTGGGCAGCATATGAAACTGACTGGTGGGAAAGGGATCATAGATGTAATGGATCAAGGAGAGTGACTGGGAGGAGTGATACTCAAGTTGGTGTAAAATGGAAGGAGACTATAGAATACTCTGAACAAACACGACCTTATTGGGGGTGCTGCCGAGCTGATCGATCATAGTGCCAAGAGGCACAGGGGGAACTTCTTCATGGGTTAAGGAACTAGAAGAAGTGTGTTCAAAATGGTACTGTCGTGTGGATTTATACGAGCCCAGGACAGTTCATGCTCATGATTGCTTTCAATTTTAAGGAATCTGGAAGCGATAAGAATACTTTGAAATAATGGAATGGTACTGTCGTGTGGATTTTTATGAGCCCAGGACAGTTCATGCTCGTGGTTGCTTTCACTTTTAGAGATACTGAAAGCAATAAGAAGACTCCAGGGGGTTGCTTTTTCGTGTGTTAGTCTCCAAGGCCCGAAGAAGCATAAAAGGATGCAATGAAGAACTCTTCTAGCTGGTGTGACTAGAGTATTCCTTTTTCGTAATTAGTCTACCAGGTCCGGAAAAGGGTTAAACTTATACCAAATAGACGCCCTTTCAAGTACTTTAACGAGCATGAAAGGAAGCAAGATTGCTCGACGATCTTTTCATTGTTTTAGGAGTCATAAAAGAGCTTAATAGAAACTCCCTAAGTGCCTTTTTCGTAAAGGACATGTCCGGCCCGAAAAAGGGATAAAATTATACCAAACAAAAGGAATGGTCAGGCAAGGAGGAAGTGTTCAATCAAGGAACATGGATGATGACCAAGAATGAGGGTAGGGGGGAACACTAGTGGGCCTCCTTGCGGGATAATGAATGGTGGCAAAATAAAGAGATAATCGCAATATAAATGGAGTGAATGGCTCATGTAAAAATGTGTAACAATCCGATGGCAGCCAATGTGGTGTGCAAATCGAGGCAGCAAGGTGTCGGGACACAATGTTGAAATTGTACCTGGTGAGAGTGAGAAATGATCTCAGGAATCATCACGAGCTCATAAAACTGAATCTGGTGATTTAAAAAGTGTCAAAAACGGAGAACGGCCGAGGTGGCATGCAAACCGAGGTGACGGGGCACGTTTTGGGAAAAATACCCAAAAAATATGGGGGCAAGAACAAGAAATGATCTCAAGCATCATCACGAGCGCAGAAAAATGAATCCGACGACATAAAGGATATCAACAATGGGCTATGGCCGATGTGGCACGTAGATCCAGGCGAGGAGGGGCATGGGAAAAAATGCCCTAAAGTTTTTGGTGAGAGCGATAAATGATCTTAAGCATCATCATGGGCACGAAAATATGAATCCGGTGGTGCAAAGGGTGCGAAAAAACAGAGGTCATAAAGACTCTAGAATGGTCAAAGAAACTAACTAGGTTAAAAATGGTTGCAAATAAAGGTGATCCCACCAAGCCAAGGATGCAGTGGTGGGGAGAAATGATTACCCGCAGGGGAAGAATACTAGGTGTATCAAATCAAATCAAATCTACAAGTCATATGTGACCTCAAAAATGGTTGAGATCACGCATGTGAAAAAGTGAGCAGGGTTAATGACCTTCCCCCTTGCTATGTGCATAGGGTTTGTGATTATGGATCACATATGTGTTGGTTTGAACAATGGGATCATTGAAACGCTGAGATAGATGTGATGGGGAAGGTTCAAAATGGTTGATCATGCCCCCTATCCTAGGGTTGAGGTAATCTATTATGCCCCCTAACTCAGAGGTGTCAATGTGGTGCTCGATGATAGCGGAGTCAAGACCAGGCATTTCAGTATAGGACTAGGCAAAGACATCGCGGAACTCTTGGAAAAGTTTTTTGTACTCTCTAATCTCATACTCACTGCAAGAGGCTCCTAATGTAATGATTTCAAGAGCACTGGGTGGGTTAGAGATATCGATGTGGATGACGGGTGAGATGTTGGCCATGTTACCTTCCTCAAAGGCATCAGGAGTGGGAATGGGATCCTTAAACTAGTCGACTTTGGTGGGGAGGAAATATTTGGACTCAACCGCAAATTGGGTGGTTGTGGTGGAGGAGGACTCTTCTGGGAGGAAGTATGAATGATGGTGCATGTCTTCCTAGGGGTAATCCGGGGCAGTGAGAGCCTCTAGAATCTCCTCATCAATGCGAAAACTTTGAGTTGTCAAATCGGTTGATGAGGGAGTGGTAGTAGAAGAGATCATATAGATGGTATTAATCTTGCCGGATGAGGGGGATATTATGGGGTGGATCTCCTCAATTTTGGGGGGTGCCGTCTCAAGGTCCAAATTATTCATCTCATAGAGAGCTGCTCTGTAATCTGGGAGATCAGGACAGTGATGTGAGTAATGGCCGTAAACACCGCAGATTGCACAAGGGTGGTTGGTACGCAGTGATTTATCACGGGGCTTAGGGGTGGGATCAAGTTGGGTAACTGGGATGTTGGGGTCATCGTCAAGCCTTTGCATGTGTTCCTGTAATGTAGGTAATTGTGGACATTGATGAGTCGGATGGCCTAACGCATCACACAACGAGCATTTGGGAGGAGCACGAAACACGAGGGGGTTTTTAACTGTTTGGGGTGGGGGTACAACAGTGTATGGTTGTGGGCCTCTACCCCTAGTGTGATTGATAAGAGGGGGTGGATTCATAGATGACGAAGGGGTAGTGACACCGGGAGGTGGTTGACTAGAAGTGGCGATGGGTTGCACCGGTTGAAGGATGACATTTGGTGTCGATGGGGGTACGGGAGGCAAAATATACCACACGGGTAGTCCTAAGGTTAACTCGGGGAGGCTGAGAGTAGCCATAACCGGGGCGCTTACTACTCTCGAGGGAGGGAATAGGAAGGGGATTGTGTGGATGGGTGTAACACCAATATGACTAGGTACCAATGGTGGTTTGGGTAACAAGGGCGATTGATTATTGGGTGTTTGTGCATTGTGGGAAAGGGTACATAGGTCAGATATTTCGGTCGCTGGTGACGGGGGTGGAATGGAGTGGAATGTTGAAGTCATCAATGTATCTCAGTAAACTTCGGGTCCCATGGAGGAAACCAACGAGGTATTTGCACCAAAAAAATGTTGTTCAACCATGGGGAGAACATTTTCGGGTGCAGCGGGGGCATTGGGATCGTAATAGGTGAGTTGATCTACCTTGACCATGCGTCCGTCATGGGGGAGCATCATGGTACGAAAAATGGATGAGGCAACCGCCCGCATGGCATACATGTAGCTGCGGCCAAGTAAGAGGTTATAATCAAGTTGGGCGTTGATGACCTCTATGTCAATGAGCACTGTTTTACCAACCAACTGGACGGGGACATTAGCTAAGAGACCTTGGGGTTGAGCTGAACGACCTTTGTAGGCTCGCAACGCAGTGGTGGATTGCTGGAGAGTAGGGGATCCCAACTTCTGCCAAACGAATGTGGACATAAAGCATGTAGAGGCACCTTCATCGATAATGCACTGATGGATGACAAGATTCCGAACGGATACAGAAACTTGGAATGCTAAAGTGGAAGGCAGGCGTGGTTTGGATTGGTCCAAATCGAAGGCCATCATTCGTGAATCATTTGGGTCAATAGCACCAATGGAGGAGAGCAAAGTATTGCGCTATGAAGGACATTTTTTTAATACCTCTAACGTAGACATGGCTGCGGGGGACTGGGATAAGTCATCTACAATATTGTAACTAGACGCAGCACGAGCATTGGGATTATTGTTGATGCGATGAAGTGGGAAGCGAGGTGCTTTGGAGGTGCCATCTAGTCGAGTCGGAGGTATGCATAACGACTGATCAGTGGGATGAGCATTAGTGTTTTTGTTGGCGGGAGGGGCTTCGGGGGTGGATCCATATTGGTTCCAACAGGTTTGAAGATTGACATCGGCAGATGACATCATTAACAAGTGATGGGTACCTGAGTCTAACATGGGTTGATCAGGAGCGGCATAAGTGATTTGTTGTTGTGGTGGCACGTTTCCTTGAGGGGGAGCCAATGGCTGAGTGTTCACTATGCCTTGGGTTGGTAAAGGGTTTTGTAGCACCAAGGGTGGATTCTGAGGTGGTGGGGGGTTGGGTGGCGCCTGAGGAGTCACATGTCCTTGGCGGTGGGCATCATTAGTCCAAAGTTGTCGAGCTTGCTCCAAATGTGGGTAAGCATGTGTGTAGTGGCCATAGACCCCACAAATAGAACAAGGATGGTTTATTTGCAAATTCAGATTTTTGGCTTTTTTGGGCGGTCGATCAGGGTTCTGGTTGGTAGGTGTCGCGTTATTGTTGTTTGGGGGATTGGCAGGTTGACCACCTTGGTCTGGAGGGGGGTTGTTCCCACAGTTACGGCCTTTGCCACGATTTTGCTGGCCCTCTTGGCGCTGGTCATTTTGGTTCTACTGCAGATTCTGTTGGGCATACACTTGCCCTTGGGCAGCAGGTGGGTTCTGGGGTTGCGCAGGTGTGGGAGTAGGCAGCGGTGGATAATAGGTAGGTGGAGGCGGTGCAGGTCCTGAACCTTGTGGGGGTTGTTGATATGTCTGTGGAACAGGTTGTGGGTTTGCCGTAGGGGTTGCCTGTGACGGGTAATAAGTAGGTTGGGCTTGAGAGGACACAGGAGCTGGTGTAGCCTGTGGGTGGTAATATGGCTGAGGTGCGACCGGGGGGGTGTAATTGGGGGATGCATGACCAAAGCACTGAGGTGGACATGAGGGTCCGTGGGAATGGTGATGATGTGCCATGGGAGCATACGAATTGGTTGCTCCGGACTAAGATGTAGCCTGTGAAAGGTCAGGGCCATGGCTAGGACGTGCTATGGAAAGAGGCTGGTTATGTGAGGCTAAATGGCCAATGATGCCATCTACGGCGTGGGATGCCCCTGGTGCATCATGGCGGGAGGAATCACCGTGGGGTGTGTCAGGGATGATGGAATATAGGTAACCAGACTGGGCGTAAATAAGGTCAAATTGATGGGCTTTGAGGATGGCCTCTTCTTCGGACTGGGGTTGCTCGGATGCCAAATCCTTGGCAATGACAGGAAGGAGAGATTTTAGAAACCAATCTAAGAAGATACGGTTGTCTAACTTGATTTTGAAGAGGCTGCGGCGTTGACGCCACTCATGAATGTGTTCAGTGATGTGGGTAGCCGTGCTCTGTCTGCAAGACAGTAGGATGTCAACTCCCGTGTCATAGCGGACAGGTAACTGAAAGAACTGCAGGAAAGTCGAGGCAAGGGAAGTAAAGGTGGCATGGGTCCCATGGGGCTGCTCGATGTACCACTTAGCTGCAAAGCCAGTGAGGGTGCACTATAACAGACGGAGGCAGACAGAGTCATCCACTATGGAGTTGGACGAACACCATAGATGGAAGGACATAATATGGTTCTGGGGTCCTCACCTGCCTTGCCCTCAAACTTAGGGATGTCGGAGGGGAGCTTGGTGGGAATGTGAGGCCATGCAGGGTCGTGTCTGATGGGATCGTCAGTCAGTTTGGCGAGGTCAGGAAGTTTGAGACTAGCCATGAATGGCAAACTTGTAGAAGGATGTGACATACTAGTGGTTGTGACCATGTTGGGGCCAATGCCCCCGAGTGGAGGGGCTGGGTTTTGGATGTTGCCCCCAGGTGGAGGAACAAAAGTGGTATGGGACAGTCCTGCACTGCCAAGGGTAGTGTGAGGCACTGATGGAGTTGGAATGGGTATGCTAGCTACCGGAATGGGTACAGTGATCAGAGAGGTAGATGTGGGCCCCATTGAGGGAATACCCAAAGCAGGTGTGGTAGTTGGTGTGGTGGTGGATGCTCCACCAATGGTCCCTACAAAGAAAGGGTTGGAGGTCATGCCAGCCATGGGGCTGGTTGGTGAAGTGTAAGTGGGGTTTTCGGACTCTGCCTTCGAATCAAAGGTGAAATAAGGGGCGTCTAGATCGGGTGACAAAGTTCTTGTCGTTGATGAGTGGAGTCAAGTGACAAAGCTCGAGATCTATGATGAGTGGTATCAAGTGATGAAGATCTACGTCTATGATGGGTGATGTCAAGTGAACCGTGCTGCGGGGGCTCGCCCCGGAGGCGCCGAGAATGTTTCGGGGACTCAATGGTGACAGATGGTGTCAAGTATCTGGGGGTTGTGTTAAGTGAAAAATAGCTCAAAAACCCTAATGCAACCGAGTGTGCAGAAGGAGAGCGCAAAACATATGGCACTCAGGCCAACAACCAACTCAAAACACTTACTATAACGGCTGTGCTACAATAAGCGGAGTATCAACAGAAATGGTCAGAATACCAACAAGCAGCAGGTTTCCTAAAAAATAAAAAATGGTGGACTCACTAGACCAAAGGGAGGTAAGGGAGCATGCAAATACCTAGCTAAATAGTATTCTGACTCAACCAGACATATCCTCTGCAAGGTGATGAAATCCAAGTTAGACAATATGGATAGTAGAGCCAAGTGGCTAAAGATATCCCCCTACCGGGAGGGACACCGGGTCGTCAATCCTAGAAGAAAGGCAACTAAGATACCCCATTCATGCCACGTCCAAAAAAGGTGAATCTGCAGTTTGGTTCTATCGTCGCTGTATCCCCATACGGGTGATACACCGAGAACTACGAAAGGTATCCTTTGGTTACTGAATGGAGTGCGGTATTCCACTCAGGCCTCAGAAACCAGTCTGGCTACTTTAACCCTCCTAGGGGAGAGGCCCTCTGATAAACTGGCTGTGACCGTGCCAAAAATTACCATAGGATTTTGGTTCCCTAATGGACAACAACTATGTCTGAAGTGTAAGCAACCGAGGGGTGTTATTTGGATGCCTATCCCCCCGATCCTACCTAACTACAAGATTCTTATGTGTTCCCCAAGTGGGGTTAGAATTTTGGTTGTGTTAAGTAGTATTTTAGGGTTCACTTGAATTAGGTGACAGAGTGTGTGCGTGTGAGATGATGAACCCAAGTACAAGTGCCACAGGGTGGGCAACTTTCTAACTAAAAATAACAATGCAGAAATTAAACTTTGAAATGCAAAATTTTTTCTTTTCAATTAAAATGCTGAAATTTAAAAATAATTCTGTAAATGGAACAAAAATAATACTGCAGAAAAAAGGTTGTAGGGAAGTATGGCTGCAGATAGGACAGATGGCTGTGCAGGTGCAGAAAATATTGCAGCAAAGTGCTGGGTTCAAACAGGGGAAAAGTGCAGAAAACAAACCACGGGTCTGTGGCAAATCTGCGTGGTCGGACCACGGGAAACAAGTCGACAGTTGCAGGCAGATTACGGGAATTTGGTTGAAAGATGCAGGCAGACTGTGGGAAAAAGGCCGAAAGTCACAGGCGGATAGCAGAAAAATGGCTGAAAGCCGCAGGTGGACCGCGGGAAAAGGGCCGACAGTCGCAAGCGGATAGCAGGAAAATGGCTGAAAACGACAGGCGGCCTGCGGGAAAATGGGTGAACAGCCGCGGTCAAACCGCACGAAAAAGGCTGAGAGCCGCGGTCAGATCACAGGTAATAGACTGAAAACCGCCAGAAACAGTTTGAGAGCCACGGTCGGATCGCAGGTAACAGTTTGAAATACGCGGTCGGATCGCAACTGCGGGGACAAAAGATGCGGTTTACGGCAGCCGAAAGGAAAAACACAGAAAAAATATTGCAGAAAACTAAAAATGTTTAAAACTATAACCAGAAATTCAGAGGAACACTAGGGGAGTCGCCAAAACTGTAGCTAGGGTTATCACCCTAGCTTGTGCAAATGAGCACCTACTAAGGAGAAGGGCCTCACTAGTAGCAGTTCAGAAAACAGTAAATAAAAGCAGTAAAACAGTATGAAATTTAACCTAGCATGAGCATTGACATAAATAATAAAACATGAAAATATGGAAAAATATTTCTCTTTTTGTATTAAAAGTTACCTCAGGTGTAGAGGTTGATGAATCCCTTGCAACAGTCCAAGAGGGTTGCTTCCAAGCTCCAGTGTTGTTCCTTTCTCCTTCTCCAAAGGGTTTTGGAAATGGGCCAAAGGGGCACTCAAATGTGAAAATAGCTCAAAAGGGTGAGCTGGGGTTTCAAGAGTGATTTTGGCAGAGTAAGGATATGGATGATTGTGGATGTGAAATGGGGAGCCTCCATCACCTATTTATAGGTTTTTAGTGGTGGAGTGCTGACCCATGGTTTTGGGCACCATATGGTTTAGGTCAGCTTTATAGGGTTTTTGCTTCCTTTTTTCCCTCTTTTTCCTCTTTTTTGTATTTTTTATTCCCTTTTTAGAGGGTTTTTGCTATTTTTGGAGGAATTTAACTTATTTTGGGGGGGGAAGGGGGTTTTTGGCCTTTTGGAAGCTTTTTAATGGTTTTTTAAGGTTTTGGATGCAAATATGGTAGGAAATGTGGACAAATGAGTCATGTAATGAGGGAGATGAGGTAGTGAGCACTTTTTGGGTGTTAACAATTACAAGGGTCAAACTAGGGGTATTACAATCCTCCCCCCCTTGGCACAACACCATCATTGGTGTTCTCTTTATTTTCAGCAAGGTTCCATGTCATTCTCTTCAATTGTTATTGCAATGCCTTTCTCTTCAACACCACTCTGTCTTTTTGCTATCTATCTTGGGAAAAATGCTCAATCATTCCTTTGGGATAACTTGGAACACCTCCAAGTCCTTTATCATTTCATTACATACATATTATAATCATCAAAGGAAAAATATAATTGTCATAGACATTTTAAGCAACACTTGATCCATTAACAACATTTAGGTTTGATAATTGAAGTACACACACACACATATATAACACAAGATAAAGTATGCAATAAGCCCAAATCTTATATGTATGAACATATCTTTTCTCCAGGGCCTTTAGCATTTCATCACATACATAGTATAATCATCAAAGGAAATTCATGCTTGTCATAGCCATTTTAAGCAACACTTGATCCATTAAGAACATTCAAGTTTCATAATTGAAGCGCGCGCGCAAACACACACACACATAACATGATATAAAGTATACAATAATCCCAATACTTATTTGTATGAAGATACTTTGCTCTAGATGGATGACATGCGTGAGATTAAGCTTACTATCTTCTCTGACACACCCAAGTCTCTACATATACCTCTAATGCCTTCTTGATACCAACTAGCACATAACATGAATCTTTATCTTAGATGAATTCAAGTTGCCTCTTCCTTGCAGTCACTCACCATTCAGGCTCAAGCATCCCCTTCACCGATCCACGGTTCCCTCAAGTGATCCATCATTTTCCAAGGCTTTCTTGCATAAGAAGAGCGCCAGATCACATGCCTTACTACTAGGGAATACCACTGGCAACCCTTTACATACATAGCTCATGGAAATTCATGCATATGATAGGGTTCCAATGTCATTATATTATTGTCCACCCATTTGCTTGCAATATTTTAACAATCATCATCTATCCTCACTAAACAGAACCATCATCTTACCTATATTACACACATACAGTTACCATGAGATGCCATCATAATAATTTCAAACAGAAATTTCTCAAATTTGCTTCATAACCATGATATCCTTCTCATAAATTTAAATCATAAATTCTCAATTCTATTTCATAAAGAAGCCATATTTCAAAACATAATATCCTTTTCATAATGTTTAGCTTTTGCACGTGGTAGCTTCCAGTCTTCATTATGGACTTACACTTATTTCCACATCCAAGACAATTATACATGCAATATTTACTTTTCAATTGGCCAAAAAAATTGTGAGTATTCATGCATTTAATATTTTCAATGCAACATTTACAACAGTTGCTGAAGTGATCTCATGATTATAACACAACAATTTAAACACTACCAACTATTAATATCTCAAAGGTAATTAGTTATAGTTACTTTATATGCATCATTATCATAATAAAATTGCATGATACGGTCACATTATCTTATGCAATCAAATAAAAATTCAAGTTTTCATGATTACACAATCATATCCTTTTATGCAACTCTATCCTCATGACATAGCATTCTTGTAGTCCATCA
Source organism: Larix kaempferi (assembly GCA_027924585.1). Lineage (NCBI taxonomy): Eukaryota > Viridiplantae > Streptophyta > Pinopsida > Pinales > Pinaceae > Larix > Larix kaempferi. The sequence goes on from BSBM01000753.1 coordinate 54,900,685, forward strand.
AACAAGACTACCTTGTTCATGCAATCCTTCCACTACATATGTTGGGCCCGTGAATGGTGACCTTTTTTACCACTTGTTTACCCTGTTTTGCACTCCTTTAAGTTCATTCTTACCTCTTTTAATACTATCTTGCCCCTAATTGAAGTTATAAACTCAAGGTACAACCTCTCTAATTACTTGCATTTTTTTGAGTTATAATGTAATGATTTAAAGTGGTTTGTGTGCTTATTATTAATCGGATGATTTAGGATCTTGTGTGAACAGAGCAAGACTAGGTTGATCATGCATTGAACATTTGATGATGTTACTTCCTCGTGGACCAAAGTACAAACTAATTTTGGGATGTTGTTGCCTACGATGCTGCTACTTCTTCTCATCTAGCATTGTCCTCATGTAGACACTTGAGCATTTGGTCTTTGACTGATTCTCAAGTGTGAGTTATACGAATGCCAACACAACAACATGTGGTTATTCAAGGATCTGAAGTTCCAGCATTTACAAAATACCTTGTATATTTTTACACTTATTGTAACAACAAATTAGCAAGTAACAGATATAGGCTATAAATTAAATGAACAACCTTGAGAATCTCTGATTCTCAAGGTGTTCAATTATTCACATTCAGGGGTGTTATTACTTGCGTGAAAATAAAAAGATGTATTATGGGGTTCACAAGGGGTATGTAAAACAAAGGATTAAGAGTTGGGAAGAAGAAGGAGCACGGGAAGAACATTGTTGCAATTTGTAATTGGTCCATTTCTATTATAGGTGAAATCTGCACTTCTCCGTCCGTGATCACATTGCCCTGTCAATCACACAAAATGACACTATGTATAGAAGACCTGGATTAACCTTAGATGATTTGATACTGAGATCCTACATCTTTAGCTCAAAACTATATTTTTCTGCATATTTCATTGGATATGCGCTACTCTTACAACTGACAACCTGCGCACATTACTGGCCGTATGCAGGTTCCAATACTGACAACCCGCGCACATTACTAGCCGTACGCGGCTTCCAATACTGACAACCTACGCACATTTTAGAAAAGTTGTATGCACGAGTTGCTGAGAGACCTAGCTGCGCACCATGCGCATGTCCCCTAGTTTCATACCCGCGCACATATTAAGATGAAATTGAAAAATATATTAAGATTATGACTTGGGATTAGTTGCATTTGGTATTGTAACTCCCCCAACTTCCCAATTCAACTACCTCACGAATCTAACTTCCTGCCTTGGCAATAAATACAAGGGGAATCCATGAGGAAGGGTCCAATCTAAGAGGAAAGCTATTGTTATGCTGAAGGAATTTCTAGTCAAGAGAGGAGCAGGAGCCCAGAACTTGGTTGCAGAAGTGCTTGGAACAAGATCAGGTATACCATTTGTATTTTGTTGCATTTATTTGAAAATAAAGATCGAGATATCCTTCCCGTCCCAATTAAATGTTAATTTCATTGGATGTTTGATTGCAATTAATCTTATATTGTTTCGTTAATTTCATTATCTGTTTGTAGTCAAATTGTTTTGAGGAAGGTTGATTGGTTTTGCAGGTGTGTTGCTGTAGAGATTGGGAGAAAGCTAGGACTAGCCTCCATAAATAAGGTACTCTTTCTCAAACCCTAAATCTCATTTTCTTGCAGTAATTAGTGTAAAACCCTAATATATCTATTTGTCAGCCCCATGTACGTTGATAACATCCATCCCCTGCTATAGGGTATAATCCTTAACAACGGAACTGGCAACTCCACTGGGGAGCACCCTTTTTGTTTCTGATCTGGGGGTTTTCTTTAGTTTTTCTTCAGTCTTTACTACTTTATGACTTTCTGTAAGGTTTTCAAAGATTGTTGTGTTGCTTTCCTTTGCTTTGATTCAGCCCAGTTTTAAATTTTCAAAGCTTTTTATTCCTATTAGTCCCCGTGTGTGTGTCTCTTGTACACACATGCATGCATTTTTTGTCTTGTGCACAGGTTGCTCTCTTTACAACCCGCGCATTTTAAGTTGTGTGTACAGGTTTCTCTATAAACAACCCGCACATTTTAAGTTTCATGTGCTGGCTGTTAGCATATACATCCACGGAATTTCCTGTAGGATTGAACCTTTTACAATATGGTTTGGTATTTGGTTGTGGGGTTTACCTTTGGTCTTTGCTTTCCTCTTCTAGCTCTTGATAAGACATCCCTATGTTTTTTTTAGCCTTGTGGAAGTCCTTTGTGTTTTCTTCATTCAATTCAGCCATTGTTTTGGTGTTCTTTCTTCTTTTTTTGGTCTTTTGAAACCTATGCACGACTCTCTACTAGTAACAGTCACGCATTGTTTTCCCTAGACGTGAGTTGTCTGCTTACAGACCCGCACATCAAACGTGAGTTGTATGGTATAGTACCTGAGCACATTTCCTGAGATTTTTCCGTTTAATATAAGGTTTGACCTCGGTAGGGTCTTTTGATGGTTTTGAAGGTCCTGGATTGTCTGGATACCTCCTGAAAAAAAATTCAGGTCAGTTTGAGTTTGTTTGAAGTCTCTTTGATTGCTTTTCTTCTTGAGTCTTTGTGGTTGTAGAGTTTCCCTGGTTTGCTTGCCTACCCTCATTGTTTGGCGGATGCTTTTTCTTTGGTTTTCTGATGTTCAGGAGCAGCCTAGTTGTCTGTTTTTCCGCTTTATACATCAACTTTTCCTTTTTCTTTTGCATCTTGTTCCAAATTCTGAGTTATTTCATTGAAACAACTCTGTAGGTTAAAGTCTTTGTCAGTCTTCGGATTTGTTTGTTATAAGATTTGGGCTCTTTGTCTTTACTCACATCTTTTGACAAGTCTTGTTTGTTCATTTTCATGTTTATTTTCTTTCATAATTAGAGGAAAATGTCAAAATTGAATCAAGAACTTGTTTACAAGATTTGTCATTTTTTCGAGGTAGGATAGTTTGTATTACTATTAACTTTGAAAATTAAAAAATTGAAAAAGAAACCTTTTTTAAGCTTAGTTTGCTTAAAGTTTTGTTTTGAAATAACAAACGAAAAAGAAGAATTATGAAGTTTCATTTGTTTATATGCACTTTACTTTCATCATAACTATACCACACACATCACTACCTTTTGAGTAAGAAACAACCTATAAAAGAACATCTATTAAAATCAATTAGTAACTTTTCTTTTTAGGTTTGACACTGCACCAACTAGCTTAGGCTAGGATTTCAGGGTAGATCACTTTAAACTACCCTAAATCATTTTATTGCTCAACAATCATAGTGAGACAATATTTTAGGCAAATCCACTTATATCAAAGTATCCTGGGAACACTCCACTCAAACTGGAGTTAAGCACGAGGTCATGTGAGACTAGAACTGTTGAGGATACCCCCTCACTTTCCTTTCGAGCATACACTAGAGCTGATTCGCGTATGGTGGTCCACTAGTACTTTAAGTACTCTTGGATTTCCGGCTTTTCTACCCTTCCCATGCATCTTGGCTACACTAATGACTGTCCCCCCAGGTATTTTCACATTTGTGGTATCCTTAGTATCCAGACTCTAGGGGTCTACACAGGTGACGAAAGAAGGCTATTTATGTTGTACCTAGGACAGACGTGGGAGGAAACCCTCTACAGAAATTTGGGAAGGCGGTTCGGTGATTCAAATGCTTGCACCCAAAGGACCTGTATGTGGACCCCGGGTAACTGTTCTTCATCCTTCGTTGGTTTGTTCTAGGCCCTAATCATCCCAGACTTCCCTCCGGAAGGCATCTGTTTTCTTGGTTTGGATTACCAAGGAAATTTCTAGTGGTGTGCTCTTTGTGTTGCTTTTTTTTAGTTGGCGTTAGAGATTTCTGGCTCATTGAGTTAGAAACTATGGATAACATCCCGGTGAGCACCAATCAAGGGACCCCTATTCAAGGGACTCATTGTGTTTTTCCATTTATTGGGAACATTGGTACTCCCTTAATGGCTACCATATGGTTGCCTTGAATCTTCCGGGATTCACTATAGGGATACCAGTTTGGTTGTTTTCCACTATGAATGCCTTGCATGCTCCCGATGCTTCTCAAGTAAGCACTTCACATCAAGAGCATCGAAACCCTGTGCCTGCTTCGCTAGTAACATCTTCTCCTCCTCCTTCTACCTCATGTGGTGAAAGTAGTAATACTAGTAACTAGCAGTCTAAAAGGAATAGACAGAGGAAGAATAGAGAGAAGATGAAAAAGCAAGGGGCAGCCACCCAGCCTCTGGAGGTCATGCTGGGGGAACCTACCCAACCTATGGTGGTCATGTTGAGAGAACTCACTCAGTCACTGTAAATCATACTGAACCTAGCCACCTAGCCTCTGGGAGTCATACTGGGGGCACCCACCCAACCTCTAAAAGTCATGCTGGGGGCACCTACCCAGCCTCTAGAGGTCATGCTAGGAGAAAAACTCCAGTCACTGCAAATCATACTGAAAGCATGTCTTCAACCACTTTTGGTAATGTTGAGGACACATCATTGATCACTGCTTTGCATATTAATGACAAGTCACCAGTTACTGTGAGTCATACTGGAGACACTGAATTAGCCACTGCAAGTCATGCTAAGAACATTGACATTGTCGACAAACCTAATAAACATAATCTTAAGTTTCCTTGTAACTTTTGTGAGGGAGACCACCTGAACTGTTTGTGCCCTGTACTTCTAGAAGTGCAAAAGGTGTCGTCTATAGTTCAAAATTATTCTGCTTCTGAGCAACCAAACACTCCAATTCATGCTGGGAGCAAGATGTCAACCAATGCTAGTCATGCTGAGAGTATTTTTGTTGTAAAGGAGTCTAAGGTTATAGAATGCAAGCCAATGTTCCCTTGTAAACTTTGTAAGGGAGATCACCTTACTCACCTGTGCCCTCCTATTCCAGAGGTGCGGAGAGTGTGGTCCATGTCTAAAGGATTCTTTTCTCCTAAGTTGTCTATAGATTCCCCACAACCTAGTCAACCTTTGGTTGATGACGTGGTTGAACCAATGTAATCTTTGGTCAAACCTACTCTTACTTCGGAGAGTGAAGTGATCGAATCAATGCAATATTTGACTGATCCCATTAGTCCTTCAGATACTGATGCACCTGTCCCTGAAGTCTTCTACATTTCCCATTCGGATGTTTCTAAAAAAGGGGGCCCGTACCAAGCTCTGGGATCATCTCCTTTGATTGGAATAGTCTAACTGGCCCTTACCTTCCTTCTTCTACACCTTTTCAGATAAAGGTTGATATCGGAAACCATGTGGTTCACCGATGTATTGTAGATGAAGGAGCCTCTGTTAGTATCTTATCCCCTTATGCTTGGAGAGATTTAGGTTTTCCTAACCTTGTTCCAGCTATTAATTGTCCGTTGACCTTCAATAGAAGACCTAGTGAACCGTTGGGATTCCTCCCTTAGGTACCTGTTACTTTGAGTGGAAAAATAGTCTTAGTTGATTTTATGGTTTTAAAGGACCCTATGGATTTTGATATGATCCTCGGGCGTGATTATGTATGCACTATGCAGGCTGTGATGTCTACACTCTTTCGTGTGATTCATTTTCCTCACAACGAAAGCATTGTCACTATTGATCAGCTTGCATTTGTTGATCCCTCTTATTACCCAACTATAGACCAAGTATGCCCCTCGTCAGTAGGCACTACCATGTCACAATCAAATTATGTGGCATATTGTTCCTTGAGTCCAATTTCTATTGAGAAGAAGCCTCTGAATTCATGCTTACCTTCTTGGGACTGGGTCCCAGAAATTGACCAGGTGATGACACCATCTGAATGTTTAGATATGTGTTCCATCTAGGATAATATACCTCCCTCTGATGAAGTTTTCCTAGAGTCTATAATGCAGTCTGCCATTCATTTGGACATTGATCCACCTATGAGCATTCTTCTAACTTCACTACGAGCTCGTTAAAAACAATAAGGAGGCTACGAGCATTCTTCCACCTTTTCTTCGAGCTTGTTAAAAATAGTAAAGAGGCTATGAGCATTCTTCCACCTTTTCTTTGAGCTCGTTAAAAATAGTAAGGAGACTATGAGCATTCTTCCACCTTTTCTTCAAGCTCGTTAAAAAAAGTAAGGAGGCTATGCGCATTCTTCCACCTTTTCTTCGAGCTCGTTAAAAAAAGTAAGGAGGCTACGAGCGTTCTTCCACCTTTCCTTTGAGCTCGCTAAAAACAGTAAGGAGGTCACGAGTTTACTTTTCCAGGCTCGTTAAACCTTTACGAAAAATATTTTTATAGAGTTATTTCATGTTCTTGTTAGACTCTTTAAATATGACAAGATTTCTGAGTATAGTTGTCTTTTCAGACTCGTTAAAGGATTTGAAGCGACATCCACTTAGGTATAAGTTTACCCCTTTTCCGGACCTATGTGGATCATTTACGAAAAAGGTATACTCTAGTCATACATGACTAGAAGAGTTCTTCTCTCATTATTTTATACTTTTTCGGGTGAGGAGACTAACTATACGAAAAAATACCTTTAGGAGTATTCTTTAGGGTTTTCAGACTCTCGAAATATGAAAATACCAATGAGCATTCACCTACTCGGGCTCAATGTGAAATCCACGAGAAGATATATAGAGGATTGTTTAAGTTTTTCAGACTCTTTAAACAAGAAAACACCGACAAGCACATACCAACTCGGGCTCGATACTAAAATCTGCGACTAGGTGTATGGAGTTATTGTTTAAGTTTTTAGACACCCCAAAAAAGAAAGCACTGGCGAACATGAACCGATCTAGGATTGATATTAAAATCCATGGATTAGTGTTATAGAGTATTCATTTATATCTTCTTCAAACTCTATAAAAAATGAAGAAGGTCCTGAGTCTTCCTCCCATGGGCTCATTAAACTTTATACATGGTTGGGCTTATATCAAGCAATCTTCTCCCTCTTTCTTCGAGCTTGTTTCAAAAATGAAGAGAGACTATTGATTTTGCTTTCTTAGACTCATTAAAACAATTGCTTTTTTGGACTCATTAAAACAACAAGAAGGATATTCTTTACTAAAAAGATAAAAGGTAAGGGTGGGGTATCAGACATCTTTTTCAGTTCAAAGGTAGCAGTCAGTCATATCCTTGAACAAAGAACCTTTTTGACTCCATCATTTAGTTGGGTTTCATTTTTTTACCTTAGGATGAACTTGATTCCAGAGTTTTACTCCTCTGATTGGTTACTCTTCCAATCATATGGAGAATCTGATAATGTCTCCTACATTGTAGGTTTATATCACATTCCTGTCATGTTAAAGGCTTCCTAAGTCACTTTTGTGTGGTGCTCATTGTTCAAGGATACAACCTGAGTCGGCCATTCTGCAGTTACTTCGACCTCATTTTTCCGACATCCTTGGTGTCAATATGTTTCATCTTGTATCAGTCCTACTCCAAATTAGCTCAAACCTTTGAGTGTTCCTCGTGTTGGATGATGGGGGATGCATTAAGGCCTCCCTTCCAATGGACTTCTTCTCATCGACTTCAATTCATTATGCTTTGGGAATGAAGTTTAGAGTTTCGGTTAGTACCTTGGGGATTTTAGTCATTAGTGGCAATTTCCCTTGCTATTGAATAGTGGGAATACATCAATGTCTCCTATTTGATAGATTATTCAAGTGTTCGACTTCAAGACCATTTATTCACACTTGTTAGAATGTACTAGGTACCTCGGGCCCCATTTTCATTATTGATGGACGCCCCCGCATTTGTTAACGGTATTCATCAATGACCGGTAATCAAACGGTACCCCCCATGTTCGACTTCAGCTCATTTATTCACATGGATAGGGTTCGTACCTTGGGATGTTTTGGATGAAGACCTTGGGATTCTTATAGCATCATCATAGTTATGTTATTTCCCAAGTTGCGCAAGACTGAGCCACACCCATTTTTGGCTCTTAATGAGACATAGATCCAGCTTGTTGTTATGGCTATGATCTCCTATTTTGATTATGGATCCACGCTTTTATTTTAGTGGTCATACTATATACATCTCCCACTTATGTATTGGATATCATACCGAACATCTACATAATGTCAATATTTTAATTGCTCGCTGACCTTGGTTTTTGTTTTCAGGTACTTTTGTGACTTCATCCTGTGGTTTCTTGCTCCTTCTCTAACTTGGATTTGTACTGTATTTCAGCCATCATTTCCCTCTGACCTCATACATTAGGGGGAATCTGTTATAGGTCAAATCTGCACTTCTCTATTCATGATCACATTTCTCTGTCGATCACACAAAAGGACACTATGGATGGAAGAGATGGATTAACCTTAGATGATTTGATACTGAGATCCTACATCTTCAGCTGAAAACTATATTTTTCTTCATATTTCATTGGATATGCGCTACTCTTACAACTGACAACCCATGCACATTACTGGCCATATGTAGGTTCCAATACTGACAACCCGTGCACATTAATGGACATACGTAGGTTCCAATACTGACAACCTACGTACATTTCTAAAAATTTGTATGCGCGAGTTGTTGAGAGACCTAGTTGTGCACCATGCGCATGTCCCCTAGTGTCATACCCACGCACATATTAAGATGAAATTGAAAAATATATTAAGATTACGAATTGGGATTAGTTGAGTTTGGTATAGTAACTCCCCCAACTTCCCAATTCAACTGCCTCGCGAATCTAACTTCCTACCTTGGCCATAAATACAAGGGTAAGCCATGAGGAAGGGGCCAATCTAAGAGGAAAGCTATTGTTATGCTGAAGGAATTTCTAGTCAAGAGAGGAGCAAGAGCCCAGAACTTGGTTGTAGAAGTGCTTGGAACAAGATTAGGTATACCATTTGTATTTTGTTGCATTTCTTTGACAATAAAGATCGAGATATCCTTCCCATCCCAATTAAATGTTAATTTCATTGGATTTTTTATTTCAATTAATGTTATATTGTTTCATCAATTTCATTATCTGTTTGTAGTCAAATTGTTTTGAGGAAGGTTGATTGGTTTTGCAGGTGTAATGTTGTAGAGATTGGGAGAAAGCTAGGACCAGCCGCCATAAATAAGGTACTCTTTCTCAAACCCTAAATCTCATTTGCTTGCAGTAATTAGTGTAAAACCCTAATAAATATATCTGTCAGCCCCATGTACGTTGATAGCATCCATCCCCTGTTATAGGGTATAATCCTTAACAACAATTTCTCTTATAATATGAATGCGCTTTTGATTCTCTAAGTCTTTAAGTATGTGTAGCATCCCTGGTGAGATAAGGAAGGGACCCATTCCCTGACCATGAGATGCTTGATGTATTTATCGCTTTCTAGAGTAGTTGATTTGTGTGTGTGTGTGTGTGTGTGTGTTTATTGATCTCTTCACTACAACATTGATTAATTTCAGAATTGGCATTTCATGGTTACTTGGTGAAGCCAATTAATCAATAATAAATGTGTGATGCTTGTTATCGTCTGTTATTTCTTAACTCTGATTACAAAAATGATTAATTAAGATCTTTGAAGTTAGATGGTATTCTTGATCCTATAGATGCATTGTTATTTAATTGATTGATTTTATCTGTTACCTTTCAAAGAGCTTCCTATTATAATATTTTGTTAATTAAGTACTGGTTTTATGCAAACTGTAATTTAATTCATGTAGCTGAAGTTTCTTGAGGAATGGAGTGTTAGTAATTAAGTATTGTAGGTAGGGATTTCTTTGTTTCAAGTTGTGTGGATTACTTTTAAGATTTTAGAGTGGTTTCAGTGCTAAGGATTTTCAGAACTGAATGTTATTGAGTGGTATTTCTTGAGTTCCTATTTTGTGAATGAGCATTCCGGATTAAGTATATGGATGCTACTCTATTCCCTTAGTTACATTGCATCTGGTTTTCTTTACAGAATTAGAGAACAATTTCATCTGCATATACTTTGCACATAGCCTTGAAATTTAACGTTCCTGGATTGATAATTAATGTGTGTGTGTTAGTTTGGTGATTCAATGGACCATTATTATCCCCAACAACATCCATAGAAACTCGTGAAATGATCTCAAAATTTCCAAAATTTCTCTCATTTCATCTATTAGCTAATTGGAATTAAATATATGTCACAAACATGCATTCACACAATGCATATTAACATGTGTACCCACACATATGCATGCATAACCACAATATTTACATAATCTTTTAATGTACATTCAGTCAATGTACCCTTGCATTGATTCATGAATACCATAATGTCATGCCATGCATTCCACCATGATGATTTGGAAGGACTAAACAATGCCTCAACACATCATCCAACCACCTCCCCACTACTTCCATGGCCATCTGAACACCCTCTTCTTTTATCCAACACAATATCAGGATATACCCTTTCTCCACTAAATAATGCCTCGTGAGTACTAGAAGGAATTTCCCTTCACCAATCCATGGTTCCCTTAGTAAATCCTCCCCCTTTAATGGTCTATATGTGTTGGAAAGAAGGTTGCAATCCAGTACACCAAAACAAGTGGGAATACCATTGGACACTTGTGTAGCACTAAATACTTTACACATCCAACAATGCTATGGCCTTACTTGTGACCATATCACATGCCATTTACTACCACAATAGGACCATAAGTCCTCACTTTCCTTGATTGTTTACTCATAACCAACAGACACACATGGCATGGTATTCTTTCATATGAATGCATTCTAAATTCGAAACAATCATATGGTATAAGTCTTCTTTCCCTTACTACCCCATACCTCACCATACTCAGTGGGATATCAATCACGCAAACAGATTCAATATCTCATGTATACCAATTTAGGATGATTACAATATCGTTGAAGGGATTCTTACCTAATCCACTTTCATCACTTATGAAATCAACATAAATAAACCATTACGTGCATGGTTTCCATCAACATCTCTTCCATTACCTGATTAGTGGGTCTCTTACTAAGGATTACACAATCCTTCAACCAACCTCTTGATCATAGATTCATTTCCCTATCCTTTCCTCACAAGGCTACTAGCCACGCTTTAACCATATTTGGTCAAATAATCATCATCAACCACAATAATTATCATTAGTGGCTCATTGCATATGTAAAACCATACTACCTTTACTAATATGCAATATCATATGCATGCACAAACATCTTCACATGCACTACACATTATCTCTTAATATGCCCACTAGTGCATATGCCTTCTAGCTATCTAATCTCTTGCATTTCCGACATTCCTATGCCCCAAATTTCTATATATAAAACTCATCAATATAAATATAACAAGAGAAGTTTTAAGGGATTCTCCCTCTCTAAATCCTCATCATAGCATGGAATTCCTCTTCCACATCATAGCCAACCCAATTCATGGCCTCTATGCCAAGCACACAAGGGATCATTAGCTATGATTTTATCACCAAGTAGTAATTCAATACATATACACATGTATACATTTATACTTGGTACTTTATGAGCATGCAATTCTTATGCTATAAACAAAAATAGTTTAAGGTGAAGTTTTTCTCCTCTTTATCAATGTTTCAATATGGATATTATTCTCTAAATTTTTGCTACAACCATCTAATCATCCTTATATGGATTTCGTTGTCATTATAATAACTTTTATTTCACTCTATTCACATTTTCTTTCTGCTCCAATCACTATGAACAACTCTAGCCAAGTCCACCTTTCCATTTCTTGGAATTCCTAACACTTAACAATGTTGCAACTAATTCCATTGCAACTCCATATGGAGACTTTTCAAGGTCCATTATATGTAATTATGCCTCATTCAACTATGAGACTTTCTTTCCTTTTCGATGGAAATATTTTTCACAATTTTTAACCACACAACAAATTCACACATGGGAATGCCTCATTCCTTCATTGGAAGCCTTTGCATGGTCATGATATCACTATCATGAAGCACATAATAGGTCTAGACACTGGAATGTCTTATTTCCTTTGTGAAGGGAATTTCCTTATCCATTCTCATTGCTTACACATAAGTTGTTGGTTCATTTCCTGTAACGTTTGTTAGCATGCATGCACTTTCCCACAATTATGCTTCACCCATCACCTTTATAAGTTGCATTCCCTTTACCTTCTAGTCTATTCCATATCTTTCCGATCATTCTCTTATGGAATACAATATACATATTAAATAATTAAGAGCTCTCATGGATATCCCTTGCAATTCAAATTGCACATATCAATCACAATAATACCTTGGATGCATTCTTATCCAAGACACCAATGTCCATTATTGATTTATTTTGTTCTTTCATGATTACACATGGTTGTCACTCCTGAGTAAGGCATATCACAACTAATTAACCTCAATGAGGGATTCCATAACCCATTTATGCAATTCATATTTCACATTTTAAACATAGAGAATGGATTGCATGCATTCTGGCTAAGGAACAATTGATCCCTCTTAGTTCCCTTTTTCCATCTAAGTGTTTACAAAACACAATCTGCAAGAGTGTATTCTCCATTCAACATGTTTTCCCACATGTTAACAAGAATTACCATAATAATATCACTTGAATATCCCTCTGGTACATTCTTGCACCATAATATAAAACTTTTCCAAAATTTTGGGTTGCTTTGGAAGTCACCCACATTGAGAATTTCTTTCTCAATCAAGCCTAGAGGCTCTGTCCTGCCTACTATTTGAAACATATGGAAACATATTTAAAAAATAAGAACCTTTTATTTGATTCTTCTATAGTTTAGCTTCATTACATTCTTAGAAATTCACAAAATTACTTTCCATGCATTATAGGAACTACCTTATTGACAATTTTGTCAAATCAAGGCTACATGCAATTTTATGATCAAATTACAAAAACATCTTAATCCCCCTTGAGAATATAACCATGCACAATTGTTCCCTAGACTGAGATCATAGTGCAACATTTCCATTTTCATTTCCAATGTCATCGCCATAGGGAATTTCTCAAAATCCACAAATGACAGGGGTCAAGGGGGCTTGCTGCAAGGCATGCCAAGGGAAGCACTGTCACTTTTTTTAAATTATTTATTTCGTGCAATCTGGAACATAAGATTGGTGCCATTTTTATTTTTATTTTTGGTACTTGAAATCCAACTTTGGAAACCACTACTTTTCCTATGATTTATTCCTATATGACATCACCCCACATCTAATTACCACTTATTAGGCATAAGTGGTTTCAGGCTCAAAGAGTAGGTGGTTTCCTAAAACTACCTTGATGAGCCTCAAAGAACGAGTAGGCAACGCATCACCTTGGTTGTTTCCTATTTTAGGTACATGGAACAAAAGTTAACAATCATGCAATTTCGCGATCCTGAATGAATGGTAGTCATTGATCAAGTTTCCACAATATTCCAAGATTGATGTGACTTGTAGGGGTACCATCTGTAACAACCCTCATCTATGCATATTTGTGGAATATTTATAATGAAATGTAAAATAATAATACAAAGGGTAAATAATAAAAATGAATATGAAATAAAAATGAAGGAAAACAAATTGCATTAAAAGAAATTAAGAAAAAGGGGAGATAAAAGGAGGAGAAGAAGTAGAGAGGGGGGATCTTTTTTGGTCTTTTGTCATTTTGTAAGGAGAGCTTGGAGGATCCAAGAAAGAGGAAAGAAAGTAAGATTTGGCATAGGGTTAATTGTTGGGGGCTTGGGGACCTCAACCATTGGCTGGGGGTTGTTTGGGAGGAGAGTCGTCCCCCCACCTTGAGTTGCATGCATTGGAGCTATCAAGGAAACCACCAGGTCATCTAATCGGGTATGCAGCTAATCCCCTCAAATCTTATGGCTCTGTATTTTGAAATTTTAAGTATTATTGGTTATTCTCAAATTTTAGGGTTTTACATTTGGTATCAGAGATTTGGTTCAAATGATTGGGCTTGGGGCTCGTCATTGTTTTCATCATGTGTGGTCTAGATTTGTCCTACATTCAAAAGAAATTGTTGTGTTTAAATCTTTACATACATATATTCTCAAAATGCTAGATATCTAATATGGTTTATTTATATATGAATTTTTTTAGTTGAATTATAGTTCTTGAATGAATATTGGTTATGCTTGTTCCAAAGACAGATCTTAAAAACTGAACCGATGCATAGGAAAATTCTTGCAGAACTGTGGAGTAGGTCATGGATTATAATCTACGTATAATAAACTTACAAAGTTTGTAAAATAGATCAAAGTTTTTAATTTTATTCCTGAAGTTCTTGAATGTCTGAGCAGTAGAACCTTGTGTAAAAAAAGGGGTATCATGCGTAAATCTGTCAATACTCAATTCCTATTAAACAAAATCTTCCTCTATATTTCTACTCCCATGTTCATATTGCAAGGTTGATTGGATATTTGATTGCTTAATCAAATGGTTGAGGTAGGATAGATCTAGACCAAGATCCCGTAAATATTGCCACAAACCCAAAGCTACTATTGACCTATCAATACTCAATTCCTATTAAACAAAATCTTCCTCTAGATTTCGACTCCCATGTTCATATCGCAAGGTTGATTGGATATTTGATTGCTTAATCAAATGGTTGAGGTAGGATAGATCTAGACCAAGGTCCCGTAAATACTGCCACAAACCCAAAGCTACTATTGACCGCCTAATCATTTTATAATGATACAATTTTTTAAAGTTAAGAATGAGTATTCTTTCTCAGGACAGATTTGAATCAATGATCTACTCTTGAAGGATTAATATGCATTATTGGCATAGGAATAGGTAATTCAAAGATTATCTATTCGTGAGATGGCAACTTATTGCTATTTATTCTCTCTTGTTGCTAATATTTCAAAACGCTTTGGTTCACCTCGTAAACTAGTGACCATTTCACACAGCTTGATATTAAAGTCTAGATTGAACTTTATCGTACCTTTAGGAGAATAAAAGGAAGTTAAAATCCTTCCAAATGAAACTCTTATTAGATGTAATAGCATTTATATCATCTTCTGGTGCAATCTACAAAACTTTAACACTTCTTCATCTGGTAGATAATCCAACGTGCAAATGATATATTGTATCTGGATCATGTAAAAGCTAAGAATAACATATATAGATAAATATACTTCACTTGATCTTAGATTATAATACATTGTATAATTGGGAGAGAGAAAAGTACAAAACCCTATTATATGATGCACATCTCAATCTAATTACAAACGAAATCTCAGATGCAAGTCGTGGATAATGCTCTCATCCCTTTGGGTTGAAATCGTTGTGGTTGTTAATTTGGTTGAGACCCACTTAAATCACTGAACTGTCTCATATATATATTGGATATATTTAAATATGCTTAAAGTAATTCTAACATTAAAACGATTTTTACTTATTAGCATAGCCACAAGTAAAGTGGCATGTGAACATCTATAGGTGTAGTCAACCACTTAGTTTTGTCGAGATGGCTGGTTATTAAACAAAGGCTAAACATTAAACTAACACAAACATTAAATTAATTAATATACACATAAAAACAAATACAATTTAATAAACATACCCATTTTCTTAACCACACCTTAACTCAAGCTTATTTAAATCTTAATCAAGATGCATTTGAGCATAACAAGAAACGACGACCATGAAATGAATCCCCACTGCACACTTGTTACACTCACGCTAATCTTGTCAATCCACTCAAGGAAGTCCAAAATCTCAGATAATATCTAAACACCTATCGGTGTAAAAATAAATTAATAAATTAATAATGTGAAATTTTAAATATTGTAACATATAGGGTTAAAAATAATTTATTGCATAGCAATAATTATATTGATTTCCATGCAATATGTTATATGAATCAAGTCTAGATGTTAATAAATGTTATATTGCTTTCCATGTAGAACTTAAAATTTCTTTTATGTAAGTACTCATGACTTGTAATTGTTAATCCTCTTTGATTGTTAATCCTTTTTTATGACAACATTGAATTTAAATAACTATTAAATTAGAAGTGTCTACAATATGGTAGTGAAGTCATGATTTGTGAATTCCATGAATAGAATAAGGGAAAATCACTATAGAAACTAGGTATGATAAACATAGTTATTCAATTATTAAAGATAGCTAAGAAAGGTACTCAATCTAAATGGAAACACCATGGGAATAATGAGGTTAGAATAGTGAAGTAAAAGTCATAATGGTAAATTTATTAAGAGTATATTGGTTGGTTGAAATTAACTCCCATGAGAAGTTGGTGATAGTATGATATAAATGGGATACAAATGGCATGGTTAAAGCAAGTAAAACATTAGTAGTGCTAAGAAATTGACATTGGTTAGTTGTACAAGCATGATAAGGCTTTGGTGAAGTAGAACACACATGAAGAAGTCTTTGTAATAAACGCTTCACTAAGAGTTCCAATAAGGACTCTCATCCTTAAGAGTTCCAATAATGACATACTTTCAGTCCAAGTAGGTGTGCCATTGTATACTTTGGACAATAATTAGAATCATGAAAACTATGTTGAATTAAAGTAACATGACAACTAGAAATGATGATCAAGTATTAAAATATTATATGTTATGGATTATGGCGGCCTTGGGAATAATTTAATCCATAGATGTAAGGTAACATTAGAACTTTGGGAAATGATAAACATATATAAAATGTTGCAAACTAGGAAATGGCACGATGAATTAATATGAATACATATAGTAATATCATGATGAAAATAAATTGGTTTTGATTTTTGAGACATATTCCTATTAACATTTATAAATTATGGAGGAATTTTATTGTTCAGAGAATGATATATGCCCATATTGTTGTAGCCTAGATAATGAGATTACTTAGTTTAACATAGTACTTAGGTAATGAAAAAATACAATATATATATATATACACACACACACACACACACTAGCACCTGATAGTCAAGTTAACTGTACCTACTCCATAAAATACTCATTTTCTTATAAGATGAGGAATTACAATCATAATACATTATGAGTAGTTGGACAATATCACTTGATGAGAAACAAGAACAAAATTAAAGAAATGAATCTAATATGAACTTAATCTATATATTGGTTGAGTGTGTGAATGCCTCATGTTTAGCATGATATGTGATATTTAGGTACTCATTCTTATATGTTCGAGAAATATTAAGGTATCTATATCTATATATGCCATGTAATGAGTTGCTTAATCGTGATAGGAGTGTTCTTGATATTTATATTATGTTCTATATATGATATGTTTTAAGTTGATGATCATGAGATGAATGCTCATAATATCATGCATCCTTGCGTTACTTAAGAAAACACGCAATTATTAGCATGTGGCTCCATTCCACCTAAGACATGTGGTTATTAGAATGTGCATGTGATACTTTTGGATGTTACTTCATGACGTTATGGTGCTTTATAAGATAGATGACATGTGGAACATAAAATGATATTATTTCGTGATGATATTAATTTAGCATTTTAATAGCTTTATCATGGCATATAGAGATAAGTGACATTTGGTACATGATATTAATTCATGTTGATATTACTAATGTTGAAATATGACAATTTATCATGACATATTAATGATATGCTTAGTGAAATTATTAAAGTATCATGACCATTTATGTTATAATGGTAGCACAGAGCACCTAAATGCATTAGATGTTAAACTTGGCATGACTTATCGTGACAATGGCTTATGATGTAATGTAATGCAATATGAATTGGTGGCTAGACATTATTGTTAGCACATGATTCAAGGTTGATCCATGATATATAATTATATTTATAAATGGTTACTAATGATTATTCATTATGGTAAGGGTAAGTTGTTCCAGGTCATCCACTCAAATAGCCTGGTGAGGCTAATCATTCTATGATTTTGTGGGAGCCCATAACCACGGATGAGAATGGTCACTATAAATATATTATGGGTTGTGGGACAAGCCCAACAATTAATTCTATGCCAGTAGCTCTTGAATTTAGTACCATAAGTTGGGAAGGTAGCAATGCCACGGTTACTTCCCAGAGAACTTATGATGTGACCAGATTCCATGGTTGGAGACATACTCACCGAGAGGGAGGTTTATGTAGAAGGATTTTTTATGCCTGGGGCTAGTGGCTTGAGGGTGCTTGTGGAGGATGTTTATGCTATCCTTTCGATATGCCTAGGGTATAATGATCTTGATATCAAGATCGGGGTACCAGGAACTAGATGCCGGTTAGCACCGATGAGGCCCATATTCCGGTTAAATTCCGATGAGGCCGCACTATTACCAGAAGTTGGGAGGGTGGAAATGTTGGGGTAACCTCCCGGGGAACTTCTGATTCCTACTGTATGATCCGCGGACAGGTTACAGTATAGGGCCCGTGCCATGGTGAGCGAGATCATCCGGAGTTGGACGGGAGGTTTATGGAGGTGGAAAATGGTATGATTCTCAGGGAGAGGGTGAGTAAGGAAAGAGGAAGTAAACAAATACACAGATATTAATTATTAATTAATTGTCTAATGCTTATGTGTGTATGATGCATATTTGTTGCTATGGTTGCATACTAGACTCATAAGGAATTACTTAAGAGCATGTTGTATCTTAGGGCATTTGATTGTATTAGTGTGGTTTGGAGACTTATATGTGGTGGACACACATATAAATATCTTAACTTCACAATAGTACTAGCTACCTTAATATTCTAGTATTTACTTGATTGATTGATTTAATAAGTATTGTATTTATTGCTTGAAGATTATAAATTCGGGACGAATTTTCCTGAAGGGGGGAAGTATGTAACAACCCTCATGTATGAATATTTGTGGAATATTTATAATGAAATGTAAAATAATAATAAAAAGGGTAAATAATAAAAAGGAATATGAAAGAAAAATGAAGGAAATCAAATTGCATTAAATAAATTAAGAAAAAGGGGAGAAAGGGGAGATAAAAGGAGGAGGAGAAGAAGAGAGGGGGGATGTTTTTTGGTCTTTTGGGATTTTGGAAGGAGATCTTGGAGGATCCAAGAAAGAGGAAAGCAAGCAAGCTCTGGAATAGGGTTAATTGTTGGGGGCTCAGGGGCTTCATCCATTGGCTGGGAGTCGGTTGGGAGGAGAGTCATCCTCCCACCTTCAGTTGCATGCATTGGAGCTATCAAGGCAACCACCAGGTCATCTAATCAGGTATGTAACTAATCCCCTCAACTCTTATGGCTCTATATTTTGAAATTTTAAGTATTATTGGTTATTCTGAAATTTTAGGGTTTTATACCATCACTCATGAAATCAATTCATGTCACGTCTCCTTGCATCATAGCATTACATTTCATACCAAAAGCAGTTTCAAACTCCATGGGAAAGTGGTTTCCCTAAAATGCGTTTACAAGCCTCAATGCAAAAGAGGGTGACACATCACTTCAATAGTTTCCCATTTTAGGCTCATGCCAATTAAATTAACCATCACACATCTTCACCAGCCTGAATCACTATATGGTTTTATATTCTCCTACCTTTTCACTCTGTCACATGCGGGTACCTGTGCACAAGTCTGATGTGGATGGTCCGCATCATACCATCTACCCATGTGGATCCTCCACATTGTATCTCCTCTATCGAACTTATCATATTGGACATATTCCCGATACCTATAATGGCTTACCTTTGATAAAAAATACCCAATAGCTGATATTGGACCTACCTTGGTAGGATATTCCCTGAGATACATTTTCACACCCCTAATATACCTACTCCAATAACTACATCAAACCTGCCTCGTCGAGGTAACTCCCGATATACTTTTTTCATATCGCTAATGAACATACTCTGATATCGCTCGATTAGACTTATCTTTTCAGGACATCCTTCGATGTAATAGTCTTGTACCTCCGATAAGTCAACCCCAACAACACTTTATTGGGAATGCTCTATCGGGAGATTCTTTGATACCTTCGGACTTTCCTTTGATACACCTTTGTACCTTCCTCCGATGCACCTTCGTACCTTCCTCCAATGCAACTTCATACTTTACTTCAATCACCTTTGACCTATTCTCCCAATGACAAATCACATGTGGGACTCTTCCCATCGAATGATTGTGATCGTGTCCAATATCTCATCAAATGGTTGTGATCATTTCCTGCATTAAACCGACAGATGAACTCTTGCATCCCTGATACATGCTATCAAATAGACTTATTGGACCTTATATCTCAAGCTACCTGCACATCCATCCGACATGGATGTTCCACGTCATACCCCTATCTACATGGCACGAGTGGGGTCCATCTCAAATTTTCAAAATTTCATAAATAAACAAAATTTCAATTTTTTGCATTCTGGAAATACCTCTGTTGCATAACAAAACTGAAATTCATTTTTCTAGTAACTCTATAGTTTGAAAATTTTCCAAATAGATTTAGTTAATTTACCATTCTTACCGCTAGATCACATAATTAATTCCCATGCTCCATCAAAACACCGTCTATTTACTACAAACACGATTTGCATAGAAGCATTTGTAAACTCTTCCTATGCAACTCAAAAAAAAATTCTTCTTGTGACTATGGATTCTGGCCCATACAACCCCAGTGTTGCAATCAAAATATTTGATATTAATATATTGTCACTTCATCCATCAATCTAACCAACGAAGGGGGGATTTATGAATTATGGGCTTCCAAATTCTGCCCCATGGACATAATACAAAATTCATAAACCTTTATAAACCTTTATGTGTGTGCAGATGAACAAATAAAAACATAGTGGAAATAAAATCTATCCACATACACACACACATGCATATACAACATTTTCTTCACATGCATAAAATAAAATCATTATGCATTCAAATACAAAGAGAATACTTATCTTTAAACAAAGAAGATGCAAGCAACTAGATATGTAAGAGCGATTTTCCACCCAATTGTAGGAACTATGTCCAGCATATACTCAAGCTAGGCTATGAGCCCGCTAGTGTGAAGATAACACCTATAGGATTATTCTCTCGACCCAAAATCCATTTTTCTCTCAATGCTTAGTCAAATGCTCATCTAGAGCTCTACAAAAATATCACTCGGCCATCACAACCATGTAAATCTTTCCAACTACCCCACACAATACAAGGAAGGAATCCCCCTTCATTGATCAACAGTTCCCTCAATAAATCCAATCATTATATTTATTACCAGTGTGTGCATTAAGATTCCAACCTACTGTATGTTGTTAGAGAACCTATTTTAGTGTTAATTCATGGCTTCTTAAGCATTTGTGAGTAGAAAAACTCCATGGGTAAAGGTTCCTACCTTTCCCAACCTCTATGCTCACCTACAACCATCTATTTTCCCTTCAAATGTGCAGCTCTGTTTCCAATTTCGAATTTATGGTTTATACATAGTCTAGTAATTGTCATGAACAACAAAAAGAAGAATTTCTTGTAGCGTACAAATCTATTGGTAAAAATATGCATGCGAGAATGAGTGTTGGATTGAAAGGATATGAGATAATAGTGAAAACACAACTGACATAACTTCTAACCATAGAATAAAATGGCTTCTTACATTTGACATAACTATCACAAACGTGCATTTACACCCATGATTCAATAACTACATGAGGTGACTTTTCCTAGAAATCTCACACATGCATTCAATGCTTGGATTAAAACAATCAAAAATAAGTAATTGGCTCATTTAAGGGAAACGACAACAAATAGATTATTTCTAAGGTTGACACTTGTTAATAGAGGATTTAATCTCCCAAAGGCCCCCTTTTATTTTCCCTTCTAGTGGCATGATAGCCCCTCTTGTTCTCTTTACAAAACCATCTTGGGCCATAAATATTATTTTCCCACATAATATTTTCCTATATTTTACGTCATCATGACAAGCCAACCACATGGTCCATGTAGAGATGTTTATATCATATATGTTGAAACCAAAGGCTATGCAGGTTCATCACACCTTTGTATCTTCTAGAGACATTCATTCAAAAGACATCGGTCGACTAGCATATATGTAGACTAGAGGCTCAACTGAGTGGTTGACTTATCGATTGACTGAATGGTCGACGATTCAGTGGTTATCTCAACTAGAGAAGCTAACTAGTATTTTGGGATGTTTCGCCATATTTTGTGGAAATGTTTAGAATCAATGACCCTTAATTGTGGACCAGATCATCCTCAATTCAAGGGAGTTTGTTAGATATGGAGACTATAAAATAATGACTTTATGGGTTGTGTTGATATGAATGTTGATATAGATATTGAAGAATGCATTGTGATGTTCTGATCACAATGCGCTATGCTTAAGTGTTGTAACAGTGTCTGTAGAAACCACCCATCTTCTTGGAATAATTTTCTCCTTCTGGTATTTTTTTTGTATTGTTCAATTGGAATAGCATCCCCAACATGGTATCAAAGCTATTGGTTTTGACCTATCCTAGTGTATGTGAATTGTGCTGAATCAGATCTAGGTTTGTTTGAATCTGGGATGAATATTTGTCAACTAATACCTTTTCTTTGAATTTGGATCAGATCCATTTTGATATTATAAGGATTGCTTCGAAGATAGAACATGTTATTATGAATGGGCATAAATATGCAATCTAGGCACGAGATATGGAAAAAATTTTGAAGAGCAAGGGACTATGGCAATATAATAAGATCACTATTCTAGATCCAACTGATGACCAGGCTAATTTTCTCATTAAAGGAAAGAAGGATAAGGTTGTTGGGGTCATTACGTCTTACATTTCAAGGGAGATTCTCTTTCATACAAATGGGATCAACTGTCATCATTCCTTTTGGAGTAAGATGGAGTCACTATTCGACAAGGCTAATGAAATTCACTTGATGCAGATAGAGAAAGAGTTGATCTGTCTAGAACCCCATTTCTTTGAAATAATTGAGGACTATTTGGCTCACATCAAGGAACTACAGTTGAAATTGGGTGAATGTGGCCAAAGTTTTCCGAAGAAGGATGGCCAGCTCATTGAATAGGTCCTAATGAATCTAATGCCACCTTATGATCTATTCTTCTCTTCCTTTCACGCAAATTATATATCACACAAACAATATGATAAGGATTTCACCTTTGATATATTTTGTGATTTTTTAATCAAGGATCAAGAAAAAATGATTGATGAAGGGAAGCTTGGTAGAAAAGACCAGGCTCACTTTATCAAAGGCAAGGTAAATCATAATTACAAAGAACATGGTTGATCGGATCATATACCAGAATGTATCAACCAACCTACTAAGGGAAAGACTAATGAGTCGACATCTACCAAGAAGAATTGAAAGAAGAAAACTTGTCACTACTGTGGAAAATTGGGACATGTGGAGAAAACCCACTAGAATAAGATGAAGGAATTGGAAGTAAATGTCAAGCATTTTAAAGAAGGTGCATTGATTGGTCATTCAATCCCCTGACATAAAGAAAAAAACACATTTTTTGTAAATAGCACTTCCCAAGCATTACATGCCCATACCACTCAAATTGAATGGATAGTCGATTCTAGTTGAACTCATCACATGGATAAGGATGTTTCTTTATTCTCTTCCTTAAATGGAGCTCCATAACATAATATTTATGTATCCAATGATTATGCTCTCACAGTTACTGGAAGTGGTGGTTTTGAGTCCAAGCATCATTGAATTTCTAATGTCTATCATGTACCTAGCTTGAGAAAAAAAAAATTGTCAATTGCACAACTTACATATGCTAAGAATATTTTTGAATTTTGGTCAGATTGTTTTATTGTAAAGGATATGAGGCTTGGGGGGATGACTATTGCTTCAGTATATTTAGATCCCAAATACATACTTTACAAGTTCAGTGAATCTCCTAGGAATGATATACAACTGATTGGACTGACTAGACTCATTGCTCAAACGGACGACAGAAGTTGAATTTGGCATGAACGACTTGGACATATAAACTTTCAAAGTTTGAAGATGATGGTAACAGATAACATGGTTACTGGTCTCCAAAATATTGTTCCACCTGATGGGCTTGTAGAGGATGTGTGCTAGGAAACCATCATCAAGAACCCTTTGATTCTGGTAAAGCATGGTAAGCTCAAAATCGACTGGAACTTGTTCACAATGATCTTTGTTGCATGAACAAACCCTTATTAGCAGGTGTGAAGTATATTGTAACCTTCATTGATGATTTATCTATATTTTCTTGGGTATATTTCTTGAAGAATAAGATTCAAGTCTTTGAAAGATTCAAGGAATTTAGGGAAATGTCTGAGAAGCAATCTGGTCGACCTATTAAATGCTTGAGATCAGATAATGGTGGAGAATATGTGAGTGTTGATTCCTGGAAAATCCTAGCATAAAAAGTAGGGATTCTCCCCAATGAATAATCCCAACTAGATAATTCATTTTTTGGAATGGGGAATCCGTTCGGTTAATGGTCTTACTACCGTAGATATGTTTATTGAATTTACTGGTTGTGGCCCGATCCACCTTTTATATTTTATTTTTAAAGTATGATTATGCAAGTGCTTCTAAACTAATTGATGCAAAACCTATAATTGACATGAAGAAGCCTCAAAAGTGATGCGTAAGTTCTTACCTCCCGTCTTATCACTTCTACCTTATCAATCAGCTAACGCTATTCCAAATTAACTAATCTATCCTTGCAAGGAGCGAAATTTAATGAGAGTAATATCTGAGAATGCTCATACAAATCCAACAGATAGATATTGAGATAAAGTATTTACATTCACAACAGAAAAAAAATACAAAGATAGCTTTGTTAACATTTATGTCCATTTATTACTCTAATATAACAAAAACATTTGCATAGACAAGTAAAATCATTCGCCACCACTGAAATAATTCAATGAAGTTAGAAATATCCCATAGCATGATTTTGAACACAAGAAGAAATAATTCCGATCTATCATTCAACACATTCCATGCAAATATCCATGCAAGATTTACCCAACAAACAGGTCTTGATCATTAGCAGAAAAGTAGTTCTCTTACAAAATATCTCCAACATCTATTTCACCATAAAAGCCCCCTTTTTCTCATCCCTCTTCCCCTTATTTAAATTACAAGATCATTTGTCTTCATATGACTAATCATTTCACCTACCCTGACTCTTGGGATGCCAAAAATTTGTCTATTGTGTTTGCACAAATAAAACAAATAATTGTTTACAAATTAATATTATTGAGCTGGTGGGGCCTCTAAACTGGAAATATAATTATCCCATATTTTAATTTCATGAAATATTATATCACCTTGTAAAGGTTCTAATAACTTTAAATAAATATCATGAGTGTATAACTCTTTTCCCACACTTATTATTCCCCTAGTAGTTGCTCTATAATTTTCTTCCAAAAAATAAGGATTCATAGATGCTTGTCCTATCTGTTGTTTGAGATTTTCTTTATTCAGTACGTCCAATTTCCTTATGGACTCCAAGTCTTCCTTCAGGAAACTTTTCAATTCTGGTATGCGTTGGTCTTGAATGAGTAAATCGTACATATCCTAGGCAATTGGTACATGGCATCTTTAATGCACTTGACAAATATCCTTGTAGATTCCTTCACACTTGGTGATAGATTTTGGCACTTCTGCTTGTATCCTTTTGGCTTCTTTTCAACAACTATGCAAAAGAGTTATATCCAGCTTGAGCTCTGCATCTGATATGTTTGGAAAATGATCTGGAAAATATGGATTTTCTCTTTTCTAGGCAATCAATTTTTTTTAATTTTTGGAAACGTATTGTTCAATTTTTGTCTTACAACAGAGGTGCTTTCATAAATCTCCTTCATCATGTCTATCATCTTCCTCATTTTATAAATTTCTCCATCCAACAGTTCCTGCGAATGAAAAATCTGTTCTTGTATCTTGCAAGCATGCTCATAGAAAGGGGTCAGGTCTTGCTTTTGGTTTTGAGCCACATGGACTTGTTCCATCAGGGATTCTTTCTCGCTTATCAATCCATCAATCTGAACTTGTAAAACTTCCTTTTCAATTACCATTTCATTGGCATGTGCTTGTAACGACTCCTTTTCACCGATTAACAATTCCACCTATTGATTTGAATTCACTTCGTTTTCTTCCAACTCATTAATGCAAGAGTAGAATTTGCTTCGCTATCCTTCCATAATTACAAGTTGCACGTTCAAAGCATCCTTTTCATTCTCCAAGTTCTGATAATCCAGCAGTAATTTAATCTTTTCAGATTCTACTGCATCATGTTTCCTTTTCAGTTCAATCCCTTCTCCTCTTGCCTTTACTAAGTTGTCTTTCAGCTTCAACATTTTTTCTTTCCTTCGTTCTAAGTCCTTCATCAATTTATCCACATTATCAGCGTTCGCCTGAGAAACTACTATGTTTACTGATGTGGTCAATTTTGGATCCTTGTGAGTACCTTCCACTAAGGTACTTTCCTAAATGGTTACCACATCTGGTTGCATTCCCATTTTCAATATTTTCTCTGTTCTTCTCATGATTGTATTCCTCTTGGGATCAAAAACTATAGTATCCAGCTTTTTTAGTGAATGCTTCTTTGAAGGAGTAAAGGGGGTGCCCCCGAGCTCAACAAATGGAAGATGGCCTCTCGTAAGCGGAATTTCGGAGATGTCGGGTAGATCTATGTCCATGTCTTGAAGACTATGATCTTATTCATGGACACTTCTGTCTTCCATAGCTTTCTTGAATTTGGATTCCTCCTCCTTTTGTCTCTTTAACTATGTTGCTTTCTCTACCGCTTCTTTCCTTCCCTTTCTTATCCTTTCTTGTTCTGCTTCTTCCTCTTTCCTTCTCTTTTCTTATTTATTGCTTTGGCTTCTTCTTCTTATTTTAGCCTTGCTTCTTCTGCAGTTATGGCTTCTTCTTGGACCTTATGTTGCTATGGTTCTTTAGTCGTATCTTTGGTTTGGCTAGCACCTACTCCATATATACGGCTAAATATTTTATTCAAATCAGTCATAATATTTACTCTTTGGTACACCTCTTCATCTCTTAAGAAGTGATATGTATACTCGAAATGGATCTTACACGATGCACAGTGTTCGGAAGCCTTTTGCAGTTTGTCATTTCTAGTAAAAATTTTCTCTCCAAAATGGAAAGATTCCAATTCCCTTATGAAAGATTCTGTTATTTTCACCTTAGGGAACTTGTATTTTCCGATCACAGATGGAAGTGTCGGATAGGAAGCCTTCTTGTGCTCATTCAGAAAATTACCCACCCCATTGATAAACACTTGTCTTACGGCCTCTTTATGTACTACATATTCCGTGGCATATCTTGGTAGCAGATATGGAGGTTTTGTTCATCTGTACATCTGAATATAGGTTCCTTCAGGAGTAAAGTAATAATCCTCGTATTCATTTATCACTACCATTGCATTGTCCGACAAGCAATTGGGCTCTACATTAAAGATTAACCAGTATAGGGGAATTATGAACTCCTCACATATAAGCTTGTAGAAGCTCACATATTTATGAGCCTGCATTATTTGGTTGGCCACACAAAGAGGGGTCTCATCTGGGACCCAGTAGCATCCCAACTTGTGAAAAGGGTGCCTTATTAGGATACAATCAGTCAAATAGGAGGACATAAAGAATTATACATCATTCCTCCTTGGGATCCTGCTATAGTTGATGCCATACTTTCTGAGATGATATCCTCCCAATTGAAGATGGTGCCATGTGAGGAAACATGATACATGAGAGGGACCCAACTAAGCTTATATATATTCTCATTTTCTCTTTTGAATATTCTATTCAGCATTCATGCTATAATTTTTAATGGTGTTTTCATATTTTGTGTGTCGTTCTCCTGGCTTACCGTTTGCCTCAGCTGCTTTCCCGGAACCAAAATTTTCTTAGCATACTCAGAATGATCTATGCTCAATCCCTTGATCCAACCGTCCGTCATCATAACTTTAGGATATGGTAGCTTATATGATGCACTGATATGGGATGGTTTAAATGATGCTAATCGTCCTCCATTCGCACCAGCTATAATTCTTAATCCTATATCCACGTGGGGTAAAATCCACCCGATTACTTCCGAACGCGGAAAAAGTTATGGGCGGGTGGCAACCTTATGAAGACCTAACTTTTTGATATTCTGGTACACCATCATTTCCTCAATATATGCATCTGGTGAGTTTAGGTACCAAATGAGGTGGTATAGTTCACCCCATTTATACTCAGGAGCGATCCCTATTACTGCTCTGGTATCCTCATATAAGGTTTCCATCGTGGTATATGGGACAACTTCAAGATCAGAATCATATTTTGCTATGTTGGTCTTACGCTTATAACTTCTTCTTTGCATTTCCGAGTCCTGTGGTGAAAAGAAATTTAATGTACAGAAATCAAATGTAAATGCAATAATATCAAGAAAAATATGATAATGAGCATAATATTCTAAAAATGAATTGCAGATGTATGATTTGTTAGTATTATTTAGAAAATAACTAAAACATGAGATTCATACTTCCATAATGTTAATTGTGTTTTGTTCTGAATGACTGTCTTGATGATTCCCTAATGGAATGTTAGATGAGTTTCTTCATTCCACTATTAGCAAGTCTGTTTAACCGAATTATGAGTCAGGAACTTAAATTTTTATCTCACTTAGTGCCATAGGTGTGAATTATTGGGACTGGAATGCAACTACTATCTCACTCTTAGCACCACATAGTCCAAACAATTGTTTGTATCTCCCAAATCCTCTTGTGCCATACTGAACACCAGTTTAAGTACACTTGTCCAATATTTAAAAAAAGTAGTTGATCTACCTGGACCTCACAGAAACCTAACACCTTATTAATCCAATGAGGGATAAGTCTTCGACAAAAACCGCTAATGACCATACCAAGATCAAAGATATGCATTCTTCAGGGTCTATACAGATATTTGATTTCACATAACCAAATATTAAGCGACTTGAGTTTCCTTTATCCCTGAGCTCCGATGAAGAAGCTATAAGAAGGTAAGGTCGAGTCCATATCCTTTGTGTCCCCTGAGCTACAACAAAGAATCTTAAGGTTTTATAGTGAAGAAATAAATAATATTTCTCTTGTTGTACCCATTTTAAAAGAAAGAGAACTTTTTGTCAGTCTCCATTCTTAAAGTAAAAAGGCATAAAGCGGAGCGTAAGTGAAGCTAGTCCCTTGAGCTACCAGTGAAGAATAAGATAGAATAAATAGTTGTTATTGAAATGAGACTTCTATTTAGTGCAACTTGTAGTTCTATTTAGTTTAGTTCAATCAATAGTCCAATGCAATAAGCTTGTACTGAAGTTGCTTTAGCTCTTCACTAGGAGACCATATGCAAGTCAATGTGAACCCTACTACCTTAGAGAAGACAACGGTTCATGGTGGTCTACCTAGTTCAACTACCCGTTAAGGGAATTCCCCAATGACAAACCCCTTTATCGAGTTGTTACCAGTAGCCATCGAAATGAAACTGATGAGGAACATAACTCTCTCAAGGAAAAAAACCATAAAACCCATAGAATTCCTCCGTAGAGCAAGGAAATATGATCCTCGCGGGTGCATAAGAAGAATGCCCCATTAAAAGGTACGACATCTTCGAAGTTCATTGGCTTGGTATTTTCAAATCCGAGCTTGTATTCAGCTCAATAGTTCATTTCCGTGTAGAAGAAAAAGGAAGAAAATATATTTTATGTAGGTCTGGTAGCCTCCTCTATCGACTCACATCCGAAAGATGGTGCCTACGTTTTCTTAAAGTCAATATATGAAAGTCTGGCCTTATACCCTATTGAATTTCTCAATTTTAAACGTAAATGAGGTGCTAACAAGGTTTTCCAAATCAACAAAAGGAAAATACAAGAACGTTGTTTCATGCACAAAAAAAAAGATGAAAAGACCTACTTGGCAGTGTGAGAGAGGTTTGACTGCAATGCCCAATAGAGTTAGGTGCGATATGTCATCCAGTGATAGGTTCAAGATACAAACGTCGTTTGAAAAACATTACCAAAAAAATGAAACCTTATATATAACAAGGATAACCCTAGCATTAAATTTGTCTTGACACACGTGTGAATGGGGTCCACCTACTCATTTTTGGGTATGTTTTCTCATATCATGCCGAAGCTATTCGGATCACAATTTCGGAGCAGCGAAATGTTTCAGATCACTTTCATCTTTTCACCGATTCATTTCGGAACATTTTTTTATTTTTCCACCGATGAAAGTTTTCGAGAGAAATCTATTTGGGCACCTATCCTGTTTCGTAGACCAATTCCTTTGGCAGTGATCCTTTTCCAGGCGACCATTTCTTTTGGCACTGATGTGTTTCAAAACACTTCATCATTTGTCACTGAAACTATTTGGGCAAGAAAACCCTTTTACACTGATTCTAGTTCAGATGAGTTTGGCATTGAAATGTTTCGGATGAGATTTTCATTTGACGTCGAATTCATTTCAGATCATTTTTGTATTTGTCACCAGGCCTTCTTGCCAAACTAGTGAAGATCAGGAAAAACTTATTAATGCGCTGAAACGTTTCGAAGGCAAACATGGTTTTGCTCCGACCGTTTCGACGTAAAATTCATTGTTTCTCTGATTTATCCTGTTGCTTAACCTTTTCGACGCAAGTTTTCATTTTCCTTCGATCAATTTCCAAGTTTGACCATGAAGATGGTTTCGGCACAAAATACAATTATGCTCCCAAATAGGATTTCTTCCTCAAAATTCGCAAAAAAACATAATAGTCACTGACAGTTTCAACATAGAACTGATAACTCGTCCGAACGTTTCAGTGGAACTTTCTATTTTTCTTTGAAACACAATTCTTTTCCAAAAAATGAATGTTGATTTAAAATCTCTTTGACCATTTCGACGCAACTTTGGATTGTGCTCCGACCGTTTCGGCAGAAAATTGACAACTCTCTCGATCCAGAAAATGATATTTCTTTTGATTTCCAAAAAAAGTTGAAGTGTCAAAATGTAAGCAGATAAAACAACACTCTAAGTAAATTCAAAAAGAAGTAGGGGCCCTACAAATTTACAAAATTTTGGGGATGAGGTTGCAGCTGCAACAATTGGTGACTGGATGGTGAACACAGATCTATGAACAAAAATCTTATTGAGGATCACAATTGCTTGTTTGTCATTGATTCTAATTGTAAAAACTATGCCTTTAACATTTATTTTGAGGGTTTTAAAAGTCTAAAGTTTTAGGAAAGGAGAGGAGCTTATTGAATCATATTGGTCATTTGTTTTAGGAAGTAGGTAAACCTAGATCAGATTTCCCTACTACTCTCTTGAGGCCATTATATGGAGTTCATTATTAGTCTCGTCTTTTGGTTACCTCTAAATATGACTCCATGGGATCGTAAAAATATCAAACAGATGTATTCGTGTGTTATTTTTTCCTATGCTACTATCATTTCTTTGGATGCTTTCTTTTGAGGATTTTTGTCATTGAGTCCTTCTCTTAAATAGCTTTCTTCAGTATTCAAACATTTGATGTAGGTTCTTCTATCCATAATGTCCTTTTGTGTGAGTGATGAATTTTTATTTTGGTTTATCATACTCACGGACGGAGAAGAACCTTTTGAAACTTTCAGGTGAATCTTCTTGATTGGATGTATTTTATTTTTTCAAAGCCATTTATTTGATGGATATGAAACTTTTCAGTGATTTTGAATCTTCCTTATAATCCTTTTGGTTGTAATTTCTTGTAGTATAGGATCATTTTAATTGCCACACATCTGCAGGACTTGCTTCTTTTCCATGGGTTAGTTATAGTAGGCCACATGAGAAGGTTATTTATGTATAAGTGAGTGGAGCCCCAAGATAGTAATTTAGAAATCATAGATCCTGGTTATTTCATGAGGTTTAAACTGACACAAAATGAAACAAGAAGAAGGTTTCCCCTTTTAAAACAAAGAATCAATTAAAATGATTAGTGTCATTGTTGTTACAAAAAGAAATATTTTTTTATGAAGCCAATTCTAATCCTTTTGTGAATATAAGAATTTCATATGAGAGTGTTCAAATGTCTGTATTTCTGCACATCACTCTGAAAGTTGAGTTGGGCTTTATTTAAAACATAATTAAGCAAGAAAAGAAAAATCAAACCAAAAATGAGGCAGGGTTGAAACTAACTAACCTAAGAAGAAAACAAATGAAATCAAATGGGAAGGCAAAGAAAGAACAAAATTTATTTGTGTACAACGAGTCTCCCTAAATCTAGGAAAAGTATTGTTTGAGTGCTAGGCCGTTGACAGGCAGGTTTTTTTTATCCCCTCGTAGATCTTGTAACTTATAATTCATTGGGCCAAGCTTCTCCACAACTTGAAAAGGGCCAAGCCACAATTGTTGGAACTTGGTGTGTTTTCCCTTCTCCTCATGAGGATGGTCCCACTTTAGAACTAGATCTCCTACCTCAAAATATTTCTTTCCATATTTGCGATCATCAACCACCTTTTTACAATATCTTGGCTATGGTTGAACCTATACTTGGCCTTTTTTTCGTGCTTCTTCAAGTTTTAGTAAGTTATTAATGAGTGACTGCATGATTTCACTATATGACCCTTGAGATTCCTGAGCTAACTGCGGGGAAGGGAGTAGTATATTTGGTGGAAGAATAGCCTCTTTCCCATAGACTAAGGTATAAGGAGAAACCCCTAAAGAATTTTTTAGAGTGACCTTATCTACCCATAAAGCGTTGGGAAGAGTTGTATGCCAATTTCTTTGGTTTTCAATAACGGTTTTCTTTAATATTCGTATGAGGTTCTTATTAGTGGCTTTTGCTAAACCATTCCCTTGGGGATAGTAATTAGATTAATAAGGCAATTTAATTCCATTTTCAATAGCAAATGTAATCAACTTAAAAGAAGAAAAATAAGATGCATTATAAAAAACTAACGAAACTGGAACCCCAAACATGTTTATGATATTTTCTTGTAAGAATATGATGATCACATATTCATTTACTTTGCACAAAGGAATGGAATCATTCCATATTGTAGACTAATCAGTGGTGGTAATAATATATCGGTGGTGTAGTGAAGAGTTGGGATTTATTTCCCTGATGATGTCTAAACCCCATTGTTCGAATGGTTCTGAAATAATTACTGGTTGTAGTGGTACTGTTGATTTTGGTAGTCTACCGGCACTTTTCTGACATATATCACATTTCCTTGTGTAAGCATGAGCATCCTTAAAAACAGTGGGCAAGTAATATTCGACTCTCAATATTTTATGAGCAATAGTATCCCTGGAATAATGTCCTCATGTACGACCATCATGTAACTCCCTAACCACTTTTTCCACATCATCTCTTTCAATACATCTGAAAAACACTCCATCATAATTCTTTCTAAATAGTAATCCATATATTATTTGATGTGATGTTGATTTCAATCTGAGAGCCCTTCTTTTTTTAGATTTCCAGTGCTCTGGAAAATATCCATGTTGAAGATAATGAATTAAATCCCTATACCAAGACTCCGGAGTGGTAAAAACATAACATACTTCAATTAAATTCATTTCAGATTCATTTTCCCATCCAGGATCTCCATCATTTGGTTTTTCAATAAGCAACTTGCATAACCCTTGACCTTTGATGATATTAGTTGGTTTAAATTCTAGGTCATATTCTTGTAACGAAGTCACCCAATTTCCTCGTCTTTCTACCAACTCCTTTTGTATAAATAAAGATCTAACATCCGGATGAGGTATTACAACATTTGTTATATTTTTTAGAATGTAAGGTCTGGAATGTTCTATCGCCTTAAATATTGCATATGCTTATTTGTCTATAGCTAGGTAATTTAGTTCAGCTCTCTGTAATCCAGTGCTCATAAAAGATATTAGATATTCGTGTTCTTGCTCTCATTTTTGTGTAAGCACTGCTGCAAGAGAATGATCTGAAGCAAATGTATATATAATGAAATCCTTTTTAAGATATGGACTGCTTAATGAAGGTGCATGAGAAATGGAATTTTTTATATCCTTAAACACATTCTTTTCGATCTCAGTCCATTTAAATTGTACACTTTGCTTCACCATTTGTTGCAAAGGTTTTACAATTTGTGCAAAATATGGTACAAACCTTCGAACAAAGTTTATTGTTCCCATAAATGATTGCATAGTCTTCTTATTATGGGGCATGGGAATCTGTATTATGGCTTGAATTCTTTCTGGATCTATAGAGATTCCCTTTCTTGAGATGATGTGTCCTAACAGTTTTCCTTTGAGGACAACAAATATTCTTTTCTTAGGATTCAAAGATATACCATACTTCCTACAACGATCAAAAATCAGTTTTAAATGGAAAGCATGATCCTCTCTTTTCTTAGAAAAAACTGTCACATCATCTAAATAAATAACAACACTGTGTCGAACTAATCCTCAGAATGCGATGTCCACGGCCCTTTGAAATGTGGCTCCGGCACTCATAAGGCCAAAAGGCATTCTTCTATAAGTGAGTGTTCCCCATTTTGTGCGAAAGGTAGTGTTGAGTCGATCATTCTCGGCCACTAATACTTGATTGTAACTAGAAAATCCATCCAATAAGGAGAACATCTCTGATCCCGATACCATCTGTAAGATTTGTTCCATGGGTGGGACCGTATAGTTGTGTTTATCTGATGCCCTATTCAAATTTAAAAATCAACACATAGTCCTATTTACCTTGATTTTTTTCTTATAGGCACTAAGTTTTCCACCCATTCAGAATGTCTAACTTTGAAAATAATATTAGCATCCAACAACTTCTTTAATTCCTTTTGTATCAAGGGTTCAAGCGCAGGATGCATATTCTGAAGTTGCTGCTGAAATGGTTTCGCTTCTTGCTTGATAGGTATCACATGTTTTATGATGCATGTATCATAAGTCTTCAAATCAGCATATGTCCATGCAAAAATGTCCTTGTATTTCTGAAATAGTTTAATAAATTTGCATCTCTCTCCAAGTGAACAACACTATCCTAAATTGACATATTTAGGCTCTTGTTTTGTACCTACGTTTACTAGTTTGTATTGCATTGAAGAGCTATTTTATTTACATTTGTTGGCTTCCTGAATTTATGCTTTAAGTCAAATAATCCTTTAATATTTCGTATTCCTTTTGGAATAAAATTTCCCTTACTGATATCCTTATCTTGTAATTTTGATTGGTGTTTGTCTTCTTCAATACTGTATTCTCTGAAGGTATCTTCATTTGTCAAAAAACTAATAATTTGTTCATCATCATCAAAAACTCTCCAATTTGTAATGTTATCAGGTACAGATGGCCTAAAAATCAATTCAATAGAACATTTTTTATTGGTTGGTACTAACCGTGAAGCAGAAGTGGCTAGTAAATCGACAACAACATTCTGTAACCTAGGAATAACATTTATGTTAAAAGCATTAAAATTTGATATTAAATTCCATACCTCGGATTGGTACCCTTTAAAGTGTAGAGATAAACAATGAATGGTGTTCCTTATCTTCCTAACAACTATCTATGAGTCACCAAAAACCTTTAAATTCCTAACATTTAAATCAATGGCTTTTTTCAGACCCTGAACTAAAGTTTCATATTCAACAGTATTATTTGTGCATTCAAATTCTAGTCTACAAGAGAGAAAATATCTGTTTCCTTGGGAATCAACAAGAACACAACCAATTCATGCTCCCTCTTGTGTCTTGGATCCATCAAAGTATAAAATCCAAAACTTATCATCTAATTCAACTATGTCAGTATGATCTCCTATGTCAGTAACTAACTCTTCTATGTTACAGTCAATATCATCAGCCCATGCAAATTGAAGGAGATTGGATTGTGTGTCTGAATCATGGCCAATATTTTTTGCCTAATAATTTCCGGGTTCAATTTCCAAAAAATAATTTCCCAACATCGAAGATGAAAAATTTACTGGTTCATTTTTACCTTCTAATTCAACATGTTATGCTTCATATGAGGTTCTCTCAACACTTTAATTTGATTCTATTTATTCTGATATGGAAACCATAGGTGAGACTAGTCTATTGCAAAATAACCATTCAACTTATTTGACCAATCTATACTCAATATCAAACCGTAAGCTTCTCGTATATCTACCACCATGATATCAATGAATTGACACACTCTTGGGTCTGCAGCCAATCTAATCAATACATTCTTCATTTCCCCAATAACTTTAACATCATATCTATCTAGTTGTATAATTCGAGAAGGGTATGATATGGGTTGTCCATTAATTATTTCGCACATAGATAGTGTTATAATGTTAGATGAAGCCCCAGAGTCTACCAAGTAGTTATGCACATTATAATTAAAGATTTCAAAAGTCAAAAGAAAATGAAGAGTTTGAGATTTCGACTTTCCACCAATACTTGCTTTGTTAATCTCAGTATCAAACTCAACCCTTTTTTACTATTTGTCTACTGTATTGTTTGATTTTACATCAAAATATTCTAATAAATTTTTCCTCTGTTGTGGCAGGTTACACATTTCAAATAGATATATGTTTTCCTTTGTTTTCTTGATATCTTCCACAATGCCATATCCCATATTGTGATTTCCCC
The DNA here is from genome assembly GCA_027924585.1 of Larix kaempferi. Taxonomy (NCBI): domain Eukaryota; kingdom Viridiplantae; phylum Streptophyta; class Pinopsida; order Pinales; family Pinaceae; genus Larix; species Larix kaempferi. The sequence continues at coordinate 54,937,125 of BSBM01000753.1, forward strand.
CAGTTTTTTCGCCAATATCAAATTTGTTGACTACAGGGTTTACTTGTTTATTGATTGAAGGATTTGTTTCTTTTACAACACCTGAATTTACTTTTGGTTGTGACTGATTCATACTTTTATTCATTTTTGTGTTTTCTTTGAATTCCTTCATTTTGGGTAAGATCATACTTTTCTCTTCTACTGGTCCCTTACTTCTGGTAGCATAATCTATGGATGATATTTGTATTTCTTCCACATTTTCTTCTTCATCTAAGCCCAAAGTTGGCACCCAATCCCATAATACCAATGTGGTTTCTTAATTTTGATCTTCTGGTTCATTAGGTTGGTCTTCTTCCTGATCTTCATGATCTATTAGTTGTGTATCCAATAATTGATTCATTACCAGAGTCATTGAATTAATCCATTGTGGGCATTTTTTTTCGGAATGATGCTCTTGATGAAATATGCAATAGTGATCCATACCAACTTCATTCAAATTAAAAACAATAGAATTATTTGATGGTGGTTGTGGTTGTGTGCTTTCTTCCTTTTTTTATAGAAAGTTTTAAATGGTTTTCTTACTGAAGAACTAGCACCCTTATCCTTTTCTAGATCTATTATTATATTGGACAACTTTTGAACCATTTTGACCACATTTTCTAATTCATTTGTAGAATCTTCTTTAGGTATGGTCAATATCAAAGGATTCTTATTTTCTGTAGGTTTTACTTCCAAATCCAGAGAATGTTTGATGATATTGTTTATGTCTGCCTCTACTTTCTTTGCCTCTTCAAAATTTTCTGCTAAAGTAGTTTTAACCGATATTTTAACAAACATGGCTATGGATATCGATGGGAGAAGCATTGTAGTATAATATTCTACCAATGACTCTGTTATCACCCAAATTGACCCCCATGGTTGTGAGAGAATGCAATTCGGGGTAACCACTAACCAATCTTTAGCTTGTGCTATTGACCCAACACAAACAGAGAGGGATCTCTCTATAAACTCATGAAAACTGGAAATAATCAAAGGCGTCAACAATGAAAACATACACCAGTATTCATCATTCAAGATATTCAATTGCAACACACAGAAGACCAGATTTCTGCTGGAAAACAAAATGGTTTAAACGTCGTTTGGCTAAAATATATGAATCTATATTTGGGCAATGGAGTCACATTAAACAAACATGAAAAATTATTCACAAAGGTTCTACGAATGCATTCACACAGGGGCGAGGTAGTAATAAGCTAGTAGTCAAAGAGATTTTAATTGGTGGAACATAAGAGAAAAGAACAGTCCATTGATGTAAGGCATACGATGATGAATCCTACACCAACTTTAGCAGAGAATAATGGTGAAATACTTGGAAAGAGTCAAGCAGAGCATAATTTCTATGAATTCCACTTAACTACTACACTGCACCAAGTATGAAGGAATATTACAGTTATGGAATAATGATGAAAGAAGCACAATTAACATAGGAAAAAGAAAGACAGACTACCAGACCAATTACACAAGAATCCCTGGAAAAACGCAAGCTTTGCTTTGCAAACTTTATTAAATAGCTCAAAATGTCTTATAGATTGATTCTCAAGACTCCAAAAGTTTTTCAATAAGATTTTTCAACCCTTCTGTCTTCAATTACAATGAATTTATAGAGGCCCCTAGAGCTCTAGGCTCGGCTCTCTCCTGAACAGAAAACAATTGCAATTACTTGACAGCTACTTGACAACTAACCAAGGCGTTTCATCATTACAACTTTCAAAACAAACACGTGCGGTATAGGCCTAACCGCTTTTTACATTCACAGGCCTATTTTACTATATGACCAACTACTTGATTAAAAACAAAACAGAAAAATGATAGCTCTAGCTTGTTGCTTCCATTTCTCGTTGATTTCTTAATTGATACCTTTGAGATCTTAATCCTGAACATCGGAAATATCTAAGATTGAACTGCTGCCTACCAGGTGTGTTTTTTACCCCTCATGGAAGCACACTGTAGAGATGAACAATTACAAATAACGGACCCACCACGACCATGCCGGATTTCCAAAAATGGGCTTGCAAACCATCTACGTTTCTTCAAAATTGGAGACAGGGAGTATACTTCTATAGCTAGAACTGACTTGCTGGGTGGCGAGATGTAGATAACGTAAGAACGCCATCACCTTAGTCTTGGGTTTTCACTTGATTATACCAATCAAGAAAATCATCTACGTCATAGGAAGCCTTGGTTTGGGTTTCCTTTGGTGGGGAAGCAGGGGGTATCTCTTCAATGGGGAGTATTAAATCTTTGATAATGTCTTCCTCCTGGGGGATTTTCTGCTCGTCCTCTTCATGGGCTCCTTCCCTTCCTCTCTGCTGCTGAAAAATACAACCCCTTTGTCGCATATTGGGATCTTCTAGTTTGCTGATAGAACCGTCCTCCACATGGTCGAAAACCACAGGAGGTAGAGGAGTATGCTCCTCCTCCATCTCAGACAATACATGCTCGGTTACAACTACTATTTCGGCTCCCTGATCTCTCTCCATGTCTATTTAGGTACACACTAGTGCTTGCTTGTATTTAAATGCACCGGTGTGTTATTCATTTGTTAGCACCGATGCACTTATATCAATCAAGCGCACCGATGAAAAAACCTCCACTAATGTCTCATGCTGCCGAGATTTTTGAGTTAAAATAAATTTATGTAACTACCTCCTCCAAAACATTTTATACCATTGATGGAGATTGTACTAAAGGTTTGGCCAATCTTGTAACACTAAAAACCTCCACTATAGACTATTTTCCTTGTAGTGATACCTCATCAATCTCAAAAGTGCATATCAAAGCCTCATTAATCTCCCCTTCTCATAAAATTTTAGGGGTTAAATTTCATCCTTAGGTTAATTTTCCATGTTTCTTTACAAAAAAAATTTGACAATTTCCATTTTTTTATAAAAATGATTCATCCAAATTTTATGACATAAAATTATTTACTTTTACAATCACCAAAATTTTATGGAAACTATATAAAATCCTTAGAAATTTGGATATTTTTACAAAAATATCGTCAAACATTTTATAATTTGTATTTTAGGAATTTGTAGATTTGTCAATGTTTCTTATCATTAAAGTATCCCCCACTCCCTTTTGACCATCTCTAGTGCTCGTAATTGTTTCTTATCATTAATGTATCCTCCACTCCCTTTTGACCATCTCTAGTGCTCGTAATGAGCATAAATTAATGAGCATAAATTAGAATATCTTCCATACATATCATAAAAGGACATGAATATCTATTCAAGTTATGTGGAAAATTATGCTAGGATATATCTCCACAGACATGTGATAGTTGGTTTAATAGGTTTCCATAATAATTTCTAGAATTGATCACATAAACCTATTGAAGTTTCACATTAAAAATTGCTTTAGTGTGTTACTTATTATGTTAGAATTTAATCTAATTGATTTAGTGTGTTTACTTATTAGGTTAGACTTTAGATTAGGTGGATTTTAGCTTCTTCTAGGTTAGACTTTTTTTTCAAAAAAAATAATAAAAATAAATTATTTCTTGTTATTCCCGAGAACCAAAGAAACAAAAGTCCAATAAAACTTTAACTATTGTCTTTTATAGTGAATCTTTCAATCCAAAAATCTTAAATCATAGACATAACTAATAACAATCCATCAGAACTTCCAACATACAATGCCAAAATAAACCAAAAATCAACACAACTCTCCAACATAACTGTAATCCAACAAAAACTGGAATACATTACTTCGAGTACCACATCTCTATATAACATCAAAACTAACAATCCCTTATAAAAAGAAAGGAACAGATCCCTTATGAACTAGGGAATATTCATAATATTCCTCAAAAAATAAAATGCCTTCTAGAGAGTCCATTGCATTCTTGGGAAGAAGATCAACCTCTGCATTAAAAGACATGTACAGATGTGAAATTGAAATTCTGGAGACATCTGAGATTAATTGCTTTGTTCTTTGGCACCAAGAGACAAGATATAAAATCTGAAGATTATATTTCCCATTGGCCCATTGCACAATAAGTTTAGAGTCTCCATGTACTTGTAATGAATCAATTCCATTCATCCTAACAAACTGGGGCAAAACCCAAAAAGCCAGCAATTCAACTTTTGTAGTCGAGCCAACTCCACTTCCCATCCATATATTGAAACAATGAACTTTATTTATTCTCAGAAAAAATCCACAACCACAAGAGCCTGCTTGAGAAGCTCCATCAAAGAAGCCAATAACTGAATTGAACACCAAAGAAGGGGCAATACCATGTCTAGCCTTCTTTAACACTATTTCAGAAGGAAAATCCCTATATAATCTTAATGCATTTAAGCAATAGATCTGGATGTTTGGAACATAATTTTCAAATAACGCCCAATTCCTTGTTTTCCATAAAGTCCAATAGACAAATATAAGAATATTTTTATGTGAAGGAACCATCTTTCTCCAACTGATAAAGTTTGCTTCCAGACCCAAAGAGTCCCATTTCTGTAAAATTCCAAGGAATCACGCAAGTGCTGCCATACAAGTTTACTAAAATGATAAGAAACAAACAGATGGAAAATAGTTTCATCATATTTTTTGCACAGAATACATTGGCGTGGACCATTCCATCCTCTTTTTTTTAGTTTGTCGCATGTAAGTAAACAGTGATCAAGACATAACCAAAAGAAGAATTTCAGTTTTAAAGAAATATACCAATTCCAAAGCTTGTTAGACCACCATTTGGAGACTGTAGTGATATGTTGCATAATAATAGCATTATAGGCCTTCTTTGCAGTCACATGTCTTATAGATTTATCCCAAATCCATACCAACATATCTTCATTATCATTTATTTTGATCCCTGCTCTGTTTAAGGCATCAATAGATGTGGTCCATTCCATAGCCCATTGACCCCGAAGACCCAAATCTTCAGTTGAAAACCAATAAGAAACATAAGGACTTAACCACCTGGGTCTTCTAACATGATTTAAAGTGACAAAACCAAACTTTGTCAGGTAATCCAAAAGGTCAGGAGATAATAGATAGCTATCTTCTCCCCCTATAAAAGGATTTATACCAACAAGAGTATTATTCCCTTTTCCAACTTTCCATGACATTAACCTTTTGATCCAGCATAGACCCCAATTGAATATTTCACATAATTCCTAAACCATTGAAGCACTGAATTGTTCTTCAAATATTTTGCTTGTAATACTCTGCTCCATAGTCCTTTATCAAATAGCCCCCTCCACAAGCTTTTCATACATAAAGCCATATATAAAAAACTTTAAGTTCTTCATGTCCCAAACGCCAAAAGCTTTTGGCCAAGCCAAAGCGTTTATACTTTATTCCATTCAACTTAGATTATATGATAGTTGTTTGTTTGTGTTTACTTATTAGGTTAGACTTTAGATTAGGTGGGTTTTAGCTTCTTCTAGGTTATGCATTATTTTATTCAAGACTATATGATAGCTGTTTGTCTGGTAAAATGTCATTTTCTTGTATTAAAAGGTTAGTTTTTTTTCAAACTATTAAACAATAAATTTAATATGTTTTTAGTAGTGTCCTATTACAAGTGGCTATTTTTTTTCAATTTTTCAAATTTTTATTTTTTGTTTTTTCATTGAAGAATGCCAATACTTGATATTATGGAGAGCCAAGGTATGGCCACAAATACATCCAACAATACATAGTCAAAGTTGAATTAGTTGCAAAGTTATATAGTGGCAGTGACTAGTTATAATAAATTTAATATGGACGGTTTCATTTTGATATATAAATTTCCAAGTTGAAAATATTAATTGTTAAAAAAATTTTAATAACTTATATTTCAATTGATGTCAAATTCAGGTAACATAGTTGGTTTAGAAGGGCCGCATTATGGCGACCCAAATTTGAACCACACAAGGTATCTAGGAGGAGACACTTAAAATTTAGCCACGTTAAGTGTTGGTATGACCCAAAGTTCGATGTGAACTTTGGTGATTTTGATGGTTTAGATGGACATGGTTTCTTAAACCATAGGCTAGTCTCATATAAACTAGCAAAAAAAATATTAGATATCAAATGTTCAATCTACTTTTATAACATCAAAATAGACTTAATACAATGATTAAATTTATTTTAATGTATTTTAAATATTTATCCATAATATATATATATATATATATATAATTTTATAATTTAGTAGATAATTAATTAAAGATTTTCATAAGATGGAATACACATAAAAAGAATTATACATATTGTTGAGTATTTTTTCCATAGAAAATATAACTTACTATTAATAAGAGAAATAGTAAATAGCACTACATCATCCAGGCAAAACAACCCATAAAAGGAGAACTAATAGCCATGTCAAAAGGCCATATAACAAATACATCATATAGGAAAAAAGCCCATAATAGGATCCAACCGACATGCATAAAAACCAAATACAAAAAGACTGACCAACATAAAGCCAAAGCCGAAACAACTTAAAGATAACCATATCCATGGTAGGGCTCATCACCCCTACCCAAAGAGCCAATAACATCCGAAAGGCCAAGAAGAATGCCCTTGATAGAGACCAAAAAAGATAGCGACCACCCATGAGACAAAAACCCAATAGGATGTTGTAGGAACAAGAGCTAATCACCTACAGAGAGATAAGAGCCGCAATATAAATATATAAACCCGAAGGCTACAGAAATATAGGAAAAAACTAGGACCAATGCAGATCCACAGAACCAAAAGAAAGTCGGAGATCACTTTTGAGTACTTAACTTGAAGGTTCATTCTTGAGTACTTAACTTGAAGTGTCCCACACACCTTTTGTTTATATATTTCATTTTATGTATTGTTATTTTATATCATAGTTTTTTCCTTGTAAAAGAAATATTGTAATTAATTTATTGGATTTTTTTATATAATAAATATTTTATATTTAATATTTTTTCAAAATAATTTTATTATACTATATTTTAAGTGTAAATAAAAATGTTTATTAGATGTTGTTTGGGTGGTTGGGAGGAATGATTGTTACCGTCTCTACTTAAATTCAATTTTTATAAGTGACATGATGCTCTTTTTTTTCCAGCGAAAAAAAACTACTATTGTTATTTGATTGAATCAAATAGTACAAGGAAGTTCATGATTCAGAGCCCGAATCTTTTACATGACATTACAAAATTGATCAGATGTTCAAATGGAATATCTAGTCCCAATCTGATATTCAGAACAACCTCAAAAAAACTCAAAAAGATCAGTCCATCAAAAATATACATGTAAACAGAAAAGAAGCCATTAGATGTGGCTATCCAACAGACTCAAAAAACCCTGAGAGCTTAATCAAAAAAGTAAATGGAACCACTATCCAGCATGCAATTATCACACCATTCCTCCCATGCAAGAATACCTTTCGGATCTGTTAGAGCCTGTTTTGAAAGTTTATCTGCAAGAGTGTTATGATCTCGATAAATGTGTTCAAACATAATATCCTTTTGCTTTGATATTTCATTATGTGCTCGATAAATCCAATGCCTCATATTTGTCACATTCAACTTGAATTCTCCATCTTCCCACTCGATTGTAACCCTGAAGTCACCATACACTTTAATGTTGACCAAACCAAAGATATTGGCCACTTTCAAAATGCACCAGAGAGCCATAAGCTCGGCTTTCATATTACTACCAACACCACAGTTGAGCCTGACTGAGAAATAATGAGAATGATTCAGATATAGCACACCCCCTACTGCACATAACCCATTTTGTGCAGCACCATCAAAGAAGAGAACAGGCTGATCAACTTTAAGAGAGAAGTTTTGATCTCTAGCAATACTCTGTTTGTGTTCGAGAGCATCATATGCAGAAAACATCTTTTGAGCTGTCAGACTGCATCTCATAAAGTCCGAGGAGATATTCTAGAATACAACACAATTTCTAGTGTACCAAATTTCCCAAGTAATGCATATGGCAATGTTAAAAAACTGTTTGTAATGTCTGAACCAATTCAGAAGATAGAAATTGAAATCACCAACATCCCATTGAAGGGAAATATTTAGATTTTTGGTAACAAAACTCCAGACTTTTTGAGTGAAACTACAGGAAACAAATAAATGTTGCTTTGTTTCGGCTGCATTGAAGCAAAGAGAGCAGCAGCTAGGGCCAATCCATCCACGCTTGCTCAAGTTTTCCCAAGTCTTCAACTTGTCCTAAAGGACAAGCCATGTGAAACATTTCAATTTTAAAGGGATAGACAAATTCCATAATCCCTTATACCACCAATCCGGGGGAAAGATATATTTGTCTTGGGATGATTCTCCTATATGCAGACTTGGCTGTCACATAACCTGTAAATGGATTCCCTCCCCAAACTAATTGATCAGGTTCAGGGTTCAATTTTACACCAGCAGCATTTAGATTCATGATATAATTATCCCAAACCTGAGCTAAGAAACCGGAAAGTCCGAGATCTCTAGCAGACAACCATACAGTAATCCCATCATCACCTTTCCTGTGCAGCTGGAGCTTATTTAAAGTAGACAGACCGAGAACTTGCAAATACTGAGGGATGATAGGAGGAAGGAGGTACGAATCTTCCATCCCTAAAATGGGATCTAAGCCAGCACGAATTTTTACACCCGTGCCAACCTACCATAAGAGGTCATTTTTTATCCAATAGAAGATTTTCATAAAGCCCCTCCAAATTGGAGAAAAGTTCCAATTGGATAATTTTGGATTTCTAAGCCAAATATGAGCATCCTTGTTTAAATACTTGCTTTGCATGAGATGTGACTAGAGAGTATTGCCAAATATACCCTGCCACATACTTTTAAGTCTGAGAGCTGAATTAAATACACCAAGATCTTTAATATCCCATCCACCAAACCTATAAGGTCTTGTGAGAGCCTCAGCTGCAACCATAGGGATCTTTGCACTTTCTGTCGATCCAGACCAGAGAAAAATAAAAAAGCACTTCTTGATGGCTTTGATTATGAAAGAAGGCACTTCAAGTGAAGAAAACCAGTAAATAGGAATACTCGTGAGCACAGATTTAACAAGAATAAGTTTGGCCCCAATAGATAATAGTCTAAATGACCAATGAGAAACTCAAGATTCAATTTTTCTCAACATCCAATACCAATCTTTGATGAGATAGTTGTTGGGCTTTAAGTTAAAACCGAGATATTTGAAACCTTGATCAAGAGGGCAGCATTTGTATGGTAGCACAACAAAAATATCCCTAAGATGATCATCATTCATAGACAAGTGATAAAAATTTGACTTTGCAGCACTGACCTTCATGCCAGAAGCATTGCAAAAGGTCTGAATTAGATCTCTATACATACGCCATTCCTCCACAGTATCCACACCAGCCACTAAAAAATCATCAGCAAATAAGATGTGTGTAATCACACAATCTTTTGTCTATCTAATACCTTTAATTAGTCCACAGTCCACTGCATGTTTTACTAATCGGTTGAATCCATCCATGACTAAAATGAACAAAAGGGGTGAAAGAGGACACCCTTGTCTAATCCCCCAGGAGCAACTGAAGAAATTGGATGGAGAACCGCTAACCAAAACAACAATATTCGTGGTTGTGATACAAGCCATTATCCACTTAATGATCAACGGGGGCACACCGATTCTGATAAGAATTAGACGAAGGAAAGACCAATTCACTTTGTCGTAAAATTTTTCTAAGTCCATCTTGAGCAAAAGAGCCTTTTTCTTTTTAATCTTGATGCTATGCATGAGCTCCTGAGATATGCCATTGGTGTCATGAATCTGTTTACCAGATAAAAAACCAAATTGTTCAGTCGATATGTGTTTAGACAGAGCACTCTTCAATCTGTCAGCAAGAATCTTGGAGATAAGTTTGTATAAAAGATTGCAAAGAGCTATCGGGCAATAGTCCCCAAAAGATGAGGGCTTGGTCTTCTTGGGGATTAAAGAAACAAAGGTGGAATTAAGACCTCCAGGCATATAGCCATTAATTCTGGAATAATTCACCAGATCCTTGAGTTCGAGACCCATAATATCAAAGAAGTGGATGTATAACTCCACCGGCAAGCCATTTGGACCAGGAGCCTTATCTTTGGCAAATATTTTCAAAGTGGATTCAATCTCATCTAAAGAGACCTCCTGTTGTAGATAATCAACATCCTGAGCATTTATGAATCTGGGAAAAAGCCTCGCCACATTAATCTGATCCATTACATTACATTCACCTGTATCTTTGTAGACGCTGCCAAAAAAGAAGTGGCTTCAGATTTTAGAGGCTCAAGACCAGAGATTTGATGACCCTGATCATCGTAAAATTCCCAAATGAACTTCATATTCCTTCTGTCGAGGCGAAAGAATGAAAAAACTTCAAATTTTTATCACCATGTGTGATCCAAATGGTGCGACTTTTGAGTCGCCATTCCTTTTCATCTCTCAACAGGATTTCTTCCTTTTTTTGCTCAAATCTTTTCAAAACTTCAAAAGATTCAATATTCAGAGAATTGTGAAAATTAGCAATGGAAGAAGCCTGTATTTGCTTTTCTAATTGAGATAATTCCAACATATCATCCTTTTTCTTTTTCTTAATCCAAACAGTAATTGCTTCTTTCAGAACCTTCAATTTATAACAAAAATTAAGAACCGGATTTGCATCATAAGCTTCACAGCTCAGCCAGAATGAACGAACCATATTGCAAAAATCCTCATCACTAAGCCAGGAGTGATTGAACTTGAACGGAGAAGAAACATTGTGACTATATTCCTCCAGTTGAAGGACAATAGGCCAGTGGTCGGAGAATTTTGAATCAACCACCCACGAACGATGCTTCTGAAAGAGTCCCAATAAATTAGCCTTGACAAAAAATCTGTCCAACCTTTTATGGACACCATCAATACCAAACCTACCATTAGTCCAAGTAGGCATCAGCTTATGAGGCACCCCATCAACAAAATCTGCATCCGCAAAAAGCTTGTTAAATAAATCAGCTAAATCATCTAGCCAGGCAGAAGAACCCCAAATTTCAGAAGCGTTGCAGGTAAAATTTAAATCTCCTGCAATTATCAAGTCAAGTAATTGCAGAAGACCAGAATTCTGAAGAGTTTCCCAAAAGTTTTGTCTCTCCCTAGAGGGGGCATAGCAGTTCAGGATGGAGAGAGATTGACGAACTCCACAGAAAGATCCCTTAAGTAAAATACCCCAAGGAGTAGAATAGACCTTAAAGGAAAATAAGGCAGGTTTCCAAGCAACAAGAAGGCCCCATAACAAACCACAAGAATTTACAGCAGTAACTTCCCATTTAGGCAGAATCTTGCATATTTTAGAAATAGCAACCGAATCATCACAAATGGTTTCTTGAATTAGAACAATAGCAGGGCTAGTAGCTTTGAACAAATTGGATAAGGCTTGAGCCTGGGATACCTTACCCAATCCACGCATATTGAGTGAAAGAATAGACATTAAGAAGCACCCAAAGAGGGGGACATCGCTTTAAGCCCCGAAGAATGGACATTTTCATCCCCACCCACATTAGCCAATCTCTTCGAAATAGGTGTATAGGAGTTTAAATCCACTGGCAAAGCATGATCAATATTCTTCTTTTTTTTCTTTCCCCTTCTGATGGTAATATTCTGGAAATTGAGGGAATGCAAAGGTTTGGCCAATGAATCACCATCAGGATTTTTAAAAAAGGTAGGTAAAGGAGGATATTCCTCCCCTTTCTCTGAAAGAAAGTACCCACTTTCCGCTAAAAGAGAACTGTCTACTGGATTGAAAACAACTACATTATGATCAGGTGGGATATGAGCGCCTGCAGCAGGTTGAGGAACAGAATCCACATACAACGTGGTTGAGGAGAGGGTGGGCCCAGGGGGAGGTTGACCAAAACCCAACTTAGCACCAAAAAAACAGTCACCACCATCACGGCAATGGTTAAGAGTGTCAACAGAACAAGAAACACCATCCGAGGGATTTGAAGGGTTTGAAACATCAGTTGTGGGTCCATCTTCCAATACAGAGCTAGGGTTTGACGAAGAGATAATGATGGGGTTCGACAGATCATCACCAACAGAGGACTGGGGAATATGTGAAGAAGAAGGAGCAGTGTCAGGGTTTGCAGGCTTCTCCTCACAGAACAATGCACGACCAATCGGCAATAGAGAAGGGTTTGACTCATGGTAATCAATTAATTTCCCCGAAACAGGGTCATGCTGGAGGCGAATATCACCAGTCGAAATGCGATGAGCCAAGAATTTTTCAGATTTCTCTAAGAAAGCTAATTCATTAGCTGATAAAGAAGGAAAAGGGTCAGGAGAACGATGTCTAGACTTACCCGATTTAGTAGGGGGAACCTTGAGAGAATCGAAAGAGGATGTGTAATGACTAGCCGGCGAAGAGATCTCCCCAATATTCTGTCTGGAAGGGCAAGCTGCCTGAACATGACCAACTTTGTGGCAGCAAAAACATCTGAAAGGAATTTGAAGAAGTCAAGGGTTTGTCTCCAAACCCTATTTCCCCATGATATATCGACTTCAGCCGGCATGCCATTCCGCATATCGATCTCAACCATAACCTTAGCATACCGGCGGTCCATACCGAACAAATTTTTCTTATCAAGCCTGACATATCTTCCCATAGCATTCACCAGGCCAATAAGGACCTCTTCATCCCAGAGTTCAATGGGCAGAGCCGGGATAATCATCCATAGATGACGCACTAACTGAAATTCCTTAAGGGGGTCGAAATTGATATGCCACCATTTCAGGTAAAGCGAACCCCTCTTAAATTCCCAAAAACCAGAGAGGATATTGTCCAAATGAGCAGCCTCTGAAAACATGAACAAAATCCATCGATTCATAAGTAGATTGATACGCGGCGCCATCCCTTTAATCGGCACCCAGAACTTATTGACCCATTCAGTAATTTCAAGCTTACTTCCAGCAGTAAATTCTAAGCGGCCCACGAGTGCCTTCTCTGCAGGTTTCCCTATTCTGTCAAGATTAAAATCAGCATCAATGTCGAACCGAGCAACGGAGACCCTAGCTTTCACCATTTTTAAACACCGATGAGCTTGTGCCCTCACCCCACGAAGCTTGCTATTATTAGAAACAACAACGACAGGGCCTCCGGGCTCAGCACACCCATTAGGAGTGAATGCGGGACCAGGAAAAGGTTGCAATGGAAAGGACCCCGCCATAAGGAGAGACAAGTGGAACACGTGAGAGGACCGCCAGGTGTCCAAGAAATCTGTCAGATCTCAGATCTCAAAAACCCGCCATCTGTCGAATGGAATAGACCAAAATGTAGACCTCGGGTTGGCAGATAAATCTAAAAAAGCCCCCACAAATAGCAGAGAAAATGGCAAAGAGCTTAAAGAGGAGATCTGCTAATGTCAGGACAACCAACTCCAAAAATGGAATCAAGTACCCCACAAGAAAAATCGAAATATCAGATTAATAAGAAAGAGAGGTAGATTGCAACGTCAGCAATGATTCCCACTTTTTTTATACTTGTCTGGTACTAGGCTGATCCAGTGGATCAGCTTGACTCCAAGTCGTCGCAGAGCCACATAATCCTTAGATCAACCATCAATTATCGAAAAATCCTGCAGAAAAGCACAAAAAACCCTAGAAAAACCTCCTCGTGCCATCCCCATAAAGATCTCTTTTAGCAATGTTAAATTATTATTACATCTTGTTTATTGTTATTGCTCTACGATCCTGTTTTTCTAACAAGGTGAACTTAATAATTGTGAATAACATAGGGTCATCTAAACCTCCTATTCACAGGATTGAAACCAATCACTTCCTTAACACTAACAACTGTAATTTAATTTTATATTCAAGTGACATGATGCTCTTGTTAAACCCTATCATTAATTATTTTTTTTATATCAATAACATATTATATCTTAAATGATCTTACATAAAAGAAAAATAAATCTGGACCCTCCTCAACAACTTAATCACCTCAAACACAAATTTTAAGATTCGTGAAAGAATCAAACGCGTATACAGGATAAAGTCGAGCCAGGCCGAAAACCCGCGTAGACTTTCATTATGGATTATAAAACAGAGAAATTGCATTAAAAGTGTTTTTTTATCAAACTTATGTTGTAAATTTAAATAATAAATAATAGGAGTTCTCTAATTTTTTGGTTTTTTCGGGGGCATTCATTGAATCGAGCTATTTAATTTTTGGCTCAATCTTATTTTTTATTATTCAGAATTCAATTTTGATTGAAAAATAAATTAAAAATATTATGTTACATTTAAAATATAAATGCTCTTAGTAATTTTAAGTGAATTTCATTCAAACAAAATTAATTTAACAACCGACGCGCATACATCTGCTTTAGAACTTTGGACACGTCATGGATGACGCATTAAAGATAAAGAACTCATCATTATCAAACATTTTAAAGTATCTAAAATAGGAAAATTAAATAATCAATCTTGACTTTCTGGAATGAAATTCAAGTCTAGCTTTCAAATTTGACAAATTTATAAGTCGCGCAAGAAACGTGAAACGCGTATATAGGTCAGAGTCGAGCCAGACCGAAACCCTACAAGAAATTTAAGGGTTTTGCCAAAACGGTCAAACGTGTATAGCGGAGAGAGTCCAGCCAGCCAGAGAAAATAATCCGCTGAGGAGCTGTAATCGAATTCAATGTCGGGATAAAGCGAAGAAGAAAAAAATTCATCATTTGAAAGCCACTGTGGCCTAATGCCCTCCATAAATTAGGGTTTCCGTCAAGTACAACTCGCTCCCGGCTTCTTGAATTTCTTATGCGTTTCTACAGTCAGCTGCCATGGAACCAAGTGCTTCACATACATGGTGTTTGTAACAATCTGCCTGATTTTAGGCTTTGCTCAGCCTTCGAAAGGGAGCTATTTCACTGCGTGGGAAACGGCAGGGTGTAATAATCAAAGTGTTCGATACAGCGAATGTGGGTGTTCTAATATCGGTGACAAATTTCACGGAGGATACGAGTTCGTGTCTCAAGGAGGGCAGCTTGCTGCCGCTTACAACACAGAGATCTGCAATGGTCCTCCCCATACCCGTTTTTCTGGCAGCGTTAAAGATTGCACCGGTTTTGGTTGGAAGAGTTTCTTCATCCAGTGATATTGAAGTTAGCACTTGTTATTTTCATTTATTTTTCTGATGATGTAACATACTCTACTCTACTCTCTGCTGAATCTAGGATCTTTTTCTGATGATGAAACATACTCTACTCTATTCTCTATACTCTACTCTCTCCTGAATCTAGGATCTTTTAGGAGGATCTACCACAGTCATATTCCATAAGTATAACGTGTGCCTAGTTTGGGTTTGATCAATATGTGTCACTGAGGTGATAAAAGTAGTTGTTAGTCATGGCCAACTACCAAGGCTACGGTGGTGTTGAGTGGTGATTAGACTTCTTGAGTTTGAGTACTATGGGATGGTTTTAGTCTAGTCTCATTACATGTCACTTCTTTGAAAAGTCTCATTACATGTCACTTCTTTGAAAAGTAGTGGATGATAACATTTTTACATGGTTCCGATATCGTAGTTTCACATGATGTTGGGCAACATATTTAGAATATTTCTTCCAAAAATGCTTGTAGGGATGAAAATCTCAAAGTATGGGAAGATCTATCGAACTTATTAGAAAATGTAAGAGCCAACAAAACTATATAAAGGCAATGAATAAGAACCCAACAATAAAATAATTAATATTAAGAAATACACTCTTGAATTTGATGTATCTCTTAAAATGTAAAATGTGTAACTCCACATGTACAATATTTATTATTTTAAAATGTTTGACACTATATAAAAAAAGCATAATGATGAACCAAAAATAATAAATTAAATTTATTTTACGTCACATTCAATTTTTGTTTCCATGGAAAAAAATGTGTATTCTATTTCTTATGTTAGTAATTTAGAACACATATATCAGGCTTTTTTGCATTCAGTAGTTTATATTGTCATTTGTTTCTATCTTCGATATCCATTCAGGATAGCCATACAAAATATAGAAAAATTTAAAAATTGTTCAAAAATTACCACATTAAAATTACCATTTTCAAAAGTCAAAGAATGCCTTAAGCATTTAGTTCTTCACATGAAATCCAAGCTGGTTGTTCTTGTTATCTCCCTTTTTTCTCCTTGTATATGAAATTGTTCATGTAGCCATCATTAGATCCTCCTTTGAAAGTGCATATGCTCTCTCATTTTGTTCTCTAAAGATATGACATATTATGAATGGGTTGAAAGCACCTGCTTGCATTTTCAAATTAGCTCCTATTCCTTGTAGATCAATATTCGGAAACCTTTTTCTTTCATTCATATATTTCACCCACGGTTTTGAGTCTCCATAAACCTATAAGTCTTCCACTTTCTCTTCCTGAGCTAAGATGATCAATGATCTTAGGGCCAATACTTCTGCTCTATTGTTTGTTCCCCCTCCATAATTTTCTTTAAACTCTATACTGTAGGAATCTGATAGAACCAATATGCCACCTAATCCACAAATGTTGTTTTCTCCTTCGCAAGCTCCATTAAAAAATCCTATATAGCCTTTCCCCTCAAAAGACAGATCTTTCTTGATGTGTAGAGATACATTTGAATCCTTCTATTTAAAGAACTTGTATGTAGCTATTACCTATGCTGTCACATAGAAGGCCGGATGAGATTTGTCCTAAAAAATGCTCTCATTGTTGGCTCTCTAGATGCCCCAAATTGTTAAGTAAGGAATTTTCTTTTTATAGATGTTAAATCTTTTCTTTCAAACCAGTGTTTTAGTCCTCCTATAGTATCACGAGTCCACAAGTTATCTAATTGTAAATTTAGACTTATACCTTTCCAAACCTGTCTTGAGAATTCACATTTGTTGAAAAAATGATCAATTGTTTCTTCATCCTTTCCGCATAGACTACAATACCCTGGACCATTAAACTTCCTTTTCCATAGATTTTCCAAGCTCAATACCTTTTCCTTCAAAAGAAGCCACATGAAAATTTTGCATTTGTATGGTGCTTTAGCTTTCCATATTTCTATCCACCACCACTTCCTTTGTATGTCCCAGCTAGACCAAAACAATTTGTAAGCCATGTTCAATGCATACCTTCCTCCCACTTTGTTGCCTATCCATACACATGTATCTCGTTCTTCTTTTAATTTTACAAAACCTCTTCGTAAAGATGTTGTCCACCTATTCTAGACCTCTACCCAATTATCTTGTAACTCTAAAAATTTAGTTGATTTCCATTACCCAGAGAAATTGTTATTGCTACCTATTATCGTTGCATCCTTCAGTGTATAAGCTCTCTGCCATTTAGAAAACTAATCAACTCCAAAGACAGTCTTAGTGTTTTGTCAATTTCAAACTTATATCAAAATCAAAATCATTTTAAAAAATGTCACATTTAAAAAAATTAATGTATTAGGTATTTTTTTTTAAATAATGATTTTGATAAAATGTCTTTATTTCATCCATGATGACATGAAAATAAAACGAAAAAAATTGACATACAACACTTATAAACTGCTTAAAAGAACAACACTCATAAAATGCTTAAAATAAAGACTATACATGCCTCTCATTAGTGCAAATGCCTCTCATTAGTGTAAGTGACAAATTAGTGCAAATGCCTCTCATTAGTGTAAGTGACAAATTGGTTTGCAATTTTATACATTTAATAAAACATCAACATAAAAATAAAATTAAAAAACCTAAAAATAAAAAAAAAAAACAAAAAAAAACATTGGACCCATAATATAAAAATACAATACATTGCACAAAGAACATAAAAAATCACATAGTCTGCTTCTCATTAGTGAAAATAACAAATTAGTTTGTCATTTTATGCCTTTAATAAGACATCAACATAAAAATAGGATTCAAAAAGAAACATTAAAACAAATACACTACATTGGACGAAGGATATGAAAAATATACCTTTAAGAATAGAATAAATATAATAACATAAAAATAGGATTAAGAAAGAAACATTAAAACAAATACACTACATTGGACAAAGGATATGAAAATATAAAAAATATACCTTTAAAAATAGAATAAATATAATAACAAAAAGTATTGATGAAAGGAGAATTGAAAAGAAGAAGTAGAGAAACATATAAATATTCTAATCAATCGGTCGCGTTGGTGAGATTAATTAAATATAAAATTTTAAATATTCTAATTAGCGAGGTGAGATTAATTAAATATATGCACAATAACGGAAAATTTGAAAATACGTTTGTGAAGGTGCGTGATGGATGTGTTTTAGTTTTATTACTTAATGTAATAATTTATTTATTTTTAATATAATTTTATTTTTATATTAATTGTTTTTGAGTTATATTAAAATTATAATAAATATTTTAATTAAATAAATTAAATTTTTTTTTTTAAATTATTTTGAATTTAAAAATTTAATGAATTATTGATCATAAATATTTTAATATTATTTTAAAAATTAATTGTTATTTAAAAATTTAATAAATCATGTTTTTTAATATTTTTCTCACAATTTAGTGAGAAAAAACAAAATTTCATGATGTATTGTATTGTTTTAGATTGATTTTGAAATCCTCAAACCTTTTGAACATGATAAAACCATGAACATAATCAAGTATAACATATATGAAAAACATCATAATTTCAACTAAATTGTTTGAAGATTTATGTTCACAACAAGGTACAATTTTTTTTTTTGGCAAAGTGGTGGAACCTTTTCGACTAGCAAATTTGCCTTTCGCTAAGTTACCACGAACCAAGGGCATTTAAGCCGTCAAAATCACCCGGGGATTGCACCCAATCTGGACCACACCAACCCTTAACATAGTTGAATTTTTTGGTATCTACGGGATTAAAACCAACAACTTTTCCGTTTAGGGGGATCTTAACCATACCCCGCCACCAACTAATCTACATCTCACGGATCACAACAAGATACAATTTAATTAATATTTATTTATTTATTATTATTATTAATTAAAAATAACAAGGTGCGTGATGGATGTATTTTAGTTTTATTATTTAATGTAATAATTAATTTATTTTTAATATAATTTTATTTTTATATATTTAATTGTTTTTTAGTTATATTAAAATTATAATAAATATTTTAATTAAATAAATTAAAAATAAATTTTTTTTTTTTAATTATTTTGAATTTAAAAATTTAATTTATTATTGATCATAAATATTTTAATATTATTTTAAAAATTAAGTATTTATTTAAAAATCTAATAAATCAAGTTTTTAATATTTTTCTCACAATTTAGTTTTAAAAAACAAAATTCATGATGTAGTGTATTGTTTTAGATTGATTTTGAAATCCTCAAACCTTTTGAACATGATAAAACCATAAACATAATCAAGTATAACATATATGAAAAAACATCATAATTTCAACTAAATTGTTTGAAGATTTATATCCACAACAAGGTACAATTTAATTAATATTTATTTATTTATTATATTTATTATTGTTATTATTATTAATTAAAAATAACAAGAATAAAGCCATAAAATGTATATTTCTTGCTCTTCAATGCTATGTTAAGTTATTCCTAGTAGAATTCTACATATAAAATCATCAAATCCGACTTATACTTTTTAGTCCAATAAAATGAAGAGGCAAGGTGATCAAAATTTAAGAATTTTTTATTTATTAATTTTTTTATTATATATTTTTAATTAATTATTTAAAATTTTGAAAATATTGGTTAAACTTTTTAAAAAACAAATTATATTTGCTTTAAATGTTTTATTTATCATTAAAAACATTGACACAATAGAGTTGTGAAGTTCATTTTTCCCATATTATTAATGTAAAAATTGGTATTATAAGTTTTATTATTATTATTATTATTGAGTTCACACTTTGATCCAATTTAGACTAGAGAATGAATCAAGAAAAAGGAAATGAATCAAGTTAAGCTTACAGATAAATAAAAAACAAATTGATACATGAAACATCTATTAATTTCCACATAAGTTGCATACCATGTTTTTCAGGTAATGGATGAAAATGAAAACGACACTGCACATGTTGGTTAGGGTCCTACCCTTGCACATGTTGGTTAGGGTCCTGCCCTAACCCACCTAACTTTAGAAGTTATTCATGCATTGTATACAACCATCTCTTTGTAATAAGGTTGAGTAAGTTAGCGATCAACAATTAATGTAAAAAGGGTCTCTTTATTAATTAAGACCCACTAAGAAGTTGGTGCTTGTTAATTATTTGACAATGTCAAGTAGTTAGGCTTTTGGATCTTGGAAGCCTATTTAAATATACAATTCTATGAAGGATTTTTGTCGAGAGTTATTGTAACGGAGCTCTGCTCAAGTGAAACTTCACCCTACCTCAAGAGGCCTGTGTTGCTTCTCAAAATTATTCTCATAATATGAAAGCTTATTTTCTGCCATATTTATCTTTATGTTGTCTAATGTTCTTGTTATGATCTATTCTTTCGGGATTATTGCATCTTAACCTTTGTATATCTAGTGTTGTTTTAAGTTTCAAGGGTAAAGAACACCACACGTGGTATTAGAGTCACCTTCATGAGCCAACACACCTCCAATATTTTATAGAATATTTTTTTAGGCTACAGACATATTCCAACATCTTTAAATAGCCAAAAGGTTTATTGTTCAGTGGGAAAAATTGTGACTGGGGAACACTACATCCAAAAAATACAATTAGTACTCAGTCATGTTGTACCCTCAATTGGTACAATTGTTGGAAACCATTGTAAATATTTTTGGTGCCCCTTTGAGTAGTACCACGTCAGATAGCACCTACACACAGAATCTCACTTCTGCATACCCTAAGGTATATCAGAAGTCCTCTAGGTCAACTGAAAATAGTTATAGATCACCCAACCAACAATCTTGTTTCTATAGTGGCAACGAGCACAACACTCAAGAAGAGACTCTTGCATACCTGGGTAGTCAGATAGTAGAGCTAAGGGAATGGTTGAACCTCCTTAGTTAGTGCCCTAAGACATCGGGATGAGTACTATTGTTGGACTCTGCACATATATCATAGAGCGATAGCAATTGGCAATCCTTTATCTGGAGGACCCTAGAAACCCTTCTCGCTGCAACCCGTTCGTAAAATTCTTCATTTTGTCTGCGCAGCCAATGAAACAACCAAATTCTTTGCGGGAAACCAAGAAAAATTACTACATCATTGCATCTAGCAATAATTTGGGAATTATATCAACACAGTAATATTTGACAGGGGGGTATAGCTGCCAGCTTTAAAAAATATTCTAGGGTGGAGTCCTATAAACCCTTATTTGTGACCTACTTCAAAATAATTATTACATCGTGCTAAATGTTTATATATATATATATATATATATATATATATATATATATATAAGCCCGGTGGGTTATCTCAAGTGGTTCAGTGATGTAATCGCAATCATAAGGTCTCGGGATCAAATCCTCGGGTGGCTATGCAAAGACCTCACTTGATGTCCCCATTGGGTTAGGCTCCGTAATCACGACCGATGATTTACCTCGGGTACCATCCTCAAACGAGGGGAAGTACCTAAGGATTTCCCCATGACATATTCCAACGAAAAAAAAAAAAAATATATATATATATATATATATATATATATATATATATAATAACAACATTTTTGGTTTTCTTGGGGGCATTCATTGAATCGAGCTATTTAATTTTTGGCTCAATCTTATTTTTTATTATTCAGAATTCAATTTTGATTGTAAAATAAATTAAAAATATTATGTTACATTTAAAATATAAATGCTCTTAGTAATTTTAACTGAATTTCATTCAAACAAAATTAATTTAACAACTGACGCGCATACATCTGCTTTAGAACTTTGGACACGTCATGGATGACGCATTAAAGATAAAGAACTCATCATTATCAAACATTTTAAAGTAATCAATCTTGACTTTCTGTAATGAAATTCAAGTCTAGCTTTCAAATTTGACAAATTTATAAGTCGCGCAAGAAACGTGAAACGCGTATATAGGTCAGAGTCGAGCCAGACCGAAACCCTACAAGAAATTTAAGGGTCTTGCCAAAACGGTCAAACCTGTATAGCGGAGAGAGTCCAGCCAGCCAGAAAAAATAATAACATTGGACGAAGGATATGAAAAATATACCTTTAAGAATAGAATAAATATAATAACATAAAAATAGGATTAAAAAAGAAACATTAAAACAAATACACTACATTGGACAAAGGTTATGAAAATATAAGAAAATATACCTTTAGAAATAGAATAAATATAATAACAAAAAGTATTGATCAAAGGAGAATTGAAAAGAAGAAATAGAGAAACATATAAATATTCTAATCGGTTGCGTTGGTGAGATTAATTAAATATAAAATTTTAAATATTCTAATTAGCGAGGTGAGATTATGAAAATAAGTTTGTGAAGGTGCGTGATGGATGTGTTTTAGTTTTATTATTTAATGTAATAATTAATTTATTTTTAATATAATTTTATTTTTATATATTTAATTGTTTTTGAGTTATATTAAAATTATAATAAATATTTTAATTAAATAAATTAAAAATAATTTTTTTTTAATTATTTTGAATTTAAAAATTTAATGAATTATTGATCATAAATATTTTAATATTATTTTAAAAATTAATTGTTTATTTAAAAATTTAATAAATCAAGTTTTTTAATATTTTTCTCACAATTTAGTGAGAAAACACAAAATTTCATGATGTAGTGCATTGTTTTAGATTGATTTTGAAATCCTCAAACCTTTTGAACATGATAAAACCATGAACATAATCAAGTATAACATATATGAAAAAACATCATAATTTGAATTAAATTGTTTGAAGATTTATGGTCACAACAAGGTACATTTTTTTTTTTTTGGTAAAGTGGTGGAACCTCTTCGAGTAGCAAATTTGTTTTTGGCTAAGTTACCACGAACCAAGGGCATTTAAGCCGTCAAAATCACCCACCCGGCCTGGACCGCACCAACCCTTAACATGGTTGGATTTTTTGGTATCTACGGGATTAGAACCAGCGACCTTTCCGCTTAGGGAGTGTCTTAACCATACCCCGCCACCAACTAATCTACATCTCACGGATCACAACAAGATACAATTTAATTAATATTTATTTATTTATTATATTTATTATTATTATTAATTAAAAATAACAAGGTGCATGATGGATGTGTTTTAGTTTTATTATTTAATGTAATAATTAATTTGTTTTTAAAATAATTTTATTTTTATATATTTAATTGTTTTTGAGTTATATTAAAATTATAATAAATATTTTAATTAAATAAATTAAAAATATTTTTTTTTTAAATTATTTTGAATTTAAAAATTTAATGAATTATTGATCCTAAATATTTTAATATTATTTTAAAAATTAAATATTTATTTAAAAATCTAATAAATCAAGTTTTTAATATTTTTCTCACAATTTAGTTTTAAAAAACAAAATTTCATGATGTAGTGTATTGTTTTAGATTGATTTTGAAATCCTCAAACCTTTTGAACATGATAAAACCATAAACATAATAAAGTATAACATATATAAAAAAACATCATAATTTCAACTAAATTGTTTGAAGATTTATATCCACAACAACAAGGTACAATTTAATTAATATTTATTTATTTATTATATTTATTATTATTATTATTAATTAAAAATAACAAGAATAAAGCCATAAAATGTCTATTTCTTGCTCTTCAATGCTATGTTAAGTTATTCCTAGTAGAATTCTACATATAAAATCATCAAATCCGACTTATACTTTTTAGTCCAATAAAATGAATAGGCAAGGTAATCAAAATTTAAGAATTTTTTTATTATATATTTTTAGTTAATTATTTAAAATTTTGAAAATATTGGTTAAACTTTTTTAAAAACAAATTATATTTGCTTTAAATGTTTTATTTATCATTAAAAACATTGACATAATAGAGTTGTGAAGTTCATTTTTCCCATATTATTGATGTAAAAATTGGTATTATAAGTTTTATTATTATTATTATTATTGAGTTCACACTTTGATCCAATTTAGACTAGAGAATGAATCAAGTTAAGCTTACAGATGAATAAAAAACAAATTGATACATGAAACATCTATTAATTTCCACATAAGTTGCATACCATGTTTTTCAAGTAATGGATGAAAATGAAAATGACACTGCACATGTTGGTTAGGGTCTTACCCTTGCACATGTTGGTTAGGGTCTTGCCCTAACCCACCTAACTTTAGAAGTTATTCATGCATTGTATACAACCATCTCTTTGTAATAAGGTCGAGTAAGTTAGCAATCAACAATTAATGTAAAAAGGGTCTCTTTATTAATTAAGACCCACTAAGAAGTTGGTGCTTGTTAATTATTTGACCATGTCAAGTAGTTAGGCTTTTGGATCCAGGAAGCCTATTTAAATATACAAGTCTATGAAGGATTTTTGTCAAGAGTTATTGTAACGGAGCTCTGCTCAAGTGAAACTTCACCCTACCTCAAGAGGCCTGTGTTGCTTCTCAAAATTATTCTCATAATATGAAAGCTTATTTTCTGCCATATTTATCTTTATGTTGTCTAATGTTCTTGTTCTGATCTATTCTTTCTGGATTATTGCATCTTAACCTTTGTATATCTAGTGTTGTTTTAAGTTTCAAGGGTAAAGAACACCACACGTGGTATTAGAGCCACCTTCATGAGCCAACACACCTCCAATATTTTATAGAATATTTTTTTAGGCTACAGACATATTCCAACATCTTTAAATAACCAAAAGGTTTATTGTTCAGTGGGAAAAATTGTGACTGGGGAACACTACATCCAAAAAATACAATTAGTACTCAGTCACATTGTACCCTCAATTGGTACAATTGTTGGAAACCGTTGTAAATATTTTTGGTACCCCTTTGAGTAGTACCAGATCAGATAGCACCTACACATAGAATCTCACTTCTGCATACCCTAAGGTATATAAGAAGTCCTCTAGGTCAAAGGAAAATAGTTATAGATCACCCAACCAACAATCTTGTTTCTATAGTGGCAACGAGCACAACACTCAAGAAGAGACTCTTGCATACCTGGGTAGTTAGATAGTAGAGCTAAGGGAACGGTTGAACCTCCTTAGTTAGTGCCCTAAGACATCGGGATGAGTACTATTGTTGGACTCTGCACATATATCATAGAGCGATAGCAATTGGCAATCCTTTATCTGGAGGACCCTAGAAACCCTTCTCTCTGCAACCCGTTCGTAAAATTCTTCATTTTTTCTGCGCAGCCAATGAAACAACCAAATTCTTTGCGGGAAACCAAGAAAAATTACTACATCATTGCATCTAGCAATAATTTGGGAATTATATCAACACAATAATATTTGACAGGGGGGTATAGCTGCCAGCTTTAAAAAATATTCTAGGGTGGAGTCCTATAAACCCTTATTTGTGACCTACTTCAAAATAATTATTACATCGTGCTAAATGTTTATATATATATATATAAGACCAGTGGGTTATCTCAAGTGGTTCAGTGATGTAATCGCAATCAGAAGATCTCGGGATCAAATCCTCAGGTGGCTATGCAAAGACCTCACTTGATGTCCCCATTGGGTTAGGCTCCGTAATCATGACCGATGATTTACCTCAGGTACCATCCTCAAACGAGGGGAAGTACCTGAGGGTTTCCTCATGACATATTCCAACGAAAAAAATTAATCTATATCTATATCTATATCTATATCTATATCTATCTATATATATATATATATATATCACACAACATTTTTTGGGTGGTCCCAAAATCCCTTTGTGACCCACCTCCAAAGATGTTAAATTCTAGCATAAATGCACAAGCAAGATCACTGAAAGAAACACAATCACAAGATAGACACAGATATACCCTGGGAAACCCTCATGGGGTAGAAAACCCAGCAAAGCTTTCCTCAATATAGATAATCAACCCAATACAAGATAGTAGACCACAACAAGAGCTCCTTCTCCTCCTATGCAGAACTCTCTCTCTCCTATGCGCACAATAGAAGTGTGAGAACAAGTGAGTTAAGTGAGGAACAACCTCCTCTACTTATACTTGTTTTCCAACTGACTTTTTACCCTATGAGGATGACTTGTCAAATTGAGTCTAATAACCTCCGATAAAATAACTTTGGGCCAATCCCTACATAGGAGATCTAATAACCCTAGTTCCCATAATCCAATGGAGGAATAAACATCTCCGGATATACAATAGAGTCCCGTCGGAGGAATAAAACATCTCCGGAATAATACAAATATAATATTCTTTGAAGTTACAATATTTCAACACTCCCCCTTAACGAGAAGGATATTATAACAAAAACTACAGGAGCAAGGAGTCATCGACTACATGATACATGATACATCTATAAATCATTGGAAGCTTTCTTTATACATCATCAGTAACTCAAACAGTTACTGGAACATCTTCAAGATCTTTAATACTGGAACATCAACATCTTCAGTACTAAGTCTTCATCTTCTGCAGCACTCGAACATCTACATCATCATCACACGATCATCAACATCATCATCACACGATCATCGGCATCATCATCACACGATCATCAGCATCGTCATCACACGATCATCAGCATCGTCATCAACTGGATCCACTCGATCATCAGTACAACAACAGCATATCCTGCAATACACATGAACCAATTACGGGATGATCAATCCCTCTCACTTTAGGACATAGGTCCAAGGATGATACAATCCTAATCCACTTACGGGATGATCAATCCCTCTCACTTTAAGACATCTCTCATGTCTATGGACGATGCAATCCAGATCAACTTACAGGATGATCAATCCTTCTCACTTTAAGACACCTCACCATGTCTAGGGACGATGCAATCCCAATCTACTTACAGTATGATTAGTCCTTATCACTTTAAGACACCTCACCATGTCTAGGGAGGATGCAATCCCAATCTATTTATAGGATGATTAGTCCTTATCACTTTAAGACACCTCACCATGTCTAGGGAGGATGCAATCCCAATCTATTTATAGGATGATTAGTCCTTATCACTTTAAGACACCTCACCATGTCTAGGGACGATGCAATCCCAATCTACTTATAGGATGATTAGTCCTTATCACTTTAAGACACCTCACCATGTCTAGGGACGATGCAATCCCAATCTTCTTACAGGATGATTAGTCCTTATCACTTTAGGACATAAGTCCAAGGATGATGCAATCCTAATCCACTTACAGGATGATCAATCCCTATCACTTTAGGACATAAGTCCAAGGATGATGCAATCCTATCATGTACATTGTGAACCAAACGCTTAGGGACGATGCAGTCCTATATACGTCCACTAAGGACCATATTCTCGGAGACATCTGTCTACGGATCACTTTAGGACTGAAGTCCAGGGATGATACAATCCTCATCGTTCACTAGGAACCGCATTCTCGAAGACATCTGTCTACGGATCACTTTAGGACTGAATTCCAAGGATGATACAATCCTCCATCAACCTCATCGTCGGAACATGCAACCTCATCTTCAACCTTATAGTTGAAATAGGTAGGCACATCATCGATACAGTATCCTCATCAATACATGTATCATTAGTATGTATCATCAATACAAGTATCCTCATCAATACAAGTATACACATCATCAATACAAGTATCCTCATCAATACAAGTATACACATCATCAATACAAGTATCCTCATCAATACAAGTGCATATGCAAGTATTCTCATCAATACAAGCAAACATAACATAGATGCAAGTATCCTTATCAATACAAGCAAACAAAACATAGATGCAAGTATCCTCATCAATACAAGCAAACATAACATAGATGCAAGTATCCTCATCAATACAAGCAAACAAAACATAGATGTAAGTATCCTCATCAATACAAGCAAACATATAATCTAGATAAGCAATCTCATCATTAATATAGGTATCCACATTGATACCAGTACCCAAATATATCTTCATCTATCATATCACTCCCCCTTTCGAGGAGAGTCCTTTTGAACTACACCAAGCTTGTCTCGGAAATGCTCAAACTTTACACGAGACAGAGGTTTGGTTAGTATATCAGCAACTTGCTCGTCCGTGCTCACATATTCGAGCTTGATAGCTCCTTTTTGCACCATATCCCGTATATAGAAATAACGGATCTATATGTGTTTTGACTTATCATGAAATACTGGATTCTCAGTCATCTTGATACAACTCTGGTTATCACACAGAATCATAGTGGGTTCCATCTCTAAGTCAAACAGTCCTGATAATAACTTACGAAGCCATACTCCTTCACAACTGGCAGAGCAAGCAGCTATGTATTCTGCTTCAGCTATGCTGAGAGCCACACTAGACTGCTTCCTACTATACCACGAGATCATAGCATATCCCAAACAATAACATCCTCTCGATGTACTCTTCCTGTCTGATACACTTCCTGCCCAATCAGCATCAGTGTAGCCATGCAAATTTAAATCATGATGTCCACTATAGTAAAGACCAAAATCTATCATACCTTTTAAGTACCTCATCACATGTTTTGCAGCTATCATGTGAACTCTTCTAGGTTCCACCAGATACTGACTCAAGGTATTCACAACAAAACATATGTCTGGTCTAGTGTTAGTCAAATACATTAATGATCCAATAATCTGTCTATACAGAGTTATGTCCACTAAGTCTGATGAGTTATCTACTAATAACTTCAAGTTGGAGTCCATGGGAGTGGCCATGGCTTTACAGTCCAACATATTGAATCTTTTCAAAATCTCCACAGCATACTTACCCCGATTTAGAAAGATTCCTTTTGGGTCTTGCCATACTTCCAGGCCTAAGAAGTAGTGCATCAATCCGAGATCTTTCATCTCAAATTCTGAAGAGAGCTTCTTCTTGCACTCGATAATCTGTCTCTCATTTCCAGTTAGAAATATATCATCTACATACAATAATAATATAACAGGTTCATCATTCATAACTTTGAGATAAAGGTTAGGATCAACTTTACTCTTGGTAAAGCCCATGTTTATCAAGAAATTGTCAATCCTTTCGTACCAAGCTCTAGGAGCTTGCTTCAACCCATACAAAGCCTTCTTCAGTTTGCATACATGAGTTCTTTCATCTTCTACCTCAAATCCAAGTGGTTGTTCTATGTACACTTCTTCTTCAATTACACCATTCAGGAAGGCTGTCTTAACATCCATCTGGTGTAGTTTCCATTTCAACATCGATGCAAGTGCCATGTTAGCTCTAATGGAATTGTACCTAGCAACTGGTGCAAGTGTTTCTTCATAGTCAGTTCCCTCCTTTTGAGAGAATCCTCTGGCTACAAATCTTGCCTTATATTTTTCAATGCTACCATCCGCAGCATGTTTTATCTTGAATATCCATTTGGAGGACACTACACTTTTATCTTTTGGTTTGGGAACTATATCCCAAACATCATTTTTCATTATTGACTGGTATTCTTCTGTCATTGCTTCTACCCATTCTTTCTTCTGAACTGCTTCTTCATAGCTAGTAGGTTCCTGAGGCACTAGATTACACATCAAAGCCATATAGTTGGATACTAGCTTTGGTTTCTTCCTTTCTCTAGTGGAGCCTTCAGGAGCTCCATACTTTTCAACTCCTTGAATAATGTCTCTGGCCCATGCTGGCCTTCTTTTTCTTGATAAGTTTGTAATGGGGGGTTCTTGTGGTTCTAGCAAGTCATGGTCTTCAGGTGTAGTATCTTCAGGAATGGGTGTAGCCTTTGTGATCCTGGAAGGTGTGTCTTCTTCATAGATTTCTTCATGTTGGCACTTCCTAGATCTCTTGAGAGTTGCTTCTTCATCAAATGTCACATCCCTACTAATTTCCATATGATGAAAACATGGGATGTAAATTCTGAATGCTTTGGATGATTCACAATATCCAATAAATATTCCCTTCTTTCCAGAAGGATCCAACTTGGTTCTCTTTTCTTTTGGAATGTGAATGTATACAGGACATCCAAATATTTTAAGATGACTTACCTTAGGCTTCTTTCCTGTGACACTTCTTCTGGAGTTTTGAAATCAAGAGCACAATGGGATAGTCTATTTTGTACATAGACTATTGTTCTAGCTGCTTCAGCCCATAAATACATAGGTAGGTCTTGATCATGTATCATTGTCTTTACAACTTCCATGATGGTTCTATTCTTTCTTTCTGCAACACCATTTTGTTGGGGATTGTAGGGAGTAGTTAGCTCTCTCTTGATTCCAGCTTCTTTACAGAAATCTTCAAAATCTTTTGAAGTATATTCTCCGCCATTATCTGTTCTGAGTATTTTAATTTTCTTTTCTGAATGATTTTCCATCAATGCATTGAACTCTTTGAACTTTCCAAAAACTTCATTCTTCCCTTTTAATAAGTATATCCAAGTCTTCCTTTAATAGCCATCAATAAATGTGAGATAGTATTCATATCCACTTAAAGATGTAGAGGGCATTGGTCCACATACATCTGAATGGATCAATTCCAAAATGTTTTTTGTCTTTGTTTCACTCTTTGGAAATGGGTTCTTGATGTTCTTCCCTTTTGCACATCCTTTGCATGTGCCATCATGGTCAACCTTTAAGTCTGGTAGACCTACAACTACCTTGCTTACATGAGGTAGTGCCTTGTAGTTAATGTGAGCAAGTATCCTATGCCATAGCTCATTTGGGCTAGTGACTTCATGTACAAGGGCAGCTTCTGGATGACCCTTGAGCTTGTACAAACCTCCTTCCTCTTCACCAATAACAATTGCATCCTTAATAGAATTACCTTTGGACCACATTAATACTTGTCCATCAATGAATGCAACTCTATAGCCTTTCTTGTCCAATGCTGAGATGGAAAGCAAGTTCTTCTTCAATCCTGGAACATACAAAACTTCCTTCATCTTCATGGGAGTTCCAGAATCAAGTTTGTAGTTTGCTTCACCAATTCCCTTGATGGGATATTGATAGTTATCTCCTAGAGATACCTTTTGTCGGGAGGTCTTTTCTTCAAGTTTTGATAGAGTCTTATTTTGTCCTGTCATGTGCTTTGAAGCACCACTATTGATAACCCATGTACCTTTTCCAGGTGTTATAGATCCAAAGAGTGTGAAGAATAGAACATACTCTTCTGCATCTTCTTCTTCACTTCTTCTAGATCTTTTCTTGAAGAAGGTCCTTTCTTCATCTTCTTCTTCTCTTCTAAGTCTTTTCTTGTGAGGCATTTCTTCCTCTTCAACTTCTTCTTCACTATCATATTTTGCAAGATGTGCTTGATGTCTTTTGTGGTGAGTACCCTTTTTCTTCTTCAGAGGACAGTCCTTAGCAATGTGTCCTATTTTGTGACAAGTAAAACATTGGAATGAGGAGTAATCTCTTCTTTGATTAGATCCTCTTTTCTTTTGAAATCTTTGTGGAGGATGAGACTCCTTGTGACTATCCTTCTTAAAGTAGGATTGATTCCTTCTTCTCTTAGTGTGGGTGGCCAAGGCTTGGTCATCTTCCTTGAGCAATGCTTCTCTGTTCACAACCCTGGCTTCCTCTTGAATGCAATCCTCCCAAACCACATCAAACTTCATACTGTCTTTTCTGGCACACATGGTTTGGATGAATGACTCCCAAGGTATAGTGAGACCATTTAGAGTAGTCATGACTAGTTCATCTTCATCAAGGGTATCTCCAATAGCATCTAGTTGTTCTTTGAACTGAGAAACCCTTGAGAAATAGTCTTGAATAGATTCTCCTTTATTCATCTTGGTGTTCTTCAATTGAGCTCTCAGGTTCATCTTCTTGTTGATGTTCTTTCCCTCATACATTCTGGAGAGAGCATCATACATTTCCTTTGGGGTCTTCTTGGATACCACTTGGGGAATCAAGTGGTCCTTAATAGAATCAACAATGATTCTCTTTGCCATAGTCAAATCTTTCCTGTACTTCTCTTTAGCTTCATCTTCTGTAGGTTCTGCAATCTCATCTTTGATATAATGGGCAAGATCATTCTCTTCAAGAATGAGACCAATTCTATATTTCCATGCTCGAAAATTCTCTAAACTCTCTAGCTTGTCTTCAAGCTTAGTACTTGGGGCCATCTTGCCCAGGGGGTCACTAAAAATTAAAAATTCCAAAATGAAAAACTGACCTTACCAGGAGATTGGATTGACTGAGGCGAGGTGACTGATGTACTTACTTTCTGGAAACTTCAATTTTTCAGCCTCCAAACTTGACCAGCGAACTTCGGATCTGCTGTAGAATTCTGGTTCTGGTTTTCTGGTTTTATCGCACTTTTGTCAAACTAGGGTTTGAATTTCCCGGAGTTCTACCCAACCAAAAAGTTCGATCTAGGGCTCAAAAGATTGGTTTTGAGAAGGGCTATCCAGCCATGTAATGAAAATTCAACAATACCAACTTTTTGCAGAAACCCTAATTTTCACCGGAGAGAGAGATAGAGATATTTTCACCTTGTGAAAGATGTCCTATTCAGGCTAGCTATGATATCATGTTAAATTCTAGCATAAATGCACAAGTAAGATCACTGAAAGAAACACAATCACAAGATAGACACAGATATACCCTGGGAAACCCTCATGGGGTAGAAAACCCAGCAAAGCTTTCCTCAATATAGATAATCAACCCAATACAAGATAGTAGACCACAACAAGAGCTCCTTCTCCTCCTATGCAGAACTCTCTCTCTCCTATGCGTACAATAGAAGTGTGAGAACAAGTGAGTTAAGTGAGGAACAACCTCCTCTACTTATACTTGTTTTCCAACTGACTTTTTACCCTATGAGGCTGACTTGTCAAATTGAGTCTAATAACCTCTGATAAAATAAATTCGGGCCAATCCCTACATAGGAGATCTAATAAGCCTAGTTCCCATAATCCAATGGAGGAATAAACATCTCTGGATATACAATAGAGTCCCGTCGGAGGAATAAAACATCTCCGGAATAATACAAATATAATATTCTTTGAAGTTACAATATTTCAACAAAAGACTCCTTGCATCATGATGATAATTTTGATATATATCTCTCACAACCCTTTTTTGGTGGACCTGAACCTTATTCCGTTGGTGTTCCTATTTTTCAACTTGTATGGTACACACCCACAACCAATCCAATATAAAGAATGCCAACCTGAATCCACCCCAACCTAATCCACCTCCCGACCTTCAATCCAAATGGCTCAGGACTTTGGGTCTTGTCATAATGGATTTCAAGGCAATCTATCTCAAATTTTCTCAAGATATGCACATGCATCACCTCCATGGAATTACTCCTAGTTCTTAAAAAATTAACTCATCTCATTGTATGGAGAAATTATTCAATAAAGGCCACTCAGGTGTGATTGCTCGGCTCCATATATTCACACTAGATATTCACCCTAACTTGGAATAGGTCCTCCCCTGGTATCAACAGGTTTACGAGGCACCCAAAGGTTTACCTTCATCCCATGGGGACATGACCATGAAATTACTTTAATTCTAGGTAGTCAACCCCCCAATGTCCACCCTTACCACCACACTTTTGCATAGAAGAATGAAATTGAAAACATCATTCAGGAATTACTGGAGGCTGGTGTTATTTGTCCTAGCACAAGCTCTTATTATTCTATGATGGTTATGGTCCTCAAAAAGGAAGGACATTGTCCTATGTGTCTTGATTTTCAAGCTCTCAACAAATAAACCATCAAATATAAATTCCCCATTCCTATTATTGATTATCCCTTAGACAAGTTGCATGGAACCAAATTCTTCACCAAAATCAACCTTCACTCGAGATACCATCAAATTAGGATGAAAGAGGTGGATATACCCAAGACCACATTTTTCACTCATGATAGTCATTCTAAGTTCTTGGTCACACCCTTCACTTTTCAAATCCCCGCGAATAAGATCTTCCACCCCTTCCTCCACTGTTTTGTCTTGCTTTCCTTCGATGGCATCTTGGTCTACAGCCCCACTTGGGAAATCCACCTCCAACACGTTTCTCATATCTTGCAATTGTTACAGGACCACTAGTTATTTGTGAAACACTCCAAATGTTCTTTTGGGGTGACTGAGGTTGAATACTTGGGCCATATTGTGTGTCAAGATGAGGTAAGGGTGGATCTCAATAAAGTGGAAGCTATGAAGAATTGGACCTGCCCCAAGTCTATCAATATCTTGAGAGGTTCCTTGTAATTACTGGATACTACAGTAAGTTTGTACCAAATTATGGGAAGATTGCAACTCCTCTTAAAACATTTCTAAAAAAGAACGCTTTCTCATGGAATGAGGTAGCAGAGTAGGCCTTATCCACCCTAAAGAAGGCTATGTGTATCACGCCTATATTATCCAAGAAAATCATATTAGAATGTGATGCCTCTAGTTGTGGCTTGGGGGCAGTCTTACTACAAGATATATAGATGTCCATTAGCCTTCACTAGTAAGCATATTTGTGATCGAAACTTGGGAAAGGCCACCTATGAGAAAGAAATGATGGCCATCCTTCACATTGTTGATACCTAGTGACCATATTTAATCGACTCACATTTCCATATCAAGATTGACCATCATATCCTCAAGTATTTCTTGGAACAATGATTGTCCACCCTAGAGAAACATAAATGGGTTACTAAGACGTTGGGTTATGATTATGAGATCATATATAAGAAGAGTCATGACAATGTGGTGGCATATGATTTGTCCAAGAAAAATTTTTATAGGTGTCCTCTGGTCATTGGTTCTGGTAACATTGGGTGCATTTCTAGGAGCTGTAAAATTCTGCTATTGATTATTTCTGGGACTGTTTCCTTGGAAATTTCTATTTGGAAATTTTTTCTTTTGAAAACCAGAATTTCCATTGAACCTGAAATTCTTCTTCTTCAGCTCAAAGTTGCTGGGTTTATTATTTTTCCAGTTAGATATCCCTTCTCTTTTCTGATTCTGTTCATAGCAAAAGGTTGCTTTCCTCATGGCTTCTTCTAAGGTCTTTGGATTGTCATACTCTATTTTGTCCTTGATGTTGAAAGGTAGACAACTCATAAACCTCTGAATCTTTGGTTTCTCCTCCACAAGGTATGGCACATACCTTAGCAAATTTAGAAATTTGTTGTTCAACCCTTTCATATTCATGGTTCCCAGTCTTAAATCATAAAATTCCTTGGAATTTTCTTCGTAATATTGTTCAGATAGGAACTTCTTCTTGAAGTACCATTTAAAAGTGCTCCAATTCACATCCTTGTACTTGATGCCCTTCACTCTTTTGATGTCTTACCACCAAATGTATGCCTTCCCAATCAGGTTGTATATGGCCATCTTTGCTTTCAATGATTCTGAATAATCATAAATTTGAAAGTATTTCTTCATGCTAGAAAGCCATGCTTCAACTGTCTCTCCTTTCTCAGTTTCACCATTGAAGGTTGGGGGTTTGATCTTCTTGAACTCCTCAGAAATCTGCTCATACTGTTTATGGCTTTTTCTTTTTGGTTTGTAATACCCTTCGTTGCTACCACTTGAATAATTATGTTTCTTTTTACATATCTCAATGGTAGCTCCTGATGATGTTGAACTGTTATTCTCATCATCAGTTTTCACTTTCTTACCCTTGTTCCCATGAGGTAAGTCTTCAATCTTGGAGGTATTTTCAACCCTTCTATCTTGTTCATCAGTTGGGCACTGATCGAATAGTACTTGGTTTAGTTCCTCTTGTGCCTTCAGAATTCTCTCATTATGTTGTTTAATAGATCTTATTTCTGCTTTCAACTCTTGAAATGCACGTAACAATTCTGATGAATTGTCATTCAATTCACCATGGACTTCTTCTTCATAATGTTGTCCAGTGCTATTATTGGTATGATTGGTCGGTCCAAATCTGTCCTCCATGTGTTCATCTGATCCTTCCATACCTGTAATTTAGAAAACAATTTTCTGTATAAAAAAATAATTTAACTTGAATTAGTAAAGATTTCTGCTGTCATAAAAACTTTCTGTTGCGTGTCCTTTGGACCTTTCAGGCTGAGAGTTCAAACATGAGCTCTGATACCACATCTAACATCCCAAAATTTCACAAAAATTTAAAAATTTTCACTGTAGCTTTTAATGCTTATATTAACTGTGCGGGATTATAATAAATGCTTCTATGTCGTCTTGTTGTACTAAATGTTTGTAACGATCATAATTGTATTGTTTGCGACATGATATTGAATATCTATATTCGATGCTATTAGATGTTCTTCTCATCTCAACCATATTACTTACATCAATGTTCAACCAATATAATGTTATAAGTGCTAACTGTTATTCTTCTATTTGATGATGAAGGGGTCCTAAGGGTACCCTAAGGATTACTTAGCATTCATGCTAAAGCATTTGAATCGTTCCTTTCATAGATTACATGTAAGGGTGTTAATGTTTACGAAGTGTGATCGAAGAATTCCTAACTAGTTTCAGTAATCTCCAAATGTCTTAATGATTTTAGAGAATAATAATGAAATGTATCTGGGTGAGATCTCTTCAGTTATAATCTGGTTTTCATAACAAAAAGTATGTTTGTTATACTTATTCTTATTTCCCGTACTAGTGATTTCATACTTTGTTCAAAATATATACAGGTTCATGTTATCATGATGTTTCTATTAAATGCGAACTGTAAATAAATATCATGCATATCCTTTGACATAATAGCTATATGCAACTGTTGTGCATTTCTATGGTGCAAGAACTATATGCAAAGTTACATGCATATCCTATAGTGTGAACTATATGTATTTTCACATAATTCCTAGAATGTACACTATATACAATTTCTTTGTATTATCTATAGCCTAAAACTATATGCATAATATATGCAATTCCTATTACATAAACTCCTATATGCATAATCTATGTAATTTCTCATAACATCGAAACTATATGTAAATCCTATATCAAACATATAGCATCGACATTATATGCAATTTCTTTATGTAATAAGTTATGTCTTGGTTCAATATGAAATGATGTGAATATAAGTGCGTTCATGTGAACCTTAGAATATAGAGTCGATACCTAGCTAATGCATTAAGCTAAGGTAAACTATGACTTATACTATTGTATGTATTGACAGGCTTGTAACATAACTATTGAGCCAAGCGTGATGTGGATAGGGTAATTAATACTGTAATGATTACTTGCTGGCAGGCTTTCGAATCAATCGTTGGCCTTTAATACTCCCATCAACCGGATTCAGTGGAATATCACCATGGCTTCCATCGTGGTTCATAACACATGCAGGTAATGTGATAGGGCAGTCAACGTGGTCGAGTTGTATTTGATCTAGCTTGAGGGTTGTCCTAGCTATCTCCATGGTGGCAATGGTTATTAATTAGGTTTTAATGTAGCTGGTGATTCGAATCACGATGTGCTGTGATGAACATTCTCCACCATTGATCATGTGAGATTATTGGACTTTGGTCTTAACCCTAAACTCCATTACATTTACGAGGTTCTTGTTTCCTTTCGCATTCATTGTGTTGGGAGGTGGCTCTGTGGAGAGGCCGACAGGCCGAGAAACTCCAGGATTTTGTTAGCAGGTTCTTTGGAGTTTCTCCACGATTCGAACCCGTGACTTGTTGGGTTTTCTGATACTAGTTGATAGTTTAAAGGGCCGAACCATCTGTGAGAGTTTACAACAATAGTTTTAGAGTTGGAATGACTCCAGAGTTGGTGATAGCTCTACGTGTAGGTTGATCCAATACTCGATTTTTCTTGGATGTCGAGTGATAGTTCTCAGAGTTTCTTTCCAACCTTCGTTGCAATCAGTGGTGGAATGATGGATACAGTTTACAGTGGCTATGGTGTTACTGCTCCAGCGATATATATTTAAAGGTAATGTTTCAGTTCGAAACCTGTCTCCTTCTAAAATGTTTTAAGATTTGTAGCTATTTCTATTTCGCCATAATGAAACTTATTTCATGTCACTTGTTTTGACCATACCTTAATCATGTGGCAAGTTCCTTTGTCGTTCAGTTCCCAAGCTCGAGTTTGGTTAACTTGCAGCTATATTAAGAAATGGTAAGCTTCGATTGTTACCCTGTTGCTTCGGTTAGGTGACTATTGGATCTACATGTGTTCTTAGCCGAGACTTCATGTTTATATTTGGCTATGGGAAGTGATTGACATCGAAATATTGTGAGCTGTTTGGCATCCTGGGGAGGATGAAATCCTCAACCCATTCAGCGTTAACCTGTGGTGTTGTTTTTCAGCCTAGATAATTTGTAAAAGAATGTAACTGCTGAGAGGGTTTTGTCCCTCGGCTAAACTGGATATACAAATATTTTGGTTCCTGTAACTTGAAGATGTTTACCTGTGTTGAAAACTTTGAGCCATGCTCTAGGTTTGTGATAATTTAATGTTTGAACTATTGTACGTTTATAATGGCTACGTGCCAAAGGTTTCGACCTTGTTCCTTGCAATCAAAACCCTACCCTGTAGGTTTCGATGGTAGGCTTTGATAGTTCTGTGTTTAACTAAAAACTATGCTATCATTTCGGTAATGGCTGAGAGCCAAACTCAATGTTTTTGATTTGAAAACTTTGAAACCCTAACCTTTACAATTCAGGGAGTGACTGTAAAAAAAAAATGTAATGTCGAACTTGAAATAAATCCTAGTGTTCATCAAATTTTATGGTTTGTTTCAATTAATGTTTATGTACGTATTCAATGATGTTTCAACATGAAATCTTAATCTATTTGGAAACTGATAATATATGAGTTGTTATTTCGAATATAAGGGTTTGGCCAAAGAGTTGTTAAGGATGCTAAATGATAAGTGAAAAAGAGCTGGGGTTTCACCTATGATGAAAATGTTTGAATTTAATAACTAAATCAAAATATGAGATATGGATACTGAAATGAAAAAGTAATATACAGTGATGCTATTATTTGCGAATGATAAGTATCTATTTAGCGTTATATGTACTGAGTAGCAACTCTGTGTAAAAAGAATATTTAAATTGCAGCTGTTGAATTTTTATGAATGATGATGCTTGAAATAAGTGGAATTATAACACCTTACTATTGGAAAGAATAATAATAGAATGCATAGCATTAGCTTTCAAAAAGGAAAATAGATAGTGATAATTGAAAACCCTAGTTCTGTGCAAAGATGACATGTTTACTTTTGTTACCAAGTAAAGAAAATGCTACAATATCTGTTTTATGATATGTTGTTCTATATTCTGAGTTTTAGACATATATAGTTGATATTGCAGATTTAAAAGAAACACCACAATGTTAGTCTAATCATTCACTTGGCATTCTGACCATCATTCATCTATCTTAATTATACTTCTTTGTACTAGAGTACTATACATAAAACAGTATGGGGGGAAATACAAAGAAGATATTTAATCAATCATCTCATTTACTTAACCATCATTATACAAAATCATACCTAGGTCAGAAATTGAAACAGTTACTTTTGTATGCCATTAACTGTAATTACTAAATCTACAAATGCAAAAAATCATTTAACTACTTATAGGATGAAATAACAAATAGAACTTGTAACTGTAGATAGGGCAGACAGACACCCAAGGAGGCTATTCCACCCAACCTACTCCTGAAGATAGCCAAATTACTTGCCTTAGGACCCTCTAGCTTGTTCACTGAACCACTAGGATGAAGAATCTATAGAAGCTTTAGGTCATCAACTTCCAGCAACAATGTAGATCATCCAGTCATATAGACTTAGCAGTCAAAGAGACCTGCTCCAGCACCTCTCGTTTCCTTCTCAGAATAATTTCAACAGACTCACAATGCACTTCTACTTAGCCTCCCTATTTGAATCTCTCAGTGATCACCTGATACACTTGAGGAATTATTTCTGCAGAAAAAATTATTATGGAGCTCCCTGCTCAATTCGAATTGCCTTCTCTAGGATGCCTAGGCCTTTTTAGTGGTTAACTTGGTCATTAATGAGCTAACAACTCTATTCCACCCACCTAGGGGATAATGCCACAATTTTAGGGGTATTTTTCCCATAACCAACAGCTAGTGGTGGAGTGAAAATGCTAACACCTGCCCCATGCCTTCTAACAACTTCCATTCCTCCTAGTAGGTCAGTGAACACTCATTTAATAATTCCCTTGGTGTTTGTCTCCTATTTTAATTTATTAAATAATAATAATATGTCATTACAATCATCCTTGACCAGATTTGATCATAATTACAAAACTTTGTAATTATAATTTAACATGATGTTTTTGCAATAAAATAAATAGTCTCAAAATTTGGGTAGGTGACATAAGAGGCCATTCCTAGTCCCTATGGGGTTGAGGAAGCAATAACTAGCTAGATCATGGGAAAGGATGGATGAGGATTGAGCTAGAAAGCATGAGTGAACTAGATCCTTTCATGTCTCTTTCTTCTAGTTGACAAATGCATACATGTTGGGTGAGATACAACACTGGAAATTAAAATTTGTTGTGATAAATTCTTTCTGTGTATGACTAATTGTGAGCTCGTAACAAGTACACATCTTTATAATATCTCTACATGTTATGTATTATGAGTGACATTTATGATTTATTTATGATATTTTTTCACATGATATTGTAATGTACCAAGAGAGGATAATATGAGATACCTATGTAGGTACCTAAGGGGATAATTCTATCTATTGATTCCATCTATGTTAAATAAATCTCATGAAGTAGTTGTTGTGTGAAAATAAATAATTGTAAGAAGGCGTATTAGAAGGTTTTTCCTACTAGAAATTTCCTTCTCTAGAAAGTACCCAGAAGGTTCCACCTACTAGAAAGTTCATTCTCTAGAGAGTGCCTAGGAAGTTTGATAGAAATTATATAAAGAAGTAGAAGCAATGTAATGAGATATCTTATGAAGTATTGA
The DNA here is from genome assembly GCA_027924585.1 of Larix kaempferi. Lineage (NCBI taxonomy): Eukaryota > Viridiplantae > Streptophyta > Pinopsida > Pinales > Pinaceae > Larix > Larix kaempferi. The sequence continues at coordinate 54,978,019 of BSBM01000753.1, forward strand.
TAAATTATGTTGTAGAAAGCATGGCTTGTAGAGTGATTCCTTCCATAAGGAGTACTTAATGTTGTTACCCTACCTTAAGGGTCTTGGTCTCTACACTATTGTGTTCATTATCTTGTGGTTTATTTTTTGGATCTATTATGTTATCTCCTATATTGTGGCTTCGTATCTGTTAAGGAACACAACATTTGTATCATAGCCCAGTTCTTACCTCAAAACTCCCCTAATGAGTGGGGAATAATTTTTAAAATATTTTTGCAAACTTTTTTGAGGAAAAAAAGGATGGTGGTATTCAAATCAATTTCTGAAAATATATGTGTTGAATTTGAATAATATAATTGTATACTTCATTTCCTACTGCAAAAAAAAAAAATTCAGAAAAACAATACTTTCATTTTATAGATGAAGCAAATTTATTGGGTCAAACAATTTGCTTTGAGGAGCTATTCAAAAATTTAGATGAAGCATATGAACAACTATTTTTAGATAGGTGGTTTCATGATGTGAATATTGATTAAAATAACACAAAGGGTTTATTTTCATGTGACAACTTCCTATTGCATGTTCATGAATGTATTAAACAAGAGAAGGTCATTGTTTCTACAAATACCTAGTAGCAATCATACTTTCATCAATGTTAAATTGGCTAAAAGATTGCAAGTCCTCGCAAAGAATATTCAAAGAACACAAATTAAGGGTGAAAATGTTCAATTTTTTAAATATTTAAAGGTTACTATAGACAAATATTATTTGTTTCATTCAGATTTTTTTTCTATAGATATGAACAATGTGGATATTGTTCTGGGATATCCTTGCATTAACTTAGTTGGTACAATTAATATAAATGTACAAAAGAAGTTTGTGAATATTTTCTACAAGAAAAATAAAATCACATTGCATGATATTTATGTTGCTTAAGGTCCCAAGGTGACACATGAATTTTTGCAATGCATACTAATATATCAAATGAAAAGTTTGAGGCTAAATCAAAAGAAGGAAAATATACAAAATAACATAGAAGGAAGAAGAATTTAACTAGGATATACAAGCATAAAAGGAAACATAGGTTGAAGATTGAAATAAAGTAGAACCAATAGCTAAGGTTGATATGTATCTCCACCCACACTACCATGAGAAATAATAGTCATCAAGGAAAGGTTGGGAGCATCACAAAAATGGAACCAAAAAGGAAACTAGCATGAAGACACATGGTGGACTAAAAGTAATACATAGAGATGTTAGATAGCGCAATGACAACATAGAACCAAGGGAAAAACCAAGATAAAGATTGAGGTGGAAAGGAAGAAGTTGGACCCCATGTCTACATTTTTAGTAGGTTGGATGGATGTTCGTGCTTGGTACCAATTGGCCACTACATGACATGTTGAAAATAACTAAAAGGTCAAAATTGCATTAGCAATTTTATTTGCTTCAACTATGACTTAACCCCATTTTAATTAAACTTAAACTTCCCAGTGAGAATATATACAAAAATGTGACTATTGGTTTTCCATAGTGTGATTATTGGTTTTCAAAAGTGTTATTATTGGTTTCCAAAATTGTGACCATCGGTTTCCAAGAGTGTGATCATCGGTTTCTAAAAGTATGATTGTTGTTTTTTGAAAGTGTCATTATTGATTTTCAATGTTGTCATTATAAATTTCCAAAAAATTGATTATCATTTTCAAAACTTACTCATAATCATTACAATTTCTATGATTATTGGATTTCGTGAGTTTAACATGTCTGTTTTAATATTCACATAAATTCCTATACAACGATGAAGTATATTGTTTAGTGAGAAAGGACATGTGCTCTTTCTTCTCATCACCAAAGTTCCTAAATTTTAGTCCCATTCACATGAATTACTAAATTGTGAGAAACGGCTTGTGCTCTTTCTCTTCATCACCCCAATGTTCACATTTTGACATATCGTAGGTTCTATGCCTCCTCATATGCATAATATAGTACATTTTTGAAACATTTTGGCTCATGGTTACTCTAACACCTTGTTGATATCTGAACCTATCTAAAGGGTAAGAGTCAACCTCATAGGTTGGTCTGAAATGGAAATTGATATTTTCCATATGTGTTTATAGAGGTGGTACTCCTCTTTTCTCACTTAGAAAAAACAGTTATATCAATTACATAAATGTATTTGCACTAATGCAAAACGCCTGAGAATGGACTAGGTGGTATAAACAAAATATTCAAATAATGTCCAAGTGAAAATGAATATTAAATAAATTCTTTTAATTCCACCACAACCATTCCACACATTTGACAAGTACATGGGAAAATAATATAAAAAATACACATCGAACACATTTGAGAAGCATAGCAAGTCCATTTTCAGATAAATCAAAAAATGATTCATGACATTCACAAGGAAAGAATCTGCGTGAAGACCCATCCTCAATATTTCTTGCTTTAATATGACTAAATACAAATGATGAAGTAATCACGGAATTGAATAGCACAAACAAGTTGAATGAATTCATTTAATATCTTATTTTCCATTGATATTTACAACATATTACAAAATGTTTGCCTGGTATAGTAATAGAGTAATTTGGAGAGAAATTACATCCTAGGTCAAGAGAAAAAATATCATTATATTTATTCAAACATACCAAGAGGCCTCATTCATCATCACATGTATTTCCCACTTATTGTTGATATATCTTAATGGCAATATGTCCCTTTTCATTTATTTTTACTTTATCTTCCTTTTCATTGCTCGTAATTTCCATTCCCATATTATACTATCAGCATCAATGATATCATCTTTATCTTGTCCAACTATCCAGTCTTTAGTTTTTTTATCCCAACTTGCATATCCTCCATTCGGTTTCCACCATTGAACTAAAACCTGATAGATATCCATATTAGCCACATCTTTGTAGACATCACCTAATGCCTTTCCTAACCATATTGGATTATTATCACTTGGTCGTACAGTGAGCATATGAGCTTTCTTCACATATTTCCTTGGATCAAATTCTTATGTAGGCTTGCTGCAGGAAGGACCCACATATATTTCATCAATAGTATGGACCCTTTGACCCAAGTAATCATCCATGAGATAAAGGTTTTGTTGAGTATTGTTGTTGGTGTTTGATTCTTGTCTTGTTTTTTCCAGAAGGAACCACTTGGCCTTACCTAATTAACTAAGGGAACATCTAAAGCCTCCAAAACATTTTCCTAGTATGTTATATTTGGAATCCAATATTCTTCCCCTCCATCTTCCATTATTGCACTGAAATGAGTACAATATATGAATTTATTCCTTTCTTCAAATATTCAATGTCTTTCATTGTTTCGAATGGTGACAATCAAGGTTCCCCCATAGGAATTCTCTACTTTCCATCAGCCCCATTTTTCCATATATTTATGAAATGAAACCAATGTTCATCTCTAATAGTCACCTTATATTGCATTACAGGGGTGCCGTCAACCATAATGAATTTGAAGTATTGGGGTGATTTGTTACCCACAATATTCTAACTTCCATCCAATAATTTTTTTCCCACTAAGGCCTTAAATTCGTAAACCTCCTTGATCAAGTATAGAGTGAAATTAAAATTATCTTGAGTTTCTCTATAATTATCCATGATTTGTGGTAGCGATAATATATCTTGTCTTTTCAATTGAGTTGAAAACCTCCCTTATGCTCCATCTATATCTTCATGAGTGTGACCAATTGGAAGGAATCTTACATTTATGGTTGTAAAAATACTCTTTGTTGTGAGCATGGATTCAAAAGAGGTAATGATTTTTGTTCTCACCTCCACAATTGTTGAGTTGCAAAACAAACTGGTGGAAGTTTGTTCAAGGAAGCTCTTGGCATTGATAAATGTTGCATGGCCTCACTTTTATATTCTTGGGACTTTTCATAGGATTCACTTTGTAAAAGTGCATCATGCAATGGATGTATTGAAGACCCTTTCTCATACAAAAAATGCTCAAATTCATCAACCATTGGTTCCTTTAACATCCGTAATCATAAATATATGGATGATACAGTGTAGTTTGAACCACCATCTAGATAAGTTAACCCAAAGTGACCAAAAACCCCATACATGTGCCCATGTGTAAGCATTTCAGTTAGATGAATTGGGATATTACATGAAGAGATAACTAAACTTGTCTTCCTTCCCATCCTTGGTATGGACATATTCATCTTGTCCATCTTGCCATGCACAATTCTTAAGCATTTTCTTAGGTTTCTCTATGATTCCAATCGATGTGCATAATACCTTTTACGACAACTGGTAATGTAATCATTGTAAAATTTCTCAACTTGATGTAAATATTTTATAATCATTGGGTCTATGATGCCTCTAAGTTTTTGGAAATTTCATAGCACTCATCACATTGTGCAAAGTAGTTGTTCTTTGTAATTGAAACATCTATCAAATTCCTTCTCCATTTATTGATTAATTTGGACTGTGACACTAGAGGAAGCATAAGCTTGGAAAGGTCATCATTACACTTGTGAAGAACAATTTTATTTGTACAATTTGCGGGTAATAATATTAGAGGCATCCTCATTCCATCTGGATGCACTAATTGGGTATGGTGGGGAGTTATATCTAAATTTTTGTTGACCGTATTTCTTAGACTAGTTAATGTTGCTAAAGTGTTAGGCTTTGGTTTTGCTAACCCACAATTTTCATTTATTGACCTTGTGTCACCATTTAGAAATTTCCTCTTATAACTAAAGAAGGTGGATCTTGGTATACAAAAGGATATATTCCATGCATTTTGAAAAACCTCAATGCCATCAAATTTCATGTTAAGCAATCTCCTTTCCTTTATGTTGTCACTCCTCATTTATGACTGCATTTGATTCCAATTAATTGGGCACAAATTCCCTTCTTTCGTTCTCACCCTTGGCTTTACTCAAGTGCTAACCATTATCTAATGAGCCATTGGGTATTTTAGAAAGAGATTAATTTTTACAACATCTTTCATTTCTTAATCATTTGAGGAAGTGATGTTCATCCTCATGTTCACTGGAACCTGTCTTCATTACACAGCCATGAGATGAATTTGGACTTGGGTGTTTGTGGTGAGTCTATGGTATGGTTTTCACTAATTGGCCATAAGATCAATCCATACCAATGGGATATTCTAATTGTGGAAGTGGATCTTCTATTGCACTCCACATATTCACTTCTACCTCTGGTAAAATTTCTTTCAACTTCACATCTAGTCGAGCACAACTAAGGTGCACCAACTAGTTAATAGTCCACTTTATCAAATAACATTCTGATAGACTGAAGTGGTTGCAATTTTGTGAGAATATTTTACAGATATGAATATGAAAATGAAGAACATCAAACCTGCGTAATTGTACCATTTTTCCTTCAAGCACATTTGTAATAGTCCCCTCAACAACATACTTATTCTCAAATGAGCATATAAGAGTTAGATTCACTAATATTCCTTCAAACTTCAAGTTGTGATCTTCAATGTGGGAAGAGGATGATCATTTTTAGTGGTGTATACCTTGAACCTACAATAAATTTCCTATTTTTTTCCAAGATATTATCTTCGGGGGTTACACTAAGAGGAAGCACTTGTTGCAACATGATAGAACTCTTTCCACCATTACACCAAAATTACATAATCCTAGCATCTCTCCTTGAATAATGTGGTCCTCAAGAAAATTTGAGATAAAACCCAAGGCTATGCATTACTCTTTATTTGAACATATATGCTTAAGTATGACATGGTGTGCAAGGAATTCATTCCTTTCTTTGGGACCAATATTCACGTAATCATCTTTCTCCCCATTATATTCACACTTTGATGCAGAAACTTCCCCTAAATTCGTTTCATCCTCTAAAGCATTGTTATGATTTGAATCACTATCACTCTTTGAATCATTAGCCATTGAATCACCCATCAAACCATGATCTGTTTGAGGTACCAATGTACACCATGCTTAAACATTCATCCAAGAAACAAAGGACATTCCATAATGAGTGTTTTCCAATGTTTTTAGTTCTTCGTTAGGATAAGATAATGGAACCTCTCCATTTAGAGCATTATTAAAATTGACAACAAAGCTGTCATGTCAGATTTTGTTACAATGTAGCACCTTCCTACTTGGGTAGAATTTAACTTCTGTAACCTTTGTATTTCTCCAAAATAAGTCTACGTCTTCTCCATCCTCAAATGTTGGAGACATTATTGAAAATCTGCAATTCAAGAAAATCAATTTTATTAATAAATACTTTGAATTGTATATTTATACATTAAAAATATTTTGTATTGATGCATATTTTTAAGTAAAAAAATGAATTGATCGACCACAAATATGAGTATGGAAATTAGTAATTATAAATATTGATAACATTTTGAGGTTGAAAATGATTTCCCATGTTTGAAAATAAAAAATCTCATCAATGGAAAAGCTTAAAATTCATACCGATGTTTGAAATGTGAAGCATCCTACCCATGGTCATATTTAGAATTACTACCCATGTTTGAAATTTGGAACATCCCACTGAAATTTGAATCTAGAATAGATTTAATATCAAACTTATCTTAGATTTATGTGTTTCCCATAACAACTCCCATTATATTTTTCCCTTCAAGGAAAAAATTGAATGGGTCCCCTTACTAAAATTTGAAATAAATATGGACCGGAAGAAGAAAACCTTGGATTAGAGAAGTTTTTGTGATCTTTACTTTGGCTTTGAACCGATTCTCACAAATTGTTATTTGTGATCTCAATCAAATTCCTTTATATCAATTTCTCTTTTCATATCAGGCTTTATGAATTCACGTGGTCATGCTTGGCCTTTACAATGGATTTTTCGTAACTATAATATTGGTCTCGACATTTTAGATAAACCCATAGCTGGAGTGAGTGTTAGGAAGGGCTAGTGGTCTTTCTCTTCCTCCCACAAATTACTAAAGTGAGAGAAAGGGCCACCTTCTCTATCTCACTCAAATTACAAAATTGTTAGAAAGGGTTCGTGCTCCTTCTCCTCCTCTTATTATGAATGGAAGAAGTGTGAGGAAGGATCCTCCTCTCTCTTCAAAAATTTTGTGTCATATTGAGACCTCGGATCTTGGGTGTCTGAGTCCTTGTTTGCGGTATATGACATGTTGAGTAGACTTGGAAAGTCTGCATGGACGAATGATATTCAATATCCTTGGTGACCAACTCATGTGTGGCATCCACGAGTCGGTTAGGACAATGTACTAGCTCGTGGGCTAGGAGGACCAAGGATGTCTTTCTTGGTAGGAGGGAAAACAACTAATGAGGCCCTATGGTTTAGGCTTCGATAATGGATGATGCAATTGGAAATGTGTGAACAATGTGTTGACCATGCTAGGATAATCGCTTTGATGGGTGTGGATTGAAGGTATGTTAATGCCTAGTCCGTGGACATGACCTTCAGGCACTATTAAGTATTGGTCTAGATGTATGGAAACATCATCCTCCATTGGGTGGTTGGTTGTTTGAATATGCTAACTTAGGGAAGGCTTAACGAGGTTTCCTATGTTTGGGTGGTGATGGTGCAACATCGAATATGGTGAAACAATCACACTCATATTTCATAAGTATAATGTGTGCCTAGCTTGGATTTGATAAAGATGTGTTAGTGGGGTGTAGCCCAGGTGATATAAGAAATTGTTGGTCATTCCCAACTAGCAAGGCCAAAATGGTGTTGAGTGGTGACCAAACTTTTGGAGTGGTATGGGATGGTCTTAGTCTAGCCTCATTACATGTCACTTCTTTGAAAAGTAATGAATGATTTGAATATGTTTTTGGGAAAACCTTAAACATTTGACAAGTCGCCCATGGAAATTGCACACAACCATGAAGGGTGAGTCACAACCATATAGAAACAACCCAAAATATTTTTTTTTGCATGGTTCCAAGATACCCTCATAGTTTCACATGATTACTAGGTAGTAGATTTAGGGGCTTCATGTCATGCTACAGCCCATAGGAAATTCTTTCATGATTATTTTCCAGGCTATTTTGGACATGTTTGATTGGGTGATGATGAACCATGTAAAATTGTTGGAATGGGTAAGGTACGGTTGGAGTTAAAGAATGGAGATGAATGACTACTGAAAGATGTAAGGCATATTCCTTCTATGAAAATAAATATGATCTCAACAGGGAAGTTGGGATATGGTGGTTGTTTATCTACATTTGGAGAAACGTGGTGAAATATCACTAAAGGATCAATGGTGATAGCAAAGGGAGACATGAATCATAGGTACGTTGTATTTATTTCCTCATAATACTGAATGTTCTATATCTTTAGCTTCCACAGGAAGAGATACAACATTGTGGCATCATAGGCTTGGCCACATGAGTGAGAAGGGGATGCAAATTCTCCACTCAAGGAAGTTCCTACCAGATATGAAGCAGGTAAGTTTGGAATTCTGTGAGAATCGTGTTTATGGAAAACAAAAGAGAGTTAGATTTATCAGGCTTGGGAAACATAATAAGAGTAAAAAGTTAGAGGTTGTGCATACAGACGTATGCGAACCGACTCAGGTACAATATCTTGGTGGCTCTCGTGATTATGTTACTTTTATTGATGATGCAACTAGAAAAACTTGGTTTTATTGCATTAGATAGAAATCCGATTTGTTTGATACATTTAAGAAATGGAAAGATTTGGTTGAGAATGGGATAGGAAAAAGGTTGAAGTGTCTTAGATCTGATAATGGAGGTGAATACTACGGCAAGGAGTTTGATAGTTACTATTCATACCATTGGATTCATAGAGAGAAGATAGTCCCAGGAACACCACAATAAAATGGTGTGCTAGATCTAACACCCATGATTTAAACCCCATTGTTTTGTTAATATAATTTTGTAAAAGAATTGGAGTTCCCGTGAGGCAAAACTCATGTTGTATTTTTCTTTGTTAATATAAAAATTAATCTGGAAGTGGTAGAGCCAACATGCTAAATTAACAAGGACTCATGTATTCACCTAGGGAAGTAAGGGGGGGTGGCATATTACCTAAAAGCAAAGTATAACTCTACTCAACCCTTCTTACCTTATAATTTTGATAAACCCATACTTTTTCCTAATTAACTCCTTAAACTTGTTTTGAAGTTAAAAAGGGAATTAAGAGAGAGATTAAGAGGTTAATGGAAAATTGACAAGTGTTGCTGGGTGAGCATGCATACCATGAAAATAACGTAAAGAGGAAAAACAAAAAAATCAGTGGGAAAAACAAGAGGAGGAAAAACGAGAAAGCAGTGGGCAGCACGAGAATGTTGTCTATTGAAGGAAATTGGGACTGAATGGTCGATTGGAATTACTGGAGGACAAAGTAATTAGTCCAGCTCCAGAGAAAAGTGTCTAACCCATCCAAATTATGTGGAAACTGTGTTGGTCAAGAGTACCTGTAATCTCAAGCCTGTTTTGTTGATTTTATGGTTGTTAATTTACACTTGATTTGCCTCCGGTTGCACCTGAGAAATGGCAATGGTGTAAGAAATTATTTTAGTGGAATTCTAAGCATGGGTGCAATGATGGATTTCACTGTGGTTCTAGTTAGAATGAATGTAAGGGAAAGGATTGCACATTTGGCATGGATTTGGTAACAAACCAGTAAATCTTGTTTTCCAAGTAAGGAAATCCTGAGAGAAACCTGGGATTGGTGAGAGCATATGGTGAATGCATGAGTCTCGGCTCGGGGGTGGGCTTGGTGAGAGCCTATGGGTGAATGTGCAGCAACATACATATCAAACATATGTCCAAATTCTGAGTCCTATGCACAAAGTACTGGGGCCATTTACATTTCAACAACAGCTATCGATGAGGTCTACTTTCAGTCTTCGTGGGCACTCCAACATACACATACTAGGATCAATTGGTTACACCTAAATGTAACCAGTGGTGGATATCATAAATTAAACTCCTAATTAAGTGTTGGAAAAAATATTAAGAGAAATTGGGAGGTTCTGGCTGAGTTTGGGAGCAAAAGAGACAAGGGCACTATATTGGACTGCTCAACTAGTAGTTTTCCAAACTCTTCCAAACAGAATGATAGGCCTTCGAATCCTCAGGTAAATGGTTGGATATGTTTCATTAATGTCTCAGGGTTTATAAATAACCATTAGAATAGAAAACTAATTCACACATAGCTTTGAATTACAAAAATGGTAAAAGTAGTCAATAAAAAGTGCTTAAAGAGCTAGTCTTTGAATTGCTTGATCCAAAATTCCTTAGAGGCTTACAAAATTCACTTATGAAGTATGTGAGGTCTCTAAAATGAGTTTATGAATAGAATCAAATCAAAATTGAAACTCCTGAGAATAAATTAGAGGAGTTTGAACATTCATATCTGCAAGGAGTCTTCAATGCTAGAGAGATCTTACAAACTAAGAGAATGAGTATGGGAGGAGAAGAAGGATAAGTTTTGCAATGGATATTCCATGAGGATGAAATCAGAGCTAGTAACTACATATGTAGGGTGCAATTAACTTCATGATATTCTCAGGGGCACATTCATCAACTGAAACTTCACACGTGCGCTCCTTAACATTGAAACCTTGACTGTAGTGAGAATGGTTGTATCTTGGTCATCTAGACACCTTTTTCAATAAGAAAAAAGGAATTTCTTACTGGAAATGACCATCCAGATGCAATGGAATAGTTCTCACAACCTAGAAATTCTCATAAATTCTGAAACCATAACCTCCATTTTGGCCCTTCCACATTATTCCCACTGAATGAAGGGAATGAATATAGATTTTCAATTGGATGCTTGATATTCATTCTTATGACTCTCGAATAAGCTTGAATGGACTTCAAGACCTGCACATGATACTTCCATAGATGCAAGAGAAGGAATAATATCATAGAAGAAGAATTGAAGAGAAGAAATGGGGCACATCTCCCACTTGTTCGCTAGGGCACATCTCCTTGCCTTGGTAAACTAAAGTGCTCACACACAAATTCAATAATGATAACAAGTTGTGAAAAGGAGTTGCTTGGATTCTTTTATAAACTTCCTAATGACCTGCTAAGCATGTTTATGTGCTTGGTGACTTGTGAGAGCCCTTCCAAAATCACCCTCCTTGAGTGGATAGGATTTCCTGCTTTTCCTCTCTTACATCTTTTCATACTTTTAGAAATTACGCCCCCCTTTGACCTGAGATGTTTCCTGCTTCGTAAAATAGTTGCATGATTTGTAAATTGGCCTCTAATTTGGAAACTACGCCTTCCCTTGTATTTTATGGATGTTTCCACTTTTCTGCTTTTGGCAACTTCTTACACCTTCCCTGCTTTTCATCTTTTGTTATTTTCTTGCCTCCAGTTCCATTTTAGCAACCTTATCCTCATGAGGGAACCCTCTTGGCCCACTTGTTCAATATTTAGGAATACTTATTTAAGAAAATAATTAAAATTAATAAAATTATTGTTTCTATTTTCCTCAACTGCCTGCTTTTTCTAGTTTCTTTCATTTTAGCTTGGCATCTTGCTTTGTGCTACTTTTCTCCACTTTCTTCTTTGGTGTGACAACTCATAAGGATATCCTTATCTCTCCATGCCCCCTTATGGTTCCTTATCATCATCCAAATCACCAAAAAAAATAATTAATATTTTAAATATGAAAATAATCATTACATCCTTCTATTTTAATTAATTAAACAACTATAGGATAATTTATTCCTAGTTAATAATTGCCTTGGATAAAGTTATACACCCTTTCATTAATTAATTCCTTGGTCTTCACTAGGATCCATGGGGGGGTTGGTGGATCTTTGCTGCCCTTGGTATTGGAAAATTGGGTACATGACAGAAAATTGAAGGATTCTTCATTATATGGAGCAACATAGTCAATAAAATCAGGAAATGATACCGAACATGATGCAGCTAAGGACTCAGGTGCAGTAGGTAACTTCCGTAGAAAGAAGATAAGGTGAAGAGTTTTTGAATAGAGGAATCACTGACATATATCATCACTCAATAGAAATGAATGTAATTCCAAGGAGGGAGCATTCCCCTTATTATTCAGTGGGAATCCATCATGGAAATATGAAATATGAAATTCATCACAAGCATAGCTCTAAAAGACATCAGAAAAGAAAAAAAGATGAAAATGTCTTACAAGGTGAATTAAGAAAACTTAATCCTCCTACCTTTGATGGAGAAAATTCAGGGGAAGTTGCAGAGATGTGGCTTCAAGAGATAAAAAAGTATATACAATTAACGTTCGTAAGAACAATTGAAGCCAGGATTGTCGTTTTTAACCTTCAAGGAAAAGCCTATCACTGATGGGAACAATTGAAGCAGGTGGAAGGTATGGAAGAAAGGAAAATATCTTGGAAAATATTTCAGAGATACTTCAAGCAAGAATATTTATCACAACAGTATTACAATAAGAAGATGATTGATTTATTTGAACTCCTATTGGGTAACATGACCATGGATGAGTATGAAAAGAGATTTTTGGAGCTGTTAAGCTATTTGTATTTCATCCAAGAGAACCAAGTGAAAATCCAACATTTCCTTTGTGGTCTTCTAGCATTCTATAAATACCAAATCAATTATGATGATCCTCTTACATTGAAAGAGTGGATAAGGAAGGCCAAGTTCCTATATGAACAAGGTAAGAACATGAAAGACCTTCATAAGAGCTGGAACAGTAATCTGAAGGTAAAGCAGGAACATAGGAAAAAGGGAATTAATCCCTTTGGTGGTAAGCAAGAACACTTCAGTTCTTTCAAGTAGCCACATCAGAAATTGGAACCAAGGATAAATGAATGAACATGACAAGGGAATTTTGCACCAGTTAAATGCTGGAGGTGTGGAGGCGACCACTATCTTAGTAGTTTCCCTGAGGAAAAGAAAAAGGATTCCAGAGTTTATAATTTGAAGGAAGCATCTATAGACGGGGATGTAGCTCATAAGATTATGAGAATCTATGTATCTTTGGAAAAGCGCCAGGTGAATCATCATTCATTAATGATAGAAATTGAAGGTAAAGTAAACAATTTACCAGTTTCAATATTAATAGATTTCGGAGCTACATTCAGTTATGTTAATGCTAACTTGGTTGAAAGATGCAATCTAGTGGGCAGAAAATTGCCTAAGCACAGGTTGGTACAGTTAGCTACATGAATGAAAAGGAAAGTTATAGCAGTGGTTGAAGACTGTAACTTCACCATGAATGGATTGAAAACCAAATATAATTTGTACATAATTCCTTTGGGATCTTATGGCATTTTGTTGGGGATGGATTGGCTTGAGTCGCATCATACGATTTTGGACTACCATAGCAAGGTTGTGACTTTCCAGGATGAGGATGGAAATTTTGTACAAATAGAAGGATTACCTAGATCGATTTCAGTAAGAGAAATATTAGCCATTCAATTGAAGAAATACATTCGTAAATGATGCCAGATGTATGCTATTCACGATGAAGAATTTCCAACTGGGACATAGCCATGAACAGAGGCAATGACCATTCTCAATGAGTTTGAAGATGTTTTCCAAGATGTCCATGGGTTGTCCCCCAAAAGAGACATCGATTTCACCATCAATTTGGTACCTGGGGCAGTGCCTACGCCTCAAGCACCATATAGAATGAGTACCCCACAGCTTCGTGAATTGCAGATGTAGTTGGAAGAATTGTTTAAGAAAGGGTACATTCGCCCTAGTATTTCACCTTAGGGAGCTCCAATACTATTTAAAAAGAAGAAAGATGGTATGTTAAGGCTGTGTGTAGACTACAAGTAGCTGAATAAAGCCACAATTAAGAATACATATCCTTTGTCGAGGATTGATGATATTTTCGATCAGTTGAGAGGGGAAAAGGTGTTCTCCAAGATTGATCTTAGATATAGGTATCAGCAGGTGTGCATTAAGGATGAATACATCAGTAAGACCACTTTCTGGACTAGGCATGGGCATTACGAGTACATTGTAATACCTTTTGGGTTATCAAATGCCCTATCCACATTCATGTGCTTAATGAATGGGATAATCAAGGAATTTTTGGATAAATTCATTATCGTATTCTTAGATGATATTTTGGTTTATTCCAAGTCTGAAGAAGAGCACAAATATCACCTTAAGATCACTTTGCAGATATTGAAAGAGAACCAATTGTACGCTAAACACAATAAGTGTTCTTTCTACCAAAAGTAATTGTTATTTTTGGGACATATCATCTCTGAAGAAGGTGTAGTAGTGGAACTTGTGAAGATAAGAGCTATTGAATATTGGCCTACTCCCAAGAATGTGACAAAGGTCAAATCCTTCATGGGATTGGTAGGTTACTATAGGATATTTATAGAAGCATTTTCTGAATTGCAAATCTAATCACTTCTTTGCAGAAGAAGGGAGTAAAGTTTATTTGGAATCATAAATGTGAGGAAAGTTTCAGGTTGTTGAAGGAATTGCTTACTCAGGATCCAGTGTTAAAGCTTCCAGATCCGGACAAAGATTATGTTGTATGCACTGTTGCACCATTGGAAGGACTTGGAGGAGTCTTAATGTAAAATGGTCACGTTATTTTCCATGAATCACGAAATTTAAAAGAACATAAGAACAATTATGCCAATCATGATTTGGATTTGGCATCAATAATTCATGCACTCTGGATGTGGAGACACTACCTCATGGGGAGCAGGTTTGAATTAAAGACCGATCATCATAGTTTAAAATATCTATTTGAACAACCTCATTTAAATGATAGATAAGCTAGGTGGATTGAATTCTTAAGTGAGTTCAATTTTGAAATCAAGTAGATAAAAGGAAAGGAGAACATAGTGGCAGATGCACTCAATAGAAGAGGCCATATAATGCAAATTTCATCCATTGATGATTGGAAATCAAACATGAAGGTCAAAGTGCATGAGGAACTGAAGTTAGATAATCATTATCAACAAGTTGCAGCAGCCTTACAGTCAGGTAGAAGACCTGTAAAGTTTTCTAAGTATTCAATGACTGAAGATGGAATTCTTTAGTTCAATGGAAAAAATTAAGTTCCAATTGAAAGTGATATTAAAAAGATAATAATGCAAGAGATGCATAATGTACCATATGCGGAACATCCAAGGTATCATAATACTTTAACAACAATTAAGAAAGAATTTTATTGGCAAAGTATGAAGAAGGAAGTGGTTATGTATAGTGCTCGTTGTTTGGAATACTATAGAGTTAAAGCAGAGCATAATCATCCTGCCGGTCTATTCCATCCATTGCCAATTATTGAATGTAAGTGGGATGTAGTAACCATAGACTTTATTACCAAGTTGCCAAGAAATCAGAAGCAACATGATTCCATCATGGTGGTGGTTGATAAATTAACAAAGTCATCCTGCTTTGTACCTGTTCAATCAACTTTCAAATTAGCCAAGATTGCAAAGGTTTATATGAAAGAAATTTCCAGGTTACATGGAATACCTAAGGCAATAGTTTCAAACTGCGATCCAAAATTCACTTCGAATTTTTGGAAAGGGTTTTTTAAGGAATTTGGTACTAAATTAAATCTTAGTACAACGTTTCATCCACAGTTTGATGGACAGACAGAGCGGGTGAATCAAATCATTGAAGACATGCTTAGAATGTACGTGATGGACAAGCCCATCAAGTGGGAACATTACTTATACCTTCTTGAGTTTGCTTATAATAATGGTTACCAGGAATCACTGAAGATGAGTCCTTTCGAAGCATTGTATGACATAAAATGTAGTGTTTCAGTGAGCTAGGACAAGCCTATGGATAGGCTTATTGTGGGACCTGAAATGCTTCAAGAAATGGAACAAAAAGTAAAAAAGATAAAACAAAATTTGAAGGCAGCTCAAGACAGGCAAAATAATTATGCAGACAGGGACAAAGTACACAGATAGTTCCAAATTGGAGACAAGGTGTTTTTGAAAGTGAAAGGCATAAAAAGTTCATTGAGGTTGAGCAGCTACAAGAAGTTGGTAGCTAGATTCTGTGGACCATTTGAAATCCTGAATAGAATCGGACCTATAGATTATAAACTTGCTCTTCCACCTATGATCAGAATACATAATGTTTTCCATGTATTATTATTAAAGAAATATGTGTATGATCCTAATCATATTCTTAATTGGTATGTGATATAGGTAGAACTTGAAGGGGAAATCCAGGTTCAATCCATCTGCATATTGGACAAAAGATCCAAGACGCTCCAAAATTGGGCCATCGAATAGGTAAAGGTCCAATGGACCCACTACAATCCTAAAGAAGCGACTTGGCAGTTGGAATATGAGATGAGGAAATAGTATCCCCATCTATTTGAAGACTGGAAAATGTATATGAAGTTTTGAAGTTTATTTTGAAAATTTTGGACAAAATGAACATTAAGGATGGTGTATAATTTAAGGAGGAGGGGAATGTAACACCCCTTTAAACCCCATTATTTTGTTAATATAATTTTGTAAAAGACTTGGAGTTCCTGTGAGGCAGAACTCATGTTGTATTTTTCTTTTTTAATTTAAAAATTAAACTGGTAGTGGCAGAGCCAACATGCTGAATGAACAAGGACTCATGTATTCACCTAGGTCAGTAAGGGGGGGCTGTCATATAACCTAAAAGCTAAGTATGACCCTATTTATCCCTTATTACCTTATAATTTTGATAAACCCATACTTTTTCCTAATTAACTCCTTGAACTTGCTGTGAAGTTTAAAAGGGAATTAAGAGAGAGATTAAGAGGTTAATGGAAAATTGACAAGTGTTGTTGGGTGAGCATGCACACCATAAAAATAACGTAAAGAGGAAAAACAGAAAAATCAGTGGGAAAAATAAGAACGTAGTGGGCAGCATGAGATTGTTGTAGTGTTGAAGGAAATTGGGGCTGAATGCTCGATTGGAATTACTGGAGGACGGAGTAATTAGTCCAGTTCTAGATAAAAGTGTCCAATCCGTCTAAACTCTGTGGAAGCTGGGTTGGTCGAGATTACCTATAATTCCAAGCCTGTTTTGTTGATTTTCTGGTTGTTATTTACACTTAATTTGCCTCTAGTTGCACCTGAGAAATGGAAATGGTGTAATAAATTCTTTTAGTGGAATTCTAAGCACAGGTGCAGTGATGGATTTCACTGTGGTGCTAGTTGCACCGAGTCTCGGTGCTCTACAGCCCAGTATGGGGGAGATGTTGTAACGTTTGTTCCTAACAAAATAATTAAAAAAATTCATGTTGGCTCATAAAATAAAAAATTATGGAAAGTATTTTAAAAAATCCATGTTGGCTCATAAAATAAAATATTATGAAAAGCAATTAAAAAATCAACATTCGTTTATAAAATAAAACCTTAAAACTTAAGCAGATCTATCAATCAAGAGAGATCAAATTTCTTGAGTTTAAACTTAAAAAAATAAATACACCTCAAGAAATTGGATCCCTCTCGGTGCTTGATAGATACAGGTTTAAGATGGATCTATGTTGGTTAGAATGAAGCTAAGGGAAAGGATTGCAAAATTGGCATGGATTTGGTAACAACCAGTAAATCTTGTTTACCAAGTGAGGAAATCCTGAGAGAAACTTAGGAATGGTGAGAGCCTATGGTGAATGCATGAGTCTCGTCTCGGGGGTGGAATTCTACTTAGATATTAATGAACAAAATTACCTACATTCGGGTGGAGCGTGGCAGCCATGAAGGCAGTTGATAATTTCGAATACTTTACATATAAGTTTAATAACATGAAATATTGTCTTAATTTCTGAGATGTTATTTAATTAATTTTCAATTAAATATTTGCATGAATTCCTTGTTAAATTTCCTCAGTTTGTATACAAGGTAGAAAATCATATTTATTTGGTTTAATTCATGAGCACGAAATAATTACAAGTGTAATTATGTGATATTGATTTTATGCAAAGTGTCCATTTTTATTTAAGTCGAAGTCGAAAATGATTTCCTATACAAAATGCTAATTTTCCAGTTTGAAATTGTAATGTTTAATTAAATTATGTCAAATAGCACAAGGTTTGGAAAAATTAGAAGAATGGATAAATAAGCTTGAATTTTGTTCATTTCTATTATTTCCATTAACTTAAAGCTTTATGGCAAAAGTTAATGCTAGTTTTATTGTTTTACCGTGTAGCTTCTAGTAAGTTCCAGAAAATAAATATGCAATACATTAGGGAATCAGTGGGAAACGATACAGTTCATTAAAAATAAATGAAGTGGTTAGTAAAATTTCCCGACTAAACTTGAAAATATAAGTTGAAGTTAATTGGTAAAAGAAGTAGAAATTGCTTGACATAAATATTTAATAAAGTTTTGGTGATTGAGCCAGGTTAATAAAAAACATGGGTTGATTTGTTTAGTTGGAGAGATTAGATGTTTAAGTCTTAATTGTATTTATTAATTAAATGACAAACAATACCTTGAGTTAAGGAATGTTTTTAGGAGATTTGTAATGAGTGATATTGTTGATATGAAAACCACGGGTTAGAGTGGTATAACTACAAATTTATGCTTTAGTCCAAGTTAGACATATATGAATATGGTTGAGTTGAAGTTATATAATTCGACCATATTTTGTGAAAGAATTAGTCAGTTAATGGACGTAAAATTATTTAATTTAGTTAAAAGAGGTAATGCATTTAGTCTGTTGATAGACTAAATCATTACGGTTGGCAATTTTATTTTAGTTTTATAAGAGAATTGTTGGATTAATATTTCCTTGACTTAGTGAAATGGAAATATGCATATATTTGGAAAATAATATTTTTTCCTTGTCTTAAGGAAATATTTGGAATAACTGACAACTATATATTTTAGTCGAAGCAGACTACATATTTATATTTAAAAGATTTATATTTTCATAATTGTAAGTTTCAGTCTAAGTAGACTATATATTTTATTTAAAAGCTCTCCATTTTCATAATTCTCAAGTTAGTCAACAACCGAAAAGTATTTATTTATGTCGAAGTTAGACAAGTATTTGTTTAGTCAGTCCACTGACTGACTGCATTAACTCAACTGTAGTCGGATCTGGACCGTAATCGGTGGAGGATTTTAGTCAATCATTCGACTAAGCTCCTTTAACATAGTTTATGAAAATTGGTCGGAATTCCTAAGAATAAACTATATAAGAAAATAATTGGAAATATTGTTTCTGAGCGAAATTTAGTTATGGTTGAGTAAACTTATTTAATAAAAACACCATAATTTACTATTTTTTTGGTGTATTAATATATGTCTTAATCTCTTATTTAACGTGAAACTTAGTAAGTTTTGAAAGGAAAATGATAAGTTGAAGTTACTTAATTAATGGGTTGACAAACAAATATAGGCATATTAATTTAAGTTTTTAAAATATGTCTATGCTCTAGAATTGAGTAGTTTTACGTGTTGCTCATAAGAAAAAGTTTATTATACAGTTCTCACTCTCACTCTGCAGGGTTACTATTAACTTTGCATTTGTGCATTAAACTATTTTGTATGAATTTATTAAACAAATGTCTCATAAATTAGTCTATGCTTCCAACATTTTGCATTTTAATACATTTGTTGTAATATTTAATGGGTATTTTGAAAAAAATTATGCTTCTGCTATCGTACTTTATAGTTAATATGCACTATAAAATGCATTAGTCGAAGGGGTGTCTTACATCAGAAAGGTTGAATAGAACGATCATGGAGTGTGCAAGGTGTATGAGATTGCATGTAGGGTTTCCCTTACAGTTTTGGGCAGATGTTGTAGATACTTTTATTTCCTTAATAAATAGAGGGCCTTCAAGCGTTTTGGATGGGGGTATTCCAGAGGAGGCATGGACAAGTAAAAATGTAAACTACTCATTTTTGAGAACTTTTGGTTGTGAAGCATTTGTCCATATTGATAAAGAAAATATAACAAAGCTTGAGGCTAAATCCAAGAAGTGTACCCTTATTGGATACGTGGTTGACTATTTTGGTTATCGGTTATGGGATTATGAAAATAAAAAAATTATTAGGAGTAGATATGTGGTATTCAATGAAAAGGTCATGTATAAAAATCACTTGCATGGAAATAAACATGAAAAGGAAAACATAGAGTACATAGTCCTTGATGAAATTAAAGAAAATGAAGTTCCAAAGGTGTCAGGAAATCAAGAACAACAACAGATACCTCAAACTCCTACAAGTGTTAGAAGATATGGTAGGTTAAGTAGATCCCTTGAACGATACTCTCCTTCAATGTATTATTTATTGATGACTGACTTTGGTGAACCAGAATGTTATGAAGAAGCAATGCAGGTGGAAATTAGAAAGAAGTGGGAGTAAGGCATGAATGAGGAGATGGAATCATTGGTAAGAAACCAAACTTGGGATTTGGTTCAATTTCCTGTAGGTAAAAGAGCATTGCAGAATAAATGGGTTTACAGGTTGAAGGAAGAAGATGGAGGAAAGAAGCGGTACAAGGCCAGACTTGTTGTAAATGGGTTTTCACAGAAGAAAGGTATAGATTTTGATGAAATATTTTATCCTATTGTTAAAATGACTTCAATTAGAACTATTTTAAGTCTAGTGGTGGTAGAAGGTTTGCATCTTGAACAATTAGATGTAAGAAATGCATTTATCCATGGGGATTTGGAGGAATAGATTTATATGCAGCAGCCATAGGGGTATGAGATCAAAGGGAAGGATAATTTTGTATGAAGGTTGAAGAAGAGCTTGTATGGATTAAAGCAAGCTCCAAGGCAGTGGTACTTGAAATTTGACAGGTTTATGACAGAATAGGGTTATAGTAGATGCCATTCTGACCGTTGTCTTTATTTCAAGAGGGTAGATAATGGAAGATATATTATCTTGTTATTGTATGTGGACGACATGCTTGTTACAGGATCTAACATGCAGTATATAAATGTGCTCAAAAGGAAGTTAGATAATTCATTTGTGATGAAGGATTTGGGTGCTACAAAGAAAATCCTTGGCATGAGAATAACAAGAGATGAGAAAAATCACAAATTAACATTGTCTCAGTGTGAGTACATGCAAAAGGTGTTGGAAAGGTTTAGAATGAAGAATGCAAAACCAGTTAGTACACCTTTGTCCAACCATTTCAATCTAAGTAAGGAGATGTGTCCCAAGACATGGGAAGAGATAGATTACATGTCCAGGGTTCCCTATTCATTAGTAGTTGGCAACTTGATGTATGCCACAGTGTGCACAAGACAAGATATTGCACATGCAGTGGGATTTGTGAGCGGGTATATGAATAATCTAGGTAAAGAACATTGGAAGGAAGTACAGTGGATTCTCAGGTATTTGAGAGGTACTACCACTCATGCATGATGTTTTGGAGGTTCAGACACTGTTCTATGGGGATATGTTGATGCATATATGGCAGGTGATAAATATAGAAGGAGCAGCACCACAGGGTATGTTTTTACTGTAGGTGGAACAATAGTAAGTTGGATTTTGAAATTGCAAAAGGTTGTTTCACTTTCAACAATAGAAACATAGTATGTTGCTGCTACAGATGCTAGTAAAGAGATGATTTGGGTATAGATGTTCATGGAGGAATTCGGTAAGAACCAGGAGAATAACGTGTTGTATAGTGACAGCTAGAGTGCCATTCATCTTTCAAAGAAATCAACTTTCCATTCTAAGACTAAACATATACATCTTAGGTACCATTTTATACGGTTTGTTCTGGAAGATGAACTGTTGAAGCTGGAAAAGATACACTCTAGCTAGAATCCTGCAGACTTGTTGACATAGGTAGTAACCAAAGAGAAAATAAGTTCCTTCTCGGTTTCAGTTGGCCTTCAAGTGTGAAGGTGAAGATGAGAAATTATCCAGGTCTAAGGTTCAGAGCATAGTCCAGCAAGTGCAGAAGCGATGGAGTTGCTGTGATCAGTATCCAAGTGGGAGATTGTTGGTTGTGGAGCCCAATATTCCTTATTCAGAGGTTGTGTTTCAACTGTGTTAGTATCCCAAACCATGACAAAGGGGTTTGGGGAGATTTCCTCCCCAATATAGTCGCCATGCCCCCCCCCCTCGACGAGAGTTTGAGGGCAGCGCCCCTATAGCGAATATTTTGGAAAAAATGTCTTGTAAAATGTCGTAATTTCATAGTCATGACTTGGTCAATAATGAGTGATTTACGGTCCCATGGTATTGGGTGTTCGATAGTATTTTCCCATGGTAATCCCTCTTCAAAAGGAAGGCATTGTAATATGGTTGTGTATTGTACTATTGTAAATATCTCTATGATTGTGTAATAGAGACTGTGAGAGAGTGAAGAGGAAGTTGCAGCAGATGTGCTATAGGTTGTATCCCTTCATTTGTTCGATGGTATAATAATAAGGACTGACAATTTCTGTGTGGACATAGCCCATCTTGGGTTAACCACATTATATTGGTGTCTTTCTTGTATTGTGTTTATGTGTTTTACATTTGCATATTGTTTATTGTTATAGCTCCGCGATCCTGTTTTTCTAACAAGGTCCCCAACAATACGTTATTTCATGGCAATTCCAAAGTGAGCCGTCATTGTTAAAAAGAGGTCATAGCTATTGTAAGTTGGATCCACGTTGCACTAAAGAATTTTTGTGTTGTGATATCGCTGCACGTTTTTCTTGGTCGTCGCAAGCATGTTTTCTATTGATAGGTCACATTTTTTTTTAAAAGTCGCATCGGTCAAAGAGAGAGGCATGGACTACCATGAAAAAGAGAGCGTGATCTTCCATGGAGGTACCACTGCTGTAGAGATCACCTCACCCTTGTATAGAAAAAATCATGTGCAAGTAACGATTTGTGCGAGAATGTGCACTGACTAGAAAGGAGCCGAGATTTTGTTTGAGAATCAAAGGATTTATATCAAGCAATGATATGTCCCTTGTCATTCGTGGTGGAGACTACGGAGGGGCTGCTTCACTTATCATCACAGAACTAGACTTTCGGTTTTTTGCACCGGTCATATGGTTGTTCGTAGAACCGAGGCTGAATCGAAGTTGCACATATCTATATATGGTATGTTTAAAAACTATCTTGCACATATCTATATATGGTATGTTTAAAAACTATCGTTTGGGGTAGTTGCAATTATATGTGTTTATATTCCACATTATGTAAACCAAAATTGTATACCATGTAAATAATTCCTTTGGCAAGTGGATCGATGGTAAAGGGGGTTTAAGCTGATGGTTATCATGTTTAAAAAAATGCTTAATTCAACTATAAGTTGAATTGGTTTCCCACATTGGAGATTGTGACATAGGGTGAAAAAATGAAGAAGGGTGTCTATTTTGGGGGGTCTCGTGAGAAAATAATTCTGGTTTTTTCATGTTTTTCAACTTCGGGCGAACAAAAGTGATATTTTTGTTTAAAATTTTACTTTGCAGTAAAAAGAAAACTTTTATAGAATTATGTTAGCTTTCTATTCATAATTTTTTCAATTTGTTTTATTAAGATTTGATATGTCAATTTCGCAAATGTTTGACAGTGTGTTCTTATAAAATGAAAAGACTACAAAATAGTTTTGATTTGTTGCGCCACTAAAATCGTTGTTAGACTTGTTTTTTGCAAAAATAGAAAATGCTACAACAATCTACACACAATATACCAGTGCCTAACTATAAGTTTGTAACCAATGGATCTATATACTAATTATTATATTTTTTTAAAGTCGATCAATGGGGAAACTCAATCGATTTTCAACATCTTTTTTGTTGCGCCACTTTTCTCTCAATCCACTATAAAAGTAAAAAATCTACGAACACCCTTTTGAAGTAGACACGCCAATTAAGAGTCCCACATTTTTTCAATTTTTTTGGTGTTGTATTTTTAAAGTTATGGATTTTTCTTTTCACCGTTTTTTTAAAGAGTTGAATCCTAACTCGACACATGTTACGAAAATAAAAATTAAAAAATATCAGTTCTTATCTATATACAACAAAATTTATACCCACGTAAAGTAGATTCAATAATGAACCTACTGGTATCAAGTCCGACATTCGTTTTGTTGTGAAAGAGGTGGTTTTTCCCTTCAAAAAATGGAGAAACCTGAAAATTCTGCAGAAATGTGAATCTTTTATGTTTCAGAGAATATTCGGTCGAATAACCTTTTTCCGTAATGGCACCGTCAATTACATTGAAGGTTATTCGGCCGAATAATGAAACGGAAAAAAAAAACTCGTCAGCCCGAAAAATAAAAATAAAAATAAAAATAAAATAAAATAAAATAAAAATAAATTATGTTTTCTATACTCATATAAATAAACATAAAATCGATTCATTATTTTCGCATGTTTTAACTTCGCATATTTTTTGTCAAGCTAATTTTGAAAGAATGAGACATTTTTTGCAAAAGGAAGTTTTTACAATGTATGTTTCTTCTTTTTTTTCCAAAAGGCACATTGAAGGAGTTTTTTTTCTAAGGCATATTTGCAAGGAGTTTTTTCAAAATATTTCTTTTCTTATTGCATATTTGCAAAGAAGACATTTTTTGCAAAATGAGGTTTTTAGAAAGTATGTTTCTTCTTTTTTTTTCAAAAGGCACATTGAAGGTGTTTTTTTTCTAAGGCATATTTGCAAGGAGGTTTTTCAAAATATTTTTTTTCTTATTGCATATTTGCAAAGAAGACATTTTTTGCAAAATGAGGTTTTTACATAGTATATTTCTTCTTCTTTTTTCGAAAAGGCACATTGAAGGTATTTTTTTTCTAAGGCATATTTGTAAGGAGTTTTTTCAAAATATTTCTTTTCTTAGACATGTTTGCAAGGAGGTTCTTTGCAAGGATTGTATTTAAAAAGTGTGTATCCCAAAGTATTTTTGCAAAAAAAATGTATTTTTCCTTCTTATTTATTTGAAAGGGATTTTTTCAAAGAGTTGTTTTGGTAAGATAATTTACAAATGGTTTTTTTCCAAAGTAGTTTTGCACTTCTTATTTATTTGAAAGAAGTTTTTTTAAATAGTTGTTTTGCTAAGGTATTTTGCAAAGGGTTTTTTTCTAAAGTAGTTTTGTACTTCTTATTTATTTGAAAGGGGTTTTTTCAAATAATTGTGTTACTAAAGTATTTTGCAAAGGGTTTTTTTTCAAGGTAGTTTTGCACTTCTTATTTCTTTGAAATGAGTTTTTTCAAAGAGTTATTTACTCAAAGTATTTTTGCAAATAAGTTATTTCTTTACAATGGTTTTTTTAAAGATATGTTTACAAATAAGTTTTTTTTCAAAGTACTTTTTCCTAGTGGCTTTTTTCATAGATATTTTTTCAAAGAGGTTTTTTTTCCAATGATTTTTACAAAAAAGATTTATTTACAAGGTGTTCTTATTATTTTCCAATGGGTAGGTAATTTATTGTCAAGGAGTTTCTTATTTCTTTCCAAGAAGGTTTTTTTCAAAGAAGATTTTTGTTCAAAAAGTTTTTTCAAAGGAAAGTTAATTCCAAATAGATCTTCTTCAAAAGACTCTTACAAAATTTTTATAAGGTGAAGTAAATTTCAGTTCATGTTTTTATAAATTCCGTAAATGTTTTTAAATCTTAATTTATTTATTTTTACTATAAATTAATGATTCTTTAATTTATCATCTATAGATTAAACAATCATGGGCAATAAGAGAAAACGTAAAAAAAAAAAAGTGATCGTAAACGTGATGATAATGGTAATAGAGAGAAACAAAAACTCAGATATATTGCCAAAAAACAAAGGGTTGCTGAAACGGAAGAAAGAACTATTGAAGATATAAATATAGATTTACATGATAATGTTGAAGAGATGAAAATTGAAAATAGAGTACAAGAAGAACAAATTGAAGTTGAAAAGACCATTGTAGAAGATGTAAATAGTGATTTACATGCTAATGTCGATGAAGTCAATATTAAAGATCAAGTTCAAGATCCAGAAATTGGACCTGGTATGTATATATCATATATTTTTCAAATTCATTTTTTTATAATGAATTTTATTTTTGGATATATGTTAAATTAAATTTAACTTGATGTATAGGTACTTTTACCATTGATGATGAAATGTTAGAAGACACTGATTGCGACAAATATGGAGAAAAACTACCAATACATGTTGCACGATATCGTGCTACAAATTTTAATGATAAAGTTCTCAAGGATTACTCAATAGCATGACAAGCACAAATTTTGAGATGTTTATTAGTGTCCAAGAAGTTAAAAGGTGCTACATCATTATTGGGTATTCACAAAGCGACAAAAGAGTCGAAATTGAAACAAAATGTGATGGAAAATATAGGTGATGCAATAAAAAAATTTGAAAAATCCAGGAAGAAAGATATCAGTGCTGCACGTAAAGCAATTCATACAGCAATTCTTTCAGCTAGTACTAAACAAAAGCGTTTGACAACAGAACTAGCAAAAGCAGTTGGAACATCAAGAAAGACATTATACAAACATAGCAAATTCAGAATGCAAATAAATGAAAATAATGAACTTGCTTACTAGGCAATTATTTGTAGACAACCTTACAAAGATAGATTGGGAGCAGATGTTAAAGATATTGTACGAGAATATTGGTTGGAACATGCTCGAGTTTCACCAAATTCAAGAGATGTGATATGCAAAAGAATATCACGAAATGTATATGAAAGCCAACCAAAACATATAATGGACATGATACAAGTACAATTGTTCAATAAATTCAAGGAAGATCATCGTGGAATTAATATATCAATCACTACATTTGTGCAACAAAAACCATGGTATGTTAGACCTATTACTATACGTGATACATGTTGTTGCCGTTATCATGTGCAATTTCAGTTATATTATGACACGTTTCTTGAATTTGGTAAAATGTTTTGGACAAATTCACCACCTCCGCCCACAATATATGAATTCATATCTCAAATTTTATGTGAGAGAAATCACAATGAAGTATTTTATTCAAAGAAATGTGTCAATGGAAAACATTGTCATCATTGTGGAAATCTGGTGCTATTCCACAATAAATATCTTATCGATAATGATCAATCATTGTCAAATGTAAATGTTGATTGGAGGAGATACGAATACATCAATTATAGTACAAGTTCTAGTGATTCACATTCTAAAAGAATTGATTTGCTAGAAGACAAGATATGCGTAACAGATTTTCTCAAAACATTTGAAAGCGAAATTTATAAATACACCCAGCATTCACATAGAGCACGATGGCAAGATCTTCAATTCAAACAGTCTCGTGAAATTTTTCCACTTGGAACAATTTTTTTCGTGGTTGATTTTGCTGAAAACTATACACTTGCTGTACAAAAAGAGATACAGAGTGAATACTATCACTCTGACCAAGTTTCGATATTTGTCCATGTTGTATATAGACATTCTCAACAGGATGTTGATGGAATTGAAAGCACATGTGACAATCAAGATGTGATTAAAGAATATCACTTCTATATCAGCGATGATCGTACACACGATACACATTTTGTTCAACATTGTATAGAAAATATTTTCTATGACTCACTGAAAAAACGCGAAGTTAAATTCAATGAGCATTGGATATGGTCTGATGGATGTGCGGGTCAATTTAAATCTTCACGATCTTTTTTTTGGCTATGTCGACTTCATAAAGCGTTGAACATTAAACATCGCTGGAATTTCTTTGAAACTGGGCATGGAAAAGGTGAACATGATGGTGCAGGAGCATGCGTAAAAATAGCACTTCGAAGATGGAAAATGAACTATTCTTCTGCATAGTTCAATTCAGCCGCAGAGATTGTCCAATGGTGTCAATTAAATCTAAGCCATGATTATAATCAACAATCAAAAGATGTGCACAGGTATGTACATTATTTTTTCAATTTATATTATTTCTTGAAATTTAAAAAAATGTACACTAACATTTAAGTACATGTACACTAACATTAAAAATTGTTCTTTGAAAGTGATTCATCATTTATTGTGTAGGTTTTTTTGGCTTGTTGGGGTCCAAGATATAAATAGATCAATACCATATGACACTCGCACCATACATGGGACTAGATATCTTCACTCTATTCAAACAAAATTATTTCAAAATGTGTTTGCATTTGACAGTAGAAAGCAATCATGCTTTTGTCATATTTGCATTGAAAATGTTGAATCTACAGAAGTTTGTGAAAACATAACAAACAACTACGTAAAAGCTTGGAAACACACAGAGATTAATCCAAAAGGAAAAATGCCACTGGCAAGTGTAGAAGAGTTAGAATAAGAAGAAATAGCAATATCATCTGATGGCGATAGAATTTCAGATCTTGTTAGAGAAGGTAATAAACTTACTTGACTTTTAAGTTAATTGTTCATTCTAGTCCATCGCCATAAGTATAGTCAATTTAATTCATTTAAAAACGCTAACACCAATTATATTTTCGCAGGAGATGTTTTCGCTGTGATTGCACCTTTATACAACAACGAAAATGTCAAATATTATTTGATGCGATGCACTGAAGAAAAAATGAAGTTATTGGAGGACTACAATTACAACGGATTTACATACGAAAGAGGATCCATCATTTTAAAAGGCTATTTTTTTCAGCAGACGCATATGACTAAAAATTATGTCTACTTTCAAGATTATGAGCCCGATGTTATATGTTGTCAGTATAGTCATTTAGTATGTGCATCTCGAATAAGGTTGGTACAAGTTCCATAAAAAAAACAGTTAAAAACCAAAAAATGGAAACTATCCATATGTGACCATGAACGGATAATTGAGGATGGTATTCCATTGCGATGTTTTTAACTATATATCAAAAATGAATTGATCTATGTTTTTGTCCATATCAATTGTTGTGTACAATATATTTTTTGTCCATGTGTCACAACTGTTATGCACAGTGTATTTTTTCATTGAATTTTTATGAATATTATCTTGAATGACAACAAACATAAGAGTTTAAATAGTTGTAATTTAACATGCTTAAAAATGAATTCAAAAATTATTTGAGAATTCAAGAGTACTTTATTCGGGTCCCCATATGTCTATTAGACCACTTAAGGGATGAAATAACGGATGTGGCTATCCCCACACTCCGCCCTGAATTTTTACTTTCGATTGATTGATGCCAATGAGAAATCACCAAAAAACCTATTAAATTTTGTATTCTTTTAATCCACTGAACATGTTTCTTTAATATACTTCACCATAAATATGATCTGAATGAGTTTTTTAAAACAAGTTGTTAATCTATATAGTTTTTAAATAAATGATTGTTGCACAAAGATAATATATCTCTCACATGTAAGTTCACATAACTGAAATTATGGCAAATGAAGATAACAATCATTTGATTTTTAATCACGAACAAAAATTCCTGGATTGTGAAGCTTATGCTAAATTAGAGCAATGATTATTTACAACAAATCGATAAATATTCATTGAATTGTTGTTTAAAATTCATTGCTCTAACTTAGCATAAGCTTCACAATCCAGAAATCCTCACTTGTGATTAAAAAACGAAAAATCATTATCCTCATTAGCCATGATTTCAACATTTAGAAATTCACGAACTTCAAAGTACCTGAACAATGAACATATGAATAACATTAGTTAAAATTTGAAATTTGCATATGCAATGTATCATATCAAACAATGAACATATGAAAAACATTAATTAAAATTTAAAATTTACATATGAATCAAACAACCAAAAGATTGAAACTGTTATCAAACAATTCATAAATTTTCATTCAAAACATTAAAATATTGAACCTATTAAAATTTCATATTTCTATCAAAAATTTCTATCATTTCATTTCTTTATATTTTAACATTATTTCTTAACATTTTAAACATTCATTCTTATGATTCAACACTTTCTCAACATTCATTCTTTCCATAACATTTCTCAACATAACAAATTGAAATTTTTTTACAAATTCAACATTTCCAAACTTTAAATTGCACCTATCAAATGTTCCATTCACTCTCATTTCTAACTTTAAACATTTTTGACACCTCCCATTCATTTTTTTCCAACATTGATTTCTTACCATAACACTCATTCTCAACATTGAACATTTCCTAACTTTAGATTAACATTTTAAACATTCCTTTAACACCTCCCATTCATTCTTTTCCAACATTCATTCTTCCATAACATTCGTTCTCAACATTCAACATTTCCTAACTTTAAATTGCACCTATCAAATGTTCCATTCACTCTTAACATTTTAAATATTTTTGACACCTCCCATTCATTTTTTCCCAACATTGATTCTTACCATAATATTCATTCTCAACATTGAACATTTCCTAACTTTAGATTAACATTTTAAACATTCCTAACACCTCCCCATTCATTCTTTCCCAACATTCATTCTTCCATAACATTCATTCTCAGCATTCAACATTTCCTAACTTAACATTCATTCTCAACATTGAACATTTCCTGACTTTAGATTAACATTTTAAACATTCATAACACCTCCCCATTCATTATTTCCCAACATTCATTCTTCCATAACATTCATTCTCAACATTCAACATTTCTTAACTTTAGATTGCACCTATCAAAACATTTTAAACATTCATGCAAAACATATTCTAAACATTATCAAAACATTTTAAACATTCATACAAAACATATTCTAAACATTTTATCAAATGAAAAATAATTAACATGTACTCATATATAATCCAAAAAAATGTTCATGAACATGTGAGTTCAATGTACATATATGTATAATCAAAAAATAAATACCCTTCATGTTTAAAACAACTACAATATATATATCAACAAAAACAAAAAAGTTTGAACCACCATCCATCTAGACCAATATCTTTCCACTATCTTCCACTAGGACCTTCCCCGGGACTCAACTCGACCTACAACACGCATAAAAACAAATTATAAATATCATAAATTATTTAAACAATTTTAAACTAAATTCAAGATGTTAAGATATTAAACTTATACATAAAAAAATAATTCAATTATTAAAAAAGTCGTACATCAAATTCTTTGAATACATGTCCACCACTTTTTTCCACCAGAGCCTTCCCTTTGGCTCCAAAGGATCTAAGAGAGCTAAGCTGCAACATGTACAAAAGTAATTTATGAATCCTAAAACATGCAAACAATTTTCAAATAAATCAAAAAATATAAAAAATTAAACTTATATCAGAGATCATTTCAAGTTCAACAAAATTACCTTGGTGCCAATATCCGCATTCATCAGAGAACCTACATCTTCACCCCCAATTTCTATATGGTCTCTCCCCTAAAATTTAAATTTTGTTAATGAATAAAACATAGTAGATATATATAACAAATTAAGCAATTAACTTAAAACCAAAACAAGAAAATTAAAATTGTTAGCTCACAAGAAATGGTAAATCATCTAAAAAGTTTGATTCTAAAGAAACCTGCATGGATAAGTCAAATTAACAATAAGATACATTGATATTTATTAAAATTCAAAAAAACAAAGATATCAAGTTCAATCATAAATATTATAATTAATATACCTCTCCAAAATGCTCTTCATTTTGACTAGGATGCTCTTCATTTTGACTAGTGGAGACTCGAAAATTATGTGCATTCAACATTCTAGAAAACTGCAAACAAAATACATTTGCTTAATATACTTATTACTATGTAACAAAAAATTCAATTCAAAATGAATAATAAAAAATCAAATAGATTGTCATAGCATAATCAACAAACCTCTCCCATACTCGATGTGTCATTGGATAACACATCTGAAGCTATATCGCGACAAGACTTGGCATAAGCCTTGAGATCGTCGATGCTCAATCCATCTACCTCATCATTCGTCTTATAAACAAACTTTTGACGAATAGTAGCACGAGCCCTCTCTCGACCTAATCCCACTTCTACTCCAACAAGACCTGATGCTAAACCATCACCTACAGAATCCCTTACAGTTGCCCCAAGTTGGGATGTGGGATCCATCTCCGATCTTAAAGCCACAACCCTAGGTGGACGAGGTATCTCGGGTGGAGGCTGAAGAGTCGTAGGGTCTCTAAGAGCACCTTTCCGATTATATATTCGACCCTTTCTAACTCCATAAAAGTCAGAAGGAACATCAGTATAATTTGGCTTCATACCTAAAAAAAACTCCGCATAGAAAAATCTAGCAAAATAATTAGAAACCTCATCATTCCATGGCAATCGACCATAAGCTGCAAGAAACCGATCATATATTAGATGTGCAATTTGAGGATGCTTGAAATATTGCACTTTCAACATTTTTCGCTTAAGGCCTTCTTTGAAATTAAACATTGAATTGGCCTGTTCTTTAGTCACTCTCTCCTTCACAACCTCCCACTTGTCTGGACCCATAACTTGGTCCCTTCGCCTCTGCATCAAATGAACAAAACCATTCGTAGTTGGTCTGAGTTCCTCATATGCATCAATGAATTTTTGCAAAGACCCCAAAACAATCTCTAGACTTTGTCGACTCTCTGGAGGGAGATCCAAAGAACAAAGATCATTGTTCAACCTGTCATAGTGGGATCTACAACTTTCAAGGATAGTTTGTTGCACAACACCTTCCCATGGAAGCTCATCAGGTAAATCAGATGGATAAGTTGATATGGGTGTACAACCCTCAGCTAGTGGAACATATGTCGTCCTAGCTCTAGGAGGATCTTCAGGACCCTGCTCTGCACCCACACCTATTCCATCATCTACAATCCTATCTTGATCTTCCTCTCCCTCTATCGAATTACGCACATCTTCTGAACCTTGCTCTGCTTCAAATATAGCCGTAGTCAAGAGTTAACCTTGTCCAAAAATTCAAAACACACAAAAATATAGATTATACATGATTAAACATTAATGTTCATACCAACAGAAGGCTGAGATCGACGCTCTCCCACAGAAGACAAAGGAGAATCATTTGTACCCCTATCAACTTGTTGGTGATCAGATGACTGTGACCCATACAATAAACTCGAACCCCGAGGTGAATTCGACAACCTTTGACTACCAATTGGAACACCAATTCCCGATGAATGTGATGACCTCCTACGCTTTCGCTTCGAAGACTCCACTCTTTCCATTTGATATGATTTCTAAATTTACACAAATGTCAACTCATAACATATTGAAATTGTACATGTTAATTCTACAAGCTTAAAGACATATCTAATAAAGAACTACATACCAAATGTAAGGGTGTCTAAAGTAGTATAAGTGAGTTTTTTTTGTAAGTCCCTCTCCTAACTCTAACATAATTAAGTAACTAAAATTCCTTACCATCACTACTATTGCAACATAAAGATATATTTAATAATCATTTCATAATCGAATATAATTTATAACACAATTAATTGTAGTAGTATAGTAACCTTAAAAACTTTTCATCCATCAAATATGATTGAATTATATATCTCAATGAACAAACATCTCACGAAATATATATATATCCACTTATTATAAGATTTCTACTTTATATTTATGATAAAAAAATTTACACAAATGTCAACTCATAACATATTGAAGTTGTACATGTTAATTCTATAGACTTAAAGACATATCTCATAAAGAACTACATACCAAATGTAGAGGTGCCTAAAGTAGTATAAGTCATTTTTTTTTGTAAGTTCCTCTCCTAACTCTAGCAGCACTACTATTGCACCATAAAGATAACATTAATAATCATCTCATAATCAGATAAAAAGTATAATGCAGTTAATTGTAGTAGTATAGTAACCTTACAAATTTTTCATCCATCACATATGATTCCATTATATATCTCAATAAACAAACATTCCTTAATATTTATAAAAAATAATAATTAATGACTTACAACAGTATGACTTTTTAAGTGACTTTCTATATGAACAGAATCTTCAAACTCTGTTCAAGAACAGATTTCAAGAACTCTGTTCAAGAACAGAGTTCAAAAACTCTATTTAATGGTATAAAAACTGACATCATGAACATCAAATTAAATGTAAAAAAACTAAACAATCTAATTTTAAACCTGAATGCAAATATTTTTTTTAATTTTCTTCTAATGCCAACAACATTTCTTGTCAATACAAAAGATTGGGAAACGATAGATATTTGTAAACCAAACTCTGCTCAAGAGCAGAGTTTCAGAACTCTGCTCAAGAGCAGAGTTCCGAACTCTGCTCAAGAGCAGAGTTCCCGAACTCTGCTCAAGAGCAGAGTTCCCGAACTCTGCTCAAGAGCAGAGTTCCAGAACTCTGCTCTGAGCATAAAATTAAATGTAAGAAAAATAAACATTCTAATTTTAATTCTGAAGGCAACTATTTTTTTTAATTTTATTCAAATGACAACATTTTTTATCAATACAAAAGTTCGGGAAACGATACATACGTGTAAACCAAACACGCAGTGAAGAGATTGTCAATCCACAACGCCGCAGCGGTTAAGACCACCAACTCGCCAAACGACAAATATTTCCTTCACACAACAACAAATTATGTTAGCAACTAAAAACTATAGAAATACGAAAACAAAATCAAAACGACACAACTCATCGTGAAAACGGACCTTCAAATGACAAACTATCAACCCTGCGCAGAAAACCAAAACACCAACGAAGCACCGATAATAGCCCCAGCTCAACAAACGAACTAACCTGCACACACTACCACATTTCAGGAAGATATTAAAAGATGAAAACATGTGCATACATCAAACATAAAATTTGAAAACCAAAAACAGATGATAAAACTTAGTTACCCTTGCCCGACAGCCTTTAACTCCACGCAGATATGTCAAGCAGCAACCAAACACAAATTTCGAACTCGAGGATCCGCCAGGCACCCTCGTCGACGAACACAACCTCCAACTGCTGCAACAAGAAGTAACGACAGAGAAAGAAGGGGATCGACGAAGGGGTGGAGCAACAGCAGACGAGCGTCGTCGACTAGACCATGTAGGGTGGTGAGGAACGGTAGCGGGCCCGCTTGCGGGGTCCAGAAATTTCTCGACAGCTACTGCCAAATGGCGACGAGGCCGGGATTTTATGCAGAAACATTGTTCGGCTGACCAATTATTCGGCCGAATACTTGTTCGGCCGAATAAACTACCATCCAAAAATTTTTCCCGTCCGGCAGTGCTTTGCACACATTTCAAGGATCCCCGTTAAACTAAACGGAGAACTGTTAGTAGGTATTTGGCCGAATAACTTCTACATTATTTGGCCAAATAATGACAATTATTCGGCTGAATAATCTTTGTTATTCGGCCGAATAATAAATATTAATCGGCCAAATAACCTCCGCTAAGACGATTTTGCACTAGTTTCTCACGGAAGTGTTACCTACCTTCACGTTTTTACCCAATAGTTTCTTTCCTAATATTTATTTACTTCCTTCCACTTCATTGCTTACAGTTCAATGAAACTTTATTGCTGCAACTGTCCACTTGTCCATTGTCTTGTTTCCATCAAATAAGCTTTCAAAAAAATTTATACTCCTTTGTACTATACTACTCCAGCCCAACTACTTCCATTTGTAAAACCTCAAAATATTGTTTTCTTTCATATAATATTATTCCTTTTTTTTACAAGTTATATAGCTTACAACTTTTTTCCTTTACTTGCAGAATTTCACTATTTCTTGCTACCAACTACTTCCCTATTTCAAAGACCAATTTCTCTTCAAATTAATTAATTAATAACATGATTCTATCTTTTATCTTTCCTCGCATCCAAATACGAAACCATAATACTTTTTTTTAAACTTAATTGCTATAATATTCGATAATTGTATAGACACTTGAGAACATCATTAAATGCTTTCATTTACAATCACAAAATGCAAAAAAAACTCAATATTCAATATACACACCTGTCAATGAAAAAAAAGAGACATTTTTCACAGGTCTGGCATATTGCAACTGAGACCTTCAACTCTCATAACTCATTATATTATAAAAACACATGTCATCAAATTAAACCATTCTCATTTAACTTAGACTAATATACGAAATCCATTTACATAGTGATCTCAATCAGGGTATTTTTTAAGGATTCTAATATTATACTTAAGTATAGTATCCTAGCCGATTATTTTGGATTGAGAAAAAACATGTATATAGATAGGTAGGCGAATATTAAATCTGAAACATACAATTTACTACTAAAATGTGTAAATTTTGGCGAATATTATGATGAAAAAACATATTTTATGTAAATATAGGCGATATTAGAGACTAAAAATGACCAAATAATGAATTTATTTTTTGAAAAAAAGCCCGAAAAAAAGCCAATTGGCGAAATTTCGCCCTTAAAAATTACCCTGGTCCCAATGCATTCATGTTTACCCTTTTTGCTTGAGTAATATCTCTAAAATCTATTTCTATGGTAATCCTATTGCATTCATTTCAATGTATTTAACATTAGACATAAAAATCGTATTCATTTAAAACATATTCCTTTCACATCCAATATAAAAAACCATATATTCATCATGCATAACACATTCAACATATATATAACACTCCTTTATTTGAAGACATAAATATTGATATTCCCATAACTTTTGATCCATATATATATATATAGATTCGATGTAATTATTATGCACAACGCACCTAGACAGACTATCTTTGTACAAATTTCGTGAAAAAAATATTCGAAAAACATTGCAATTTGATCTTCAAACTTAGACCATCATGAAGTAAACTACATACTAGATTTCATAGCTGACTGTTATGATAGTCATAAATCAATGCTTTTTTGATATGTTACCAATCTTTGATATATAGTTTCTATTTTCCATTTAAAAATTATAAAGTTGCTTAATGTGTTTTTCTCTGTTGAATGCAGGAAAAAAAAGATCACCACAGTTGTTACAGTATCGATCATGCAACTCTGAAATAGATTTTTGGAAATTACATTAGTTTTTGGCATTTTCAATGCTGCATCAGCCACTGTTTTTTTGGCTCTTCTTTTTTGCAAACAAAAAACTACATACTTGACATCTCCTACACATTTACTTAATGTGATTTGGCATCAAAGTAAATTCTGCCATGTTTTTTTGTTATTAATCTTATGCCATATACAAAAAGCTCTTTCTGTATAGACAATGGCTTTTTTCTCTAAACTATGCAACGACCACTTCTTAATATATACAAACTTTCAATTTAGCAAAAATATATGATCTTTTATTTATTCACAGCTAGTAAAATCCCTTACTTTTTTGTTATTAAAGAAGCAATGTGTACATACAAATAACAAGATTTTTTTGATTCTCTTGCTGCTACTATTTTTCATCTAATTCTTTACATATTTATTCTACATTATCAATATAAAACTCTTTGCTATGAAAAAAAAAACATTGCCAAAGAACAAAAACAACCAACAAGGATACCTTTTTTTATTACTGTATGTTTTCTCTCCATAGTTCTTGCTATCATATTCAAATCTGCAACAACATATGATCCTCCATTTATTCACAGCCATTGTCCTTTTTTTATCTCTTACCCTTTTATTAATAAAGATACATTATGTGCATACAAATCACTGAATTTTACTGCTGCTATTGTTTAAAAAAAAAACATTTCAAAAGGGCACAAACAATCAACAAGCTTATTCCTTTCTATTATTGCCTTCTTTTCTCTCCATGGTTGTTGCTATGATCTTAAACATGCCACAAACCAATGTTATTAGCTTTTATAATTCCATGTCTTTCGTTATTGTTTATTATTTATGCATGTAAATGTATTTTCCATTCATTATTTTACCGTCATCAGTCCATGTAAGTGCAATGTCAGGGACATTGCCACATCGTGGCTCTTGTTTTGTTAATGAATGGTTTATATATTGCAAGCTTTCCTATTTCAAGGATTTGTCTATATATGGTGTACAAATCAAAAAAATGTATTCATATAATGTTGCTTTCCTACATTTCTATTGCCAATCTAGTAACGAGAGACGATCATGATTGTGCATCAATTCCTTAATCATAATTAATGTGGATAAAAATATATTGATGCACTAGTTTTGAAAAAGTCATTGTTTATTTAATAATTAAACCGTATTATCCAATACGTTTATCCGTTTTTCTCATCTTTAAAGGCATTAAATGGTTGAAAGGCTATCAATATGCATGCAAATTTTTCATTAAACAAAAAAAAATTGTTTAATATGTCCCTTTACAAAATGATAAAATTTAGATATATTAGGATGTGGAAGAGTTAAAGCTCATAAATTTTTTTAGATATATGTAATGCCCCCATCCACACAAATTATCATGGAGGAAAATTCCACTAACTTACTAGTTCCCTAGGTTGGGGTGGAAGCATTAAAATTTGAAATAAGGGAGCTACAAGACCCAAAATGACCTTAGACTTACAAATTCACATTAAATGGGCCAAATAAACAATAATAAGAAGGAAATAGTGTGGCATTAGATCATGAGGGTGCATAAGAGGTGGTGGGACCCACATGTGGCAAGATTCCCTACTACACTTGGCACCATTCTCACACAAATTCGAGCTCAAGGTGGAGGGTAACGCACTTAGGGTAGATGAAGAGGCAATATTCATGGCAAGAATCAAGGAGACTTGACCTGGAGTGGAAGAGTAACTCCCAATGAAGAGGAAGAGGCATCATAGACAAATTGTGACACTTGTAACAAGATTCCATGGAATATATGACAACAATAATGAAGGAATCTATGACAAATATGACAAATTCTGACCTGATGGAAGACCTATGAAAAATATGACATATCAGGGCTAAAAATAGCCATCAAGAGGGTGCATTGAGGGATTTATGGTCAACCAAGATTCCCAATTCGAATTGGGGAAAGAGGAATGCAAGAATGAGGAGGACAAGTGTCTCATGAAGGAATCAATCACTAACTTGAGTTAGGTGAGTATATTGGAGGGAAATTCAAGCTCATGAGTCCACATGAAGTTAATAAAAAGGAAGGATGAGAAAGGAGAGCAGCTTTTGGATCATTTTTGTTTTGCACTCTTGGAGAGCATAGCTTGTCCATGCATGATGGGTGTTTACCTTCCCTGCTATTAAACCAATTTTAAAGGTGAAAGATCCATGTCCAAGTTGGTTGGAGGAGAGGCCATTCAGACCTCTTATCAGAGCTTAAAGGAATTGTTCAATGTAGGTTCAATTCCCTCTATAGTTCGATTTCCTCTCATATATCTTCTTCTACTTTCTCTTCTCACATTCTCTTCTCAATGTTCATGTTCTAGTGTTGATGGCACACTAATGGTTGCATAAAACTTGTGGAGGATGACTTTGTAACTCCATTGATGTAGGATATGATGTATGGCATTTTTTTGAGCTACACATATGAGCCATATCTCGAAATCTCATGTATATCATGTAAAAATTCCAAGCGAACCTCTCATTTGAGCTAGTTTTCCTCTATACTTTCTTATCGAATTTTGGAATAGTTATACATATGTTTTGTATCAGAATTTATTTGATTTTTTGTAGCTGTTTGAGAAGCCTAGAATGTAATTTTGATGACCAAATTAATATATGCAAGCCCCTTGGGAATTTGATTAAATTTTATGCAACATTTTCCATGTCCATCGTCTACGTTTTCAAAGCAATATCTATGTGTTACAACTTTATGTTTGATGGGTGCAATAACTAGTTCTAGACCATGATAAATACTGCATTTTGGATGTCAATGAAGCCCTTTATCCAAGCCAAGACTATGTTCAAAAATTAGGGAGCGTTGTAGAACATTTGGAAATCCCAAGAGTCAATGACTAGTGGGGGGTTTCAACATCGAATTTACTAGTATTTCTCCCTTTCATTCCTCCTTGATAAATGTAAGTCATAAATGTATTTAGAAAGTGTCTGAGTGTCTAGTATATGCATTAGGATGTCCTAAGACCCCTCAAGCCCTTCTAGACATAATTTGAAATTATTTGGGAGCATTTGGGACAGCTTGGGTTTCACTAGTCCAAGGTTCGAAATTGACTAAAATTGAGTAATTTTACATGGTAGGGATGTTACAGTGGTATCAAAGCATGGTCCTTAAACTTGCTTAGGGTGACCATTGATGAGGCTAAGGACATAACTCCCACCCCTAGTATCAGAGATAGAAGATACCCTTAGTGGAGAAGAAGTAAGTTCCGCTAAAGCAATGAGAAAGGGTGACAAAATAACCTCATAAATGGAGGAGGATGAGGAGTTCAGGAAGCTCATGAAACCATTTTTTGAGTACATGACAAGGTAGATAATGCAAGGGTTCGACTTGTTGTCCAGACAAATTGGGATCAAATTGGAAGCATGAAGAAGTAGTAGCTCTCGTCTTGAGGAGAAAAAGGTAGGTGGAGAAACAATCTTCTCAAGGATCGAGCCTCACAATCGACCTAATGACTTCAATAGTCCAGTGAGACTGACTATGCCCAAGTTGCTTGATCCTAAATAGGATCTTGGCACTCAGTATGGGATAAAGGAAGCCCTTGATGATTGGCAGCAACTGAGTGAAGAGTGTAGGAGGACCTTACACTTCGAACAATTCTTCAATGTCTCAAACAAGCTCAAATCCATAGGAGGTAGCAGAATACCTTTCCAAAATCAATAATTGAAGTCTACCATAGGAAAGGTATCCCTTTCCACTTTTGATGTCTCACCACAATGTTCTGCTAGTGCTTGGACATAGAAATTAGACGTGTATTTTCAATTGAATCCAATGGTTGAAGAGGATGCATTGAAGATGACTATTCTGCATCTTGAAGGAGAAGCTAATGATTGGTGGTTCCATGGAATTAAAACCTTAGGACATGAACAAATAACATCCTATGAAGAGTTTGTTAACAAGCTGGTGGAAAGGTTTGATCAAAAGGACCCTAAAATGCCTTTCAAGGAATTGGCATAGCTGAAGCAAACTGGAACACTTGAGGCCTACATGTTGGAGTTTCAAAAATTGTCAGTTATGGGCATTGACATCTCTATGTGGCTCTTAGTATTTCTCTATACTGAAAGGTTGGATGAACCTTTGAAAGGATTGGTTAGAGCTCACTATCTAGCTACATTGAAAGATGCCTTGAACTTGAAAAGAAATCTGGAAAATGTGCTACCCAAGACAAGGCATCCTCCTAAGCCCAATTTTCCTTCCAAGTTCAAAGATGGTAACAAACCATGGCAAAAAGACTCATTTGGGAATGATAATAAAGAGGACCAATTAAGGAAGAGCTCAAGAGGAAGAAGCTATGCTTCACATGCCATCAACCATGGGTACCTAGGGATAAATGTGATAAGGGGAAAGCACATTTCATTGAATTTTTTCTAATGAGGATGAGGAAATGGAGGAAGAAGTACAACAATCATCCCTAGAAGAAGGATATGAAACAACATAAGATGATCAACCACCACATGAAACAGGGAAGATTGCAGTACTGTCAGGGGTGCCTTGGTTTCATACCCTTCGATGCAAAGGTGTTGTCCAAGGGCAGAAGGTTTCAGTCCTAGTGGATGGATTATCAACCCATAACTTCATTGATTTGGCCTTGGTGGAGAGGATCAAGTTTCCTATTGAGACATTTGATGGGTTTATGGTCATCATTCCAGGTAACAATTCTATGGACTGTAACACATGGATTCCAAAACTACAACTTACCATAGGAAATTACATTGTTACTTAAAGTTTATATGTGGTGAATTTTACTGATACTAATGTGGTTTTGGGATTCCAAATGGTTGTACTCTATAGGAAAGCATTCAATGAACTATAGAGTACCTGTAATGAGGTTTAAATATTCAGAAGGAAAGTCAATATTGCTAAGGGGAATGCACACATATTCTAACCAAGTGGTGTCCTCCCATAGAATGAGGTCCATTTTGAGACATGGAGACATGAATGGGCTGCGGAGTGTCTAATCACTTCCCCAAAACCAAGCATAAAGGTTTCAGAACATCCGAGGGAGATAAGGCGGATATTGCACAAGCATGAAAAGGTTTTTGGAGACCTTCCCCTTAGAAGTCCACCTGATAGGGGAGTTGATCATGCCATTGTGTTGGAGGCATGCACTCAACCTATCCAAATGAAACCATATAGACACCCAAAAAGGTTCAGGGATGATATTGAGAAGGCTATCAAAGAAATGTTGGAGTTGCGACTCATAAGGCCAAGTCCAAGTCCCTATGCTTCATCGGTTGTCTTCATGAAGAAAAAAGATGGAACCTTGAGAATGTGCATTTATTCCAAAGCTCTAAACAAGAAGACAATGAAGAATATATATCACATTCCTTAGATATATGAGCTCATGGATGAACTATTTGGAGAATTTTTTTTTCAAAGAGTGATCTTTGATCTGATTACCATTAGATTCAAATGGAGGAAGATGTGCATAATACTGCTTTCAGGTGCCATTATGGTCATTTCAAATTCCTTGTCATGCCTTTTGGTTTTACCAATGCTCCTACAACCTTCTAGTCATGCATGAACAAAATATTTTGCAAGCAACTATGTAAGTTTGTTTTGGTTTGCTTTGATGATATTTTGATTTACAGTAAGACATGGGAGGAGCATTTGCATCATTTAGAATTTGTATTGAAAATCTGGTATGAACAATCTATGTTTGCTACGTTCTCCAAGTGTGAGTTTTCCAGTTGACATAAATTTTGTACCTTGGGAACATTATTGGGAAATATGGTGTAAAGGTGCACTTGGAGAAAATAAGGGCCATTCTTGATTGGCCACCACCCAAGAACATCACTGAATTGAGGGGTTTTATTGGGATTTGTACTTACTATAGAAAATTTGTGAAGCGGTTCTCCCAACTCACAGCTCCCCTCATGGACCTAACCAATAAGGATGATTTACAATGGAGTGAAGATGCATAAAAGGCCTTCCAAAGAATGAAAGAGGTAATCAGTAGTTTTGTATTACTTGTTGTTGACACCCATAAATTTTTGCACAAAATCCTAAGAGAAGGACTATTTCTCACTGATAGGATCCATGAAAAGAGGGTTAGAACCCATCCCTATCCATGTCTAGGTTGCTAGAACCATAGGAACACCTCAATAGAGAAGGAAGCAGTGAGAAAGATGAAGGTTTTGGACCCTTTAAGCCTAAGGAGATATCCCAAACAAGCAAAAATTGGTATAAATACATATAACCTATGGCCCGAAAGGAAATAAGGTGGAGGGTAAGGTGCAGACCAGTTAAAACCGTTGATCCAAAGCGCAAAAGAGATCTACGGCCCACAAGTCATCCTCACATGGTGGAGTTGCACGAAAAGAACCACACAAAAGCGGTCGCGAGAGGTAAACCGCCGGGACAGGTGGCAGCCGGAAGAAGCCTCACAAGAGAAACTCGACGGTAAGAAAAAACCACCAAAGAGGTTGTGATACAGTTGTAGCAAAGGAATGAGATAAATATCAATGGCGTGAAGTGCAAAAACCAGAGATTTGACGGTGCAGAAGATATGTTGTTTTGTCAGCAGAGAGATCCAGGCAGATCAACGGCTCAATGAGAGAAGGTTAGATCTACGGCCAGGTAGATGTGGGAGATGCCAAGCTGGTAACTTGATGGGCTCCACTTGTGAGAGTACGAAATATCGGGCACGTGGATAGCCCCTCACAGTAGATATATTAAAGTCGAGATGAACGCTCCTCATTGATCCTTGAAAGGTAAAGAAGCATCCTAAATAAG
Source organism: Larix kaempferi (assembly GCA_027924585.1). Classification (NCBI taxonomy): domain Eukaryota; kingdom Viridiplantae; phylum Streptophyta; class Pinopsida; order Pinales; family Pinaceae; genus Larix; species Larix kaempferi. Next base: position 55,021,534 of record BSBM01000753.1, read on the forward strand.
CAGGAAAGGTGGTCGTGAGGTTGTGTACCATCTGCCATGTGTCATCATCTGAACACCTCGCGAGGGAGATTAAATGGTAATCCTAAACCAGAAGTCAAGTCGCGATACCACCATACCCCTATGTATGGTTAAGTGAAATAGATGGCTAAGATTTAAAGCTGGTAGGAGATCCTACGGCGGAGATTAAAGATGTCAGATCAAAGGGTTAAATGAAGAATCAAATCAATGGCCCGGAAGCAACGCCCAGCAGATCAACGGATGGAAAGGAAGGACAGCTAGCAAAGGCGAGCAAAAGTTATCAAGATGTGGTTATATATGCAAATACACCTTTCAAAGTTGGCATTTTTACCCTTCCGAAACCTATGAGAGAGGGAGGGGTTTTTTCAGAATATGGTGTTCTAGCCCCGGTATAGAAGTTTTATAGCTGGTCATTAGGAATTTGGGTAAAAGCGTGAGAATCATGCAGTTAAAACCCAACAGGGAAGCCCTGAAGATCCCATATCATTTTCGGCCCAGGCCATAATGGCCTGTGAAGAAGATAGCTCTCGCAACCTCGGCATTGTAGTAGGCCTAGAGGTCATCTCTGGAATAACTGTGGTTGCCCTGCTCCGCCAAAGTCCATCAAAGGGTCGTCAGATCTTCATAATTCCTTGCCAAGGGCCCGACCTGGGAATTAGAGATAATTCCCATGACTTCTTGAATGTCCAAAGTAGCGGTTGGTCTGTCCGAAAGCATAGGTGGGTCAAGCTTAAACCTCGATATGGGAAAATTTCTGACCAAAGGTATCCTTCCACAGGTAACATTTCCCCTTGGTCTTAGTGGCTTCAGGCCTAGTTTCCAGATAAAGGGGGAGGATTGGGGTAGGCAGGTGAGGAAATCATGTGGCCTAGCCTTGCTGAGATGAAGATGGATATTTTCAAAGAGTTGTAAGCATCCTAAAGGTGTTGGATGCTTACGACCGAGAAGTAGGCAAACAGGTAGAGACCACAAAGAGTCTGTAAAAGAGGTGTGAGAAGAGAAAAGTCCCTTACGCAGATGGGAGGTTGGCTGGAAAGGTAATAAAGGTAATGTGACCCATGTCTTTCGAAGCGTGTGCGAAAGCATGAGGTTAAGGGTCCCCCAAACGAGATATGTCAGAAGAACGGACCTACCAAGGATATCTCTAAATGACATCTCAGAAGATTACTGGTATGATGGGATGCAATTTTGCACCATCATTGGCTATGCCGTCTATCTGGGACAATGTCGTTGAGCATGCTGAAGGTCACCTCAAAGCCTTGGACATCATGGTTACCCAACTGAAGAGATTGATGGTGTTATCATATCTATTATGACTACTCACAGCTACCGTCATCATCGCAGTAGTTACAGATAAGGGTCTCCCTTCTGTATCTGAAATTGATATAAGAGAAAGATGGTGCACCTAGCAGTTCGACTATCTTCTCTATTGCGATTGGCTCATGGAGAAAACATGGGATTGCAAAGTGTTATTCATGCTAGAACAAGTATGGGAAGAGATGGATGGGAATTCCACCCTTTCACCTCTTGTGGTAGTCAACCTCATAAATTCCGACCCTGCCAGCCAGGACAAGAAACGTGATGGATGACAAATTCCCAAAGAAGACCGGAAAAGAAAGAAGAAGGAGAAACTTGTAACTGAGTTGGGCAGCCAATCGGATACAGAAATGGTCCATGATTTCATACTCCCCACTAAGGAAATGACACCTATCCTGCCGGATGATCTACCACAGGATGACAGCTCATTGAAAGTGGAAGATTTCTTTGACTCGCAAGGTCATTTACTAACCTAGGGTTGAAATGATCTCATGTCTATAATATTCTGTTCCTTGTCATTTTCAATCTGTTTGGAATATGACATATATGTAATATGTTTTGAATTTATGGGTCTAATGAGGTGTCACCGAAGTTTGTAACTAACTTTTGTTTCAAATGGGCCGAGTATGAGGCTCGAGCCCATTATAAGTTTCATGTAATTTCAAATGAAAAAAGAGGGAGGAGAATTTTTGAAGCTCTTCATATTTTGTCCACTGTTGTTATTTTGAGATATTCATTGAATAAAGTCGTCAGAAGTTTACATGCATTTTTTAGAGATTCTTGTGTAATTGGTCTGGTAGTTTGTTTTTTCCTTTCCTATGTGATATGTGTTTCTTTCCTTTGTTAATCCATATTGTTAATGTTCCTTCATACTTGGTTCAGTGTAGCATCTGAATGAGATTCATAGAGATTATGCCTTGTTCATTTCTTACCAAGTATTTGACAAATTATTTCTGCTAAAGTTGGTATAGGATTTATCTGTGTATGCCTTATATCAATGGACTGTTCATCTTTCTTCTTTTTCACCAATTAAAATCACTTTGACTACTAGTTGGTTGCTACCTTTCCTCTGTGTGAATGTATCTGCTAAGCATTTGATGATAATGTTTATGTTATACTTGAATTGACTCCATTGCCTAATATAGATCCCTATTTGTTCTCCAACCAATGGTTTACCAGAGTAAAATTTGTCTTACAGAAATCTGACCTTCTGCATATATTTAAATAAGAACATCTTGAGTAATGAATGCTAGTGTCCTTTTTCATGATTGACGACCTTGATTATTTCTAGTTTTTCATTAGTTTATTGAGAGAGCCCTCTCAGACTGTGTTGGGTCAGTAACATCAGTCCAAAGATTGGTTAGTGGATACCCCGAATTACCCTTCTTTATGACCTGGGGGTCAATTTGGGTGTTAACAAATTGGCGCCATTACTGGGGAGCACAAGTTTTCTTGTTTTTCTTGCAAGAACGACAAAGATTCGAAGAAAAGAGAGATCCCTGTGGGCAAACAGAGATTTCCATATCTTTAAGGGTTGTACAATTTTTGCCCTGGCAACTCCACTCATAAAGATTCATATTCAAGAGAGCGCTCCAATGGGGAAGACCTCCGAAGTTGAATCCTAATTCTGAAGAAGATCTCGGCAAGGCATCTTGGCCTCAAGAAAGATCCACACCGGAGGTAACCCTATCCCTGAAACTCTGTTAATTGTTGATAATACATAAAGTCTACTTAGATGAAAAGCTGAAAAAGATAAAGTTAATACTTCAAACAGTGAAAGAGTTGTGTCCGAAGCAGAATCCCCTATTTTTCAAGAATTAAATATAGAGATTGACATTGGGAAACCCTTACCTAGATCAAGATATGAATCTTGTCTAATCTTAGGTGAAGGGGTTCTTAATAATCCTGAATCTTACTTGTTAGATCCTATCTGGTGTAATTTACTAGATACTATCAAAGCTAGAAAAGCTAAGCCCTGTTCCCAGCATATCCCACCCCCTTTCACAAAATCCGCCTATAATCATGGCTGCCATATTTGCACCTCTAGCCTTACCAGCTTTTTTGCATGACCTACCCCAAAACTACACACAAAGGATCGTTTCCTATGATGCAGACGGAAATTTTTCTGCCAGACAACATGTAGACAGGTTTGAATATTTTATTGACCTAGAGGAAGTGGATCATGATGATGTGAAAATGAGGTTATTTTCCCAAAGTTTATTCGGAGAACCTAAAAATTGGTATAGATTGCTACCAAACGCATCCATAAATGATTTTGCATAATTCAAGACCCTGTTCCTAGAAAGATGGGAAATGATAGGAAGTCCTGCCCTAGTCTTGTCCCAGTACAATCACATCAAGAAAGGAGGTTTTGAGTCGGTACATGAATTTTCTGCTCGGTTTATGAGGGCTTATAATTCTATCCTAGATGATCTAAAACCCTCAACAAGCACTACGAAACTCCACTTTGCAGACGCCTTTGATGGATATTTCTCATGTACATTGAGAGAAAGAAAATCTGCCTCCCTGCCTGTCTTGCTAAAAGATGCCCTAGAAGTTGAGGCTAACATGATGGCCTCAGGGAAAATAAAGGGTAGAACAGAGGCTGAAAGAAAAGAGCAGGAGACCCAAACTTCTACCTCATCTGCTTCTAACGATGCAAATCTTGATACCATGATGAAATCCATGGAAAAGTTGATGGATAAATTAACCATAGATACTAAGCCTCCTACCCGATAAATTCCTAAAAACCAGATCCGAAACCCAAACTTTAGGAGACCACCGCCCCCTACAAGAAATCAAAGAAATGTTGAAGAACAGCCGATGCGCCCTCCTTTTGCTGAAAATATGGTAGACAATGAAACAGCTGAAGATCCCACCAAAGCCCAGATTCATTTTGTTGACTCCCTAGACCATGAAATATACTTGATAGAAAGGGAGCATGACTTCTTTAACAAAGGGCGTACTAGCAACAAACCTGAGTTAGAATCCGAACAATACCTAATGGGTTATCAAAATGCTATGGATGATCTTCAAAGAAAGCTAAAATTGAGAAGTAGAGAAGTTGTCATGAGTAAAGGAAAGCTTCCTTTGAACCAACTCCCAATCACCCAACAAGATGCAGAAGAACCGAAAGAGAAGCAGCAAAAAGCTATTACAAATAAAAGATCTGAAAATAAAGAAGAAGATGGTCAACCTTCAAAAGAGGTTAAACCACCAAAAATCATAGAGATAATCAAACCTGCTCCTACTTTTAGCCTTAGAGCTGAACTATCAAAAGTAAAGATCTCCATCCCTCTTAATGAGTTACTGAAAAATAATGAATACAGGGAAGAGATAATGAAGATGGTTAAAGGAAAAGATGAACACCAGCATGATATTCTAGAGTTGTCTGATGATGCTCCTACCATAATTTTTGGATCTAAGTTGAAAGAACCAGGCGATGAAGAAGTCCCTCCTTTCTACTTGAGCCTAAATGTCCATGATCAGATCTTGCACAATGCCTTAATAGACTCTGGGGTATCTCATAACATAATGCCAAAATCTGTGTTAAAAGAGCTAGGATTAGAGGTGACAAGGCCATACCAAGACCTTTACTCCTTTGACTCTAGAAAGGTACCATGTTTGGGACTAATCAAGAATATGGTAGTAACTTTAACCCAACTCCCTGCTAAAAGTGTCATGATGGACGTGGTGGTGGCTAATGTGCTTGCAAATTTTGGGATTCTTTTGTCAAGATCCTGGGTTTCAAAGTTGAAAGGGACTATGTAGATGGACTTATCTTATGCCACAATTCCCATGTTTGGGGCAAATAGGAGATTGTACAGAGAAAGTAGGAAGGAGTATGTCGTCAGTAGCAAAAGAAAACCTGAAAATCACCCTATATATGCAGTCGATACAGATATGGGCTGCTTCATTTTTGTTGTTGATGGCCCTCGTTGTGATCCTAACCCTCCCTTGTATAGGGAAGTTGATGAAGATGAGTAGTTTGCAGCCAGATATGAAGCTTCTGAAAGAGAAAAAAATGAGGAAGGCTGATGGAAAATGTATTTTGATGGTTCTGTAAGCAAGAATGGTGTTGGGGCAGGGGTTTGGATCATTCCTCCCAACAGAGAGTCTAGGGCACTTTCATACAAGCTAACTTTTGAATGCACTAATAATGTTGTTGCCGAATACGAAGCATTACTGTTGGGATTGCGGGCTCTAAACGATCTGGGAGCTAAGAAGATAGAAGTATTTGGAGACTCTAACTTGGTAGTAAACCAGATAAATGATAGTTACCAAGCCAAACACCCGAGAATGAGGGCATATAGAAATGAAGCTTGGGATTTCTTTGGGAATTTTTTCACAGAACACAAGATCAGAGTAATACCCAAACATGAAAATGATGTAGCAGATTCTTTGGCGACTACTGCTGGAGGATTTAAGACTCTGATCTTCTCTTAGGCTAAGTATGAGGTCGAGATAATAAACAGACCTTCTATTCCTGATAATTCTAAGTATTGGAAGGTATTTGAAGACGAATTACAGCTCAGGAGATTTTTAGAACTCTTTGATGAGTTTGCAAATGTGCATATTGATACTGAAAATGAGAACCTGGAAAACTTTGTGGAAGGAGAAAATGCTGGAGAAGAAGCTAAAAAACAGGGTGCAAAAACATGATAGGTGGTAAGGATATTATTCAATTGAAGAATAATTACATCCCTAAAGGTTTGATACCCCTGGAAAAGCTCTTTGATCAAGATGATGCAGCCAAAAATACAAAATTTGAACCCTCTCGAGAATTAGTACAAGATCAAAACTTGGGTACGGAGAAAGATCCTCGAATGGTGAAATTGTCTAAAAGATTACAAGCTGACAAAAAGAAACGCTATATAGAGTTGATGAAAAGACATACTGATGCTTTCTCCTGGACCTATGAAGACTTGAAGGAATATGATACATCAATCATACAGCATACCATTCCACTCAATCCAGGTGAGAAACCTTTTAAGCAAAAATTAAGAAGAATCAATCCTAAGCTAACAGATATAATAGAGAAAGAAGTCAAAAATATTTTCAATGCTAAGATAATTGTTACCTTAAGGTTCTCACAATGGATAGCAAATATGGTCCCAGTCAGAAAGAAAAGTGGAGAAATCAGAATCTATATTGATTCCAGGAACTTGAACAGAGCATCAATGAAAGACAATTACCCTTTACCTAAAATGGAGCACATTTTGCAGCAAGTGATAGGAGCCGAACGAATCTCCACCATGGATGGTTTCTTAGGGTATAATCAGATTAAAGTACGACCAGAAGACCAGGAAAAAACTACTTTCACAACTCCTTGGGGAACTTTCATGTATGCCAAGATGCCATTCGGTTTGATGAACGTTGGAGCCATTTTCCAAAGAGCTATGGATATTTCATTTGTTGAAGAAAAGGACAAATTTGTGGTGGTATACATGGATGATATAACAGTATTTTCAAAATCAGATGGAGAACATCTCAAGCATTTGGAAAGAGTTTTCATGAAATGCAGGAAATATGGCATTTCCTTGAATCCCAAAAAATCCTTTTTCGCTCTGGATGAAGCTAAGCCTTTAGGACATATCATCACCAAAGATGGGATAAAAATTGATCCTGAGAGGGTCAGTGCCATTCAAAAAGTAGGAGAGCCTAGAAGCAAAAAGGAAATACAGTCTTTCATTGGCCAAGTGGGTTTTTTAAGGAGATTCATACCAAGTTTTGTCGAAATAATGAGGAGCATTACAATTATGCTAAGGAAAGATAATCAAGTAAAATGGATCGAAGAAGCCAGAGATTATTTTAAAGGGATCAAGACAGCCATCACCGAAGCTCCAGTATTGGCTAGCCCAAACTTTACTAAGGATTTCCTAGTTTTCTCATATGCATCTGAACATACAATAGTTGGGGAGCTGTTGCAAAAAAATGATCAAAATGTTGAGCAACCTATTGCTTTTTTCAACAGAGTACTAAGAGACAGAGAATTGAAATACAATATCATGGAGAAACAGGCTTATGCTCTCATAAAATCTTTGAAATATTTCAGGGTTTATATCCTACACTCACACATCATTGCTTATGTACCAAATAGTGCTGTGAAAAGTATTTTGACCTAGTCTGATCCTGAAGGCAAAAGGGCCAAGTGGATTGCAATGTTACTAGAATATGATTTGGAGATAAAACCCACTAAGCTAGTGAAAGGCCAGGGGTTAGCAAAATTAATGACCGAAGAAAATTGTGACTCCTTGCAGCTAAATTTTCTGGAAAATCAACCAAACCAACTAGATGCAAACATACAGGTGAAACCTGAATTCTCTGAGTCTCCTTGGTATACTGACATTGTTTTTGTACTATGGAATTTACAAGCACCTGCAAGGTTAAGTAAAAGCAAGGCTAGGTCTGTGAAACTAAAACCTGTCAAGTATTGTATCATGAACCAATATATGTATTGGAAAGACCCTGGAGGAGTGCTGCTAAACTGTTTGTTTGAGGAAGAGGCTAAACACATAAAAGAAGAATTCCACAAAGGGGACTGCGGGGGAAATCACTCCTGGAAAGCGACAGTAAATAAAATCCTGAGAGCAGGGTTTTACTGGCCCACTATGTTTTCCAATGTTTACAAAGAAACTGTGATTTGTCACCAATGTTAGATTTTCGATGGAAAGAGAAAGGTTATTTCTCTCCCTCTACATCCTATTATAGTTGAAGCACCTTTTCAACAATGGGGTTTAGATTTAATTGGCGAAATAAACCCAAACTCCTCTGGACAACACAGATGGATCTTGACGACTACTGATTATTTTACCAAATGGATAGAAGCCATACCTACCAGGCGGGCGACTGAAGGAGTAATCATGGATTTTCTAGAAGATAATATCCTGTCCAGATTCAGATGCCCCAAAAGAATTGTGACTAATAATGCTCCAGCTTTCTATTCCAAAAAGATGATTAACTTCTTCCATAAATACCATATCAGCCTAAATCATTCCACAGCTTATTACCCCCAAGGAAACGGACTAGCAGAGTCTTCAAATAAGAGCCTGGTAAGAATCATAAAAAGGTTGTTAGAAGATAATAAGAGGTCCTGGCACACAAAGCTAAAGTATGCTTATGGGTTGACAGAATCAGCACGAAAAGATCCATTGGGATGTCCCCATTCCAGTTGTTGTATGGAGTAGGAGTAATTTTTCCAGCGTCCCTGGGTTTGCCTGTCATGAGGTTATTACAGGGGATAGAAGAAGAACCAAATCCCATGCAAAGAAGAGTAAATTAGATAGTCAAACTGAATGAGCTAATAAATAGGGCATATGACAAAGTAGAAAGCCATCAAGAGAAAATGAAGGAAGCTTTCGACAAAAAGGCCAAGGAAGATTGTTTTCAGGTTAATGACCTAGTTCTAAAGTGGAATGCCCTAAAAAAGAGAAACACAGAAATTTTGACCATATGTGGATGGGGCCATATGTTATTGCAGCAGTCCTAGGAATAAATTATTTTGTCTTGGAACATCAAGACGGATCTGCCTGGTCAGGGGGTCCAGTCAATGGGAGATTCTTAAAACACTAACTGTCCTAAGGGAAGCAGGTATTCCATGTACCATAGCCTCTATATATATTTTTCATTTGTTTTTACAGTTGTTTTAAAATCCCTGACGGCAAACCTGAAAATCCATGAAACCCTAGAGAAAAGAAGATGAGGTCTAGAAGGCTAGCCATGGTTCCTTTTTCTTTTCATGTGTGAGCAGCCCAGATATGCGGTAGACACAGTTGTAGTTCTAAAGAAATAAGAAGAAGTTGTTGACTTTGAAGTTTGAACCGCACAATGGATTGGGCATTTAGTCTACGGAGTTCTTTGCTACCTTGCAGGGAGGATAGCATCGCCGGCTGGAGCCAATTGTTGAAACCCATAATTTTTTGCACAAAATCCTAAGAGAAGGACTATTTATCACTGATAGGCTCCATGAAAAGAGGGTCAGAACCCATCCCTATCCAGGTCCAGGTTGCTAGAACCAAAGGAACACCTCAGTAGATAAGGAATTAGTGAGAAAGATGAAAGTTTTGGATCCTTTAAGCCTAAGGAGATAGCCCAAACAAGCAAAAATGGGTATAAATACATATAACCTATGGTCTGAAAGGAAATAAGGTGGAGGGTAAGGTACGGACAAGTTAAAACCATTGATCCGAAGTGCAAAAGAGATCTACGGCCCACAGGTCATCCTCACATGGTGGAGTTGCACGAAAAGAACCACACAAAAGTGGTCGCAAGAGGTAAACCGCCGGGACAGGTGGCAGCCGGAAGAAGCCTCGCAAGAGAAAATCAATGCTAAGCAAGAACCACCAAATAGGTTGCGATACCGCTGCAGTAGAGGAATGAGATAAAGATCAATGACGTGGAGTGCAAAAGCCATAGATCTCACGGTGTAGAAGATATGTTGTTTTGTCAGCAGAGAGATCCAAGCAGATCGACGGCTCTCAGTGAGAAAAGGTCAGATCTACAGCCAGGTAGATGTGAGAGATGCCAGGATGGTAATGTGATGGGCTCCACTTGCGAGAGTACCAAATACTAGGCACGTGGATAGCCATTCGCTGTAGATATATTAAAGTCGAGATCAACGCTCCTCGTTGATCCTCACATGGTAAAGAAGCATCCTAAATAAGAAGGAAAGGTGGTCGCGAGGTTGTGTACCGTCTTCCATGTGTCATCATCTGAACACCTCGCGAGGGAGATTAAATGGTAATCCTAAACCAGAAGTCAAGTTGTGATACAACCATACCCCTATGTATGGTTAAGTGAAATAGATGGCTAAGATTTAAAGCTAGTAGGAGATCCTACGACAGAGATTAAAGATGTTAGATCAAAGGGTTAAATGAAGAATCAAATCAGCGACTCGGAAGCAACGCCCAATAGATCAACGGATGGAAAGGAGGGATAGCTGGAAAAGGCGAGCAGAAGTTATCAAGACGCGGTTATATATCCGAATACACCTTTCAAAGTTGGCATTTTTACCCTTTCGAAACCTGTAAGAGAGAGAGGGGTTTTTTCAGAATATGGTGTTCTAGCCCCGGTACAGAAGTTTGATAGCTTGTCATCAGGAATTTGGGTAGAAGCGCGAGAATCATGCAATTACACCCCAACAGGGAAGCCCCAAAGACCCCATATCAGTTTCGGCGTAGGCCATAATGGCCTGTGAAGAAGATAGCTCTCGCGACCTCGGCATTGTAGTAGGCCTGGAGGTCATCTCTGGAATAACTGTGGTTGCCCTGTTCCGCCAAAGTCCTTCAAAGGGTCGTCAGACCTTCGTAATTCCTTGCCATGGGCCCGACCTGGGCATTAGAGATAATTCCCACGACTTCTCGAACGTCCAAAGTAGCGGTTGGTCTGTTCGAAAGCATAGGTGGGTCAAGTTTAAACCCCGATATGGGAAAATTTCTAACCAAAGGTATCCTTCCACGGGTAACATTTCCCTCTGGTCTTAGTGGATTCAGGCCTAGTTTCCAGATAAAGGGGGAGGATTGGGGTAGGCAGGCGAGGAAAGCATGTCGCATGGCCTTGCTGAGATGAAGATGGAGATTTTCAAAGAGTTGTAAGCATCCTAAAGGTGCTAGATGCTTACGACCGAGAAGTCGGCAAACGGGTAGAGACCAGAAAGAGTCTGTAAAAGAGGTGTGAGAAGGGAAAAGTCCCTTACGTAGATGGGAGGTTGGCTCGAAAGGTAATAAAGGTAATGTGACCCATGTCTTTCGAAGCGTGTGCAAAAGCATGAGGTTAAGGGTCGCCACATGAGAGATGTCAGAAGAACGAACCTGCTAAGGATATCTCTAAATGACATCTCATAAGATTACCAGTATGATGGTATGCACTTTTGCACCATCATTGGCTATGCCCTCTATCTGGGACGACATCGCTGAGCATGTTGAAGGTCACCTCAAAGCCTTGGACATCACGATTACACGATTGAAGAGACTGATGGTGTTATCATAGCAATTATGACTACTCACAGCTACCGTCATCATCACAGCAGTTACAGATAAGGCTCTCCCTTCTGTATCTGAAATTGATATAAGAGAAAGATGGTGCACCTGGCAGTTCGACTATCTTCTCTGTTGCGATTGGCTCATGGAGAAAACACGGGATTGCAAAGTGGTATTCATGCCAGAACAAGTATGGGAAGAGATGGAGGGGAATTCCACCCTTTCACCTCTTGTGGTAGTCGACCTCATAAAGTCTGACCCTACCAGCAAGGACGAGAAATGTGATGGACGACAAATGCCCAAAGAAGACCGACAAAGAACGAAGAAGGAGAAACTCTTAACCGAGCGGGGCGGCCAACCGGATACAAAAATGGTCCACGATTTCATACTCCCCACTAAGGAAATGACACCTATCCTACCAGATGATCCACCACAGGCTGACAACTCATTGAAAGTGGAAAATTTCTTTGACTCGCAAGGTCATTTACAAACCCAGGGTTGAAATGATCTCCTGTCTATAATATTATATTCCTTTTCATTTTCAATCTATTTGGAATATGACATATATGTAATATTTTTTTAATTTTTGGGTCTAATGAGGTGTCACTAAAGTTTGTAACTAATTTCTATTTCAAATGGGCCGAGTATGAGGCTCCAGGCCATTATAAGTTTCATGTAATTTCAAATGAAAAAAGAGGGAGGAGAACTTTTGAATCTCTACATATTTTGTCCACTGTTGTTATTTTGAGATATTCCTTGAATAAAGTCATCAAAAGCTTGCATGCATTTTTTAGAGATTCTTGTGTAATTGGTCTGGTAGTCTATTTTTTCCTTTCCTTTGTGATATGTGTTTCTTTCCTTTGTTAATCCATATTGTTAATGTTCCTTCATACTTGGTTCAATGTAGCATATGAATGAGATTCATAGATATTATGCCTTGTTCATTTCTTACCAAGTATTTCACAAATTATTTTTACTAAAGTTGGTATAGGATTCATCTGTGTATGCCTTATATCAATGGACTGTTCATCTTTATTCTTTTTCACCAATTAAAATCACTTTGACTACTAGCTGGTTGCTACCTTGCCTCTGTGTGAATGTATCTGCTAAGCATTTGATGATAATGTTTATGTTATACTTGAATTGACTCCATTTCCCAATATAGATCCCTATTTTCTCTCCAACCAATGGTTTACCAGAGTAAAATTTGTCTTACGGAAATCTGACCTTCTGCATATGTTTAAATAAGAACATATTGAGGAATGAATGCTGGTGTCCTTTTTCATGATTGATGACCTTGATTATTTCCAGTTTTTCATTAGTTTAGTGAGAGAGCCCTCTCAGACTGTGTTGGGTCAGTAACATGAGTCCAAATATTGGTTAGTGGTTACCCTGAATTACCCTTCTTTACGACCTGGGGGTCAATTTGGTTGTTAACACTTGCATTACCATATTTTCCTAAACCATTTGTCTTGGAATTCCATGCATCAAGGGAAGGCATTGGAGCAGTTTTAAAGAAAAATCAACACCCCATAGCTTTTGAAAGTAGGAAGCTACAACCACATGAAAGACTCTACTCCATATATGTCAAGGAAATGTTAGCCATCATGCATGCCTTGGTCAAGTTTAGACAATATCTGGTGGGGAACAAATTTGTGGTCAAAACTTATCACAATAGTTTGAAGCATTTTCTTACACAGAAAGATCTCAATGAAAGGAAACAAAAATGGGTGAGTAAGATTTAAGCCTTTGATTTTGACATTGAATATGTTAAAGGGAAGAATAATGTTGTAGCATATGCATTGTCTAGGAGACCCTCACTCTCTCTTACGGACATTTCAAAGGATTGGATAGCAATACTAAAAATATAGTATGCCAAATATAAATTTGCTTGTGAAATTTTAGATGGAGTCAATGGAGATGATAGGTATAAAGTGTTGAATGGCACAATATACTATAAAGATTGAATCTATTTAGTTTCTGGTTCAAATTTGAAGCAAAAGATTTTGAATGCAGTTCATCATTCTCCCTTATTAGGCCATCCTAATTTCTTTAAAACATATAGGAAGTTGAGAGAAATTTTTTTTTGGAAAGGATTGAAGGGTGATGTTCTAAAGTATGTAAATGAATGCAATATATGTCAGCAAAAAAAATTTGAGCACAACCATCATGCTGGTCTCCTACACCCCTTTCCTATTCCAAAACAAAAGTGGGAAAACATCTCCATGGACTTCATCACACGTTTTCCCAAGGCACTTGGTAAGGGCTATATTTTTGTTTTGGTGGATAGACTCACCAAATTTTCTCATTTCTTTGCTATTACCTCATCTTTCATTTATGCATAAGTGGTTGGCTATTCTTTAGAGATGTTTTCATATTACATGGACTTCCAAAAAACATTGTTAGTGACAAAGATAACAGGTTTATGAGTGCATTTTGGCAAGAACTCTTCAATTTGGTGGAAACAAAATTGACTCCTAGCACAAGCTACCATCCACAAACTGATGGTCAAACATGAAGGGTGAACCAATGGTTGGAGGGCTACTTGAGAGACTATGTTAGTGGGTAGCAAAAAAATTTTGTTAAATGGCTACATTTGGGTGAGTTTTGCTACAATACTACATTTTATATGTCCATTGGAATGTCTCCTTTCAAAGAACTATATGGTTGTGAAGCACATAAAAAAAATTTATCTCATTTTTTGTGATAGTATAGCTCCAAAATATAAGGATTTGATTGAGGAAAATCAAGAAATTTTAAAGGTTTTAAAATGCAATTTGCAGGTTGCCCAAAATCAACAACAAACAATATGAAGATCGGCATAGGAAAGAGAGAAATTTTCAAGTGAATTTTTTGGTCTATTTGAGGCTACATCCCTACAAACAAACCACCTTGAAAGGAATGTGTTCAGAAAAGTTAAATCCCATATTCTATGGCCCATACAAAATAATTCAAAAAATTGGGGAGGTAGCTTATGAGGTGGATCTTCCGGAAGGGAATAAAATCCATAATGTGTTTCATGTTTCATGTCTTAAAAAGGTGGTAGGGAAGTAGATTTTGGTTTCAGAACCACTTCCTCCAATGTACGATGAAAGAAAACTCATACTCATTCCAAAAAAAAAAATTGAAGGTAAGGGAAAGGAATTAAGGAACATGACCATAAGAGAATATTTGGTGCAATGGAAGGATTTACCAAGTGAGGATGCCACTTGGGAAGATGAACAAATTTTGCAACATCCAAGCTTGAAATTTCTTTGGGACAAGCAATATTGGGTGGGGAGGACTTTAATGTCCCCATCTGAATAAATTATCATGGAGGAAAATTTTCACTAACCTACTAGTTCCCTAGGTTGGGGTAGAAGCATTGAAATTTGAAATAAGGGAGATACAAGACCCAAAATGAAATTATGCTTACAAATTCACATTAAATGGGACAAATAAACAATAATAAGAAGGAAAATAAGGTGGCATTGGATCATGAGGGTGCATAATAGGTGGTGGGACCCATATGTGTCAAAATTCCCCACTACACTTGGCATCATTCTCACACAAATTCAAGCTCAATATGGAGGGTAACGTACTTGGGGTAGATGAAGAGGAAATATTCATGGAAATAATCAAGGAGACTCAACTTGGAGTGGAAGAGTAACTCACAATGAAGAGGAAGAGGAATCATAGACAAATTGTGACACTTGTAACAAGATTCCATGGCATCTATGACAACAATAATGAAGGAATCTAAGACAAAAATGAAAATTTCATACCTGATGGAAGACCTAGGACAAATATGACATATCAAGGATAAAAATAGCTATCAAGAGGGTGCATAGAGGGAATTATGGTCATCCAAGATTCCCATTCGAATTGGGAAAGAGGAGTGCAAGAATGGTGAGGACAAGCGTCTCATGAAAGAATGAAACACTAACTCGAGTTGGGTGAGTGTATTGGAGGGAAATTTGAGCTCATGAGTCCACATGAATTTAATAAAAATGGAGTATGAAGAAGGAGAGCATATTTTGGATCATTTTTTATTTGCACTCTTGGAGAGCTTAGCTTGTCCATGCACGGTGGTTGTTTACCTTCCCTGTTATTGAACCAATTTCGAAGGCGAAAGGTCCCTATCCAATTTGGTTGGAGGAGAGGCCATTCAGACCTGTTATCAAAGATTAAAGGAAAATTTTAATGTAGTTTCAAGTCCCTCTACAGTTTGAGTTCCTCTCATATATCTTCTTCTACTTTCTCTTCTCACATTCTCTTCTCAATGTTCATGTTCTAGTGTTGATGATGCACTAATGGTTGCATAAAACTTGTGGAGGATGAATTTGTGACTCCATTTATGTAGGATATGATGTATGGAACTGTGTTAAGATGTATATATAAGCCATAGCGTGAAATATCATGTATATCATGTAAAAATTCCAAGCACACCCCTCATTCAAGCTAGTTTTCCTCTATACTTTCTTATGGACTTTTGGAGTAGTTATACATCTATTCTGTATCATAATTTCTCTGATTTTTTGAAGCTATTTTAGCATCCTATTATGTATTTATTATGACCAAATTAATCTATGTAGGCCCCTTGGGAATTTGATTAAATTTTATGCATCATTTTCCATGTCCATTGTTTACATTTTCAAAGCAATATCTATGTGTTACAAATTTCTGTTTGATGGGTGCAATAACTAGTTGTAGATAATGATAAATGATACATTTTGGTTGTCAATGAAGTAATTTATCCAAGAAAACACTCTGTTCAGAAATTAGGGAGGGTCGTACAGAATTTGGAAATCCCAAGAGTCGGTGACTAGCGGGGGGTTTCAACATCAAATTTACTAGTATTTTCCCCTTTCATTCCTCCTTGATAAATGCAAGTCATAAATGTCTTTAGAAAGTGTCTTAGTGTGCATTAGATGCATTAGTATTTCCTAAGACCCCTCACCCCTTCTAGATAGAATGCGAAATTATTTGGGAGCATTTGGGACAGCTTTGGTTTCACTAGTCCAAGGTTTGAAATTGGCCAAAATTGAGTAATTTTACATGGTAGGGATGTTACAATATATTAGAATGTGGAAGATTTAAATCTCATAAAATTTTGGCTAAATTCATAGTAGGGGAGTTTTGAAAGGGATAACTAACAGCATAACATCATAATTATTATGTATTTGTTTTGGTGAAATTGAAATTCATTATGTTTAGGAAAACCATTACTTATCTTCCATTTTTTTTAATGAAAAACTTGGTATGGTTTGAGTGGGTATAACAATTAACAACATGTGTTTCCTCCTAAGAGGTCATATGTTCCAATATAGAGGGGGTTAGAGAAAATGCACTTAACATGCTAAAAAAATGTGAAAATGCTTGGTGATTTCAAAGGGAAATTTCAGTTATGATAAAATGATGTTTCAATCACATTTGTAAAAAAAATAGAGGAAACATAAAAATGCAATGAATTTCAACTCCCAAATTGTCATAAATCCAAAATTTGAATATGATTTTGGGCATTTGATTAACATGTTGCCAATGGAAATTGCATGAAACCATGAAGGGTAGGTCACAACCATATATAAACGGTGTAAAAATACATTTTTTGCATGGTTCCAAACTACCTTTGTGGTTTCACACAATGTTTGGCTCCCATTGATTGGCAACATATTTAAAATGTTTCTTCCAATTATGCTTATAGAGATGACATATCTCAATGTAGGAGAAGATTTATTGAGCTTTCCAGGAAATGTAGAACGGGAAATGCAAAATCAACAGACTCATGAAAAGCAATCAATAAACACCTAATAACATAATAATAAATGTTGTATATGAATTGGAATATAAACCCTTGGATTTGATGTACATCCCAAAGTGTATATTATATTCAAGTGTATATAACCCAAATTATATAACATTTATTATTTTTCTTATATAGTACATCATATTTGACACCATGCAAAGAGTGCACTCGCGAACCAAAAAGAGTATATTAAAATTACTTTACACCACAATGAAATTTGCATCAAAATTAAAATCAAAATCATCTTCAAAGATGATACTTTTTAATAGGTGTCCCTTTTAATATAAAATTAGTGTACACTTCTAATACAATTTGGGCAATTTTATAATATAAATTTTAGTAATAGATTTGGTGAAATGTTTTTATTTGTGTCTCATTTTCCATGATGATCCTCGAAATAAAGCTAAAATTCATTGTTGACGATAGCCTTGATGTTTTTGTGGTGGTTGCTTGAGATATTTTGTCCAGTGGCATCTGATATTACATCTAGACCTTTAAGGAATCAATATGCTTCTAGGTCAATGGTAGACACCTTGTATCATCGTTTCTACACTTTGGCCCAATGTTGTGAAAATATATCTCATAATGATTGCACAACATGTCCTCCAACAACAATCGATAATATGTTAAAATTTAACAACACATGATCTGGAGCTTGGGGTTTGATGGGAAATCACATTGTTCAATATGGTTTTAAGTATCCATTTAATGATTGTCCTCCTTCACCACCATCACCATAAAAAAACTCAACTTCAATCAAAATATCCATAATTTCATGTGTTGTTGGAAGCTTAATTATGCTCCTAATAATGGTAGGGTTGTTGTCTCAAAATGTTGAAAGACTAAGATGAAAAGGTATAGGGGACTACAAGTGTAAATAGATCACTATTACTAATGCAGCCTAGACATCATAGGAATCTATGAAGTGAAGGAATTCCATAATAGACTCAAGAATTGGAGGGACTCGTGAATTTATGAGACCTTTGAGAAAGAGTCAATCATGTGTGAAACAACCAATCCAACTTCCCTCATGTCCAAGGTAAATCATCAATGATGGTTATGGGGCAATGTACAACATGTCTAGACTTCTCCTCTAGTATACAAGTGTTGAAGTTGATAGAGGAAGGCCCAATAAAAATAAATAAATTAGGATATATTTGTTTATCAACACAATTTATGATATGAGGATGTGCAAGAAATTGGGACTAAGACACTAAGGGGGGATGGAATGTATGCGAGTAATGGACTCAACACTTACTTTTTCAAAGCATGAAGGCATATATAACTTGACAACTTATGTATAACTAATGATAATATCATGGGAATGGATAGAAAGGGATGAATAGGGGAAATACCTACGATGGGAATGCTCACATAGTGGGATGAGGGGGTATTGAGGTCAATGTTTTTTGGATGATAAAATTAGAAAGGTATCATGGATGACACATCACAAAATTATCTGAACAAACGTGACCAAGGATGATACCATAAGAGATCATATACGGTCTACAATAACATTAAGAAGCATTGTTGAATTGGTTCCTCAAGTAAACATGTACTTGAGAGAAGAGAGGGGGTTCAAGGAGATATGTGTCAAATCTACAACCAAATGAATCAATAGAACATGTGACAAAAATGGAAGAGACAAGGGGAAGGGTATTGATGGTAATATACTTGGGGGTCAATGAATGGTAGAAAAATAATGTAACTTTTACAATATGGATCAAGTGGTGGGATTGCAAAATGTAAATAAAACATAAAATGCCATAATGTGTGAGTCCAAGGTAGACCAATGCATGAAAATGAGGGAAGAATATGAGGCTAAATTCAATATCACATATTGGACAAAATCACATTCCTATAGGGAAAAGGAGGCGTGGGTAACAATATGCACTAGGGGTACTAATGGATGGTAACCCATGTAGCTAAGGTTCTACTAATAGGAAAGGGTGAATTCAAGGGTGGCTAGGCTAGGCTACTTTCCTAAATAGGGGTGGGGGGTTCCTATAGGCATAAGCAGACTAGAAAAATCCAGTGCATCAAATTTTTGTAGAGGGGAATCACATATATGCCAATTTGGAGAAATATACTTGAAAGGATGATGGAACATAAAGAAACAATGCGATCTCAGCACAACTTGTACCTACACACATGGAAAAATACCAAAGCATAAAGGTTCATTTGGAAATAAAACCAATAGTACAATAAGAATATAACATAGAATACTAACTAAATTACAAGCATAATGAAAATGGGAAAAACAAGGGATTCCTGAAATTTTTCTCAATCACACAATTATGGCTATGCAATCAAGCAAGACACAAAAATAGGATTGTAATGGTGGGAACAATGCATCAAATGGATGTGTATTGGGACATATGAAAAAGGAGAAAAAGTTGACCCAAATTTTATAAATAGGGTGGGACCCACACAATCAAGTGTCATTTTCATTATTCATTGTTCGAGGAGCTCACAGGATGCAAAATTTCAGGTGTAAATTTCTTCCATTTCATCTATCAGGCTTGGATTCTATGAGTTGTAGGTTAGAGGTATATCCTTACTCTTCATGTTTCTCCATTTCATTTCTTAGATTAGGGATTCCTAGGCTCATAGGGAGCCATATAAGGATTTTGTTAGTCATCACATTTTTTTATATTTGTTCCATGACATGCTCGTAAAAAAGAGCCATATGGGTGTGATAGCATCACACTTGAGGGGGGAAATCCCATGACAAAATATAGCACCTAATTAAGGAAAGAGTGTGATGGGGTCACACTATTTCTTCAAACAAGCATGTCACCTTGTCACAACTGTGCTTGGTAAAGTTGTGATGGGGTGTCACACTTTTCTTGGGAAAAGGTGTGTGCTAACCCATTAGCAATCATGGACAAAAATGTAGTCATGGTGATTAGGTGGAGTGTCATGTCCCCTTAATGGTGATTACTGGATTAAGTTCCTAACCCAACCAATCCCTTGGGTTGAGGATACAATTTCATTTTCTTGGGGTTAATTTTTAAAGTTCAGGCATTTAATTAATTAAGAAGTGTGATTTAATTTTCCTAAAGTTTGTTATGCACTTGAGAATAATTATTTTTCATCAAATAAGTATTTTTATTTTGAATAAAAGTGGATAATGCTCCACAAGGGCACCTTAGTGGATAAGGTTGACTAAAGAGATGACTTTCAAGAGAAGTTAGGAACATCCAAAGCTAGAAAATTAGGAAAAATGAAAGAAAGATGGTACAAAGCATAAAGGCAGCAAAAACTCAGGAAAAGCAGCATAAAGAAGAAAGCAACACAAAAGCAGAAATCGAGATAAAATTAGAAAAGCAGGATAAGGAAAAAAAGGAAGAAAAAATAAGAAAAAAGCAAAGAAGGATAGAAAATCTAAAGCATAAAAGGTAAAAGCAGAAAGCATAGTAGAAAAGGAAAAAAGGATGAAAGCAATCTTTCCTTATCCATCCATGAGGCCACATTAGCCTAGGATACTTGATCCTCAAGTCATCCTCCATATATAAAATAAGTAGAGCACACCACCATCACATCTTTTGATAGTTGAAGAATTGGATTGAGTGCTATTGTGCATGGGTGACTTGGGAGATGTGTCCCTAGTCCAAGCTGGGAGATGTGCACATGATTCCCGTGAGAGGATGATGGTATTCAGACAAATTTTTCATTGATATTATTGTAGGTGTTGAAGTATACACCAATGGAGTATGATCCTGTGACATATATTTGATAGCAATCCATGCAGATCTATGAGTAATTTCCTAGTTTTCCTAATGAAAGAGTTTATTCTGGTTGTATCTCATTCTTGAGAACTATTTGATGTATTAATAAGCCACTGATGGATGATATGACTGTAATAGTGTATCTATGATGTCAATTTTGAAGTTTTACTGAATAAAATTCTGATTCCAATACCTCTTCTTGCACTTAGTCTAGATTTAAATGAAATTGAGCTAGTTTACAGAACATGTGTGATAAATGAATGAGTATTGGTCCAAATGAACTGATTTATGTTTATGATGTTAATTAATATTCCATATGACTCATCCTAATCTTAATATCATAAATTCATGAGCCTCTCATACTGTTTTGGAAGTCTTGAATTTGGCCTAGTTGTGCAATCCTGGAAGGCAATTTTTCTTGTATGTTTGTGAGACTTCCTCAGAACCTTCCAAAACTTGCTGGAGTGAACCTATCTTGTCCATTGATTGTTATTTGATGTTATTTAGACTTGCTAATTCATAATCCTTCACCTTTGCTTCTTAGTCCATGCTTAGTTGATGTTCTAATTTGCATATGCTGGGGTGCCCAAGAACATTGGAGTAGACTTCATCCTGGATGATATTCGAAACATTAATGGTCCTATTACATTGTTCAAAGTTTATATAAACTGACATAGTCCTCATCCCCTCCATGGTTCTTTGATTTTTCCTACCTACAGTTAAACTAGTCTCTAGAGTGCATTATCTTTCCCTGAATCTTGTAGGATAGTGAGTTAGTGTATCATTAATCATGGTTGGTACATTACAATCATATCAGAGCATGGTCCTTTGAACCTACTCTTGACATCTTTCTATCAGTCCCAAAATATATTTAGATTCTGAGAAGAAGGATCCTTTGATAGAGGAAGAAGAGGAAGAATAAATCAATTCTATAGAAGGAAAGTTACAAGGAGAATCAAATATGTCTCACAATGAAGAAAAAGATGAGTTCAAACTCTTTTTGCAAAGCATGATGAAATGTGTACAATATATATCCCACAATATTGTCCAATTCGAAAAAGAGACCAGAGAGTTCTTATCTCAGCAGCTAGGAAGCAAAAATGGAGAGGGGAGTAGCAATAGTACCCCACATGGTGAAAGGAATATTAGTGGTGGTTCTATTTTCTCAATAAATGGGGCTCACAATATCCTTGATGAATTCAAGATGGAATCTCAACCCAAATGCAGGCCTACTATGCCCAATTTTACTAAATAACAAAAGGAGGAACCTAAGGCTTGAAATGAAGGTCTTGCTTCATGGGAGGATCATAAATATGTTGAGTACCTCACACTAAATGAATATTGTAGAATATCCTTGCCATTTAGATATTTTTGTGATCTTCAGTAAAATACCAACTCAAGAGGAGGTTTCTGGATGCCAAATCAGAACTATGAGCTAAGAAATGCTATTGGTAATATTTCTTTGTCTTACTTTGACGGATCACAAAAGTGCACTTCTAACTCTTTGATTCAGAAGCTTGATACATATTTTCAGTTGAATCCAATGGTTGAGGGAGATGCCATCAAGTTGGCTACTCTAAACTTAGATGGTGAAGCCAATCATTGGTGGTTTCATGGCCTGAAAACACTTGGGCATGATCAAGTGACCAATTATGAAGAGTTCACAAGAAGATTGGCTGAAAGATTCAAAAGAAGAGATCCTAAAATCACCTTCAGAGAATTATTAGAGGAATTTTGGGATCTAAAATGGGCCTTATAAGAAAATAAGCCAACCATAATTTCATGATGAGTTGGAATTCAAGAACCAATAGAATTTCAATAAAATAAGTCACCATAATGGTTGACTTGAGATATTTGTCATACAAAAAACTACTTTTTTTGTTCGTATTTTCAACATATCTCCCTGTGTTTTTACTCAAATTTCGAGCAGCAGCACTTGTTGGATGTAGAATTATATTATGCATCCAATGAGTACCCACACTACATAATTTTGATATACCCCACTTCCCAAAAAACAAGAAATACCTAAAAAAACGTGATGATGACATCATCATCACGTTTTTTAAGGTATTTCTTATTTTTGGGGCAGTGGGGCATCATCACGTTTTTTCAGGTATTTCTTGTTTTTGGGGTAGTGGGGTCTGTCAAAAGTATGCAGTGTGGGTACTCTTTGGATGCAGAATTTAATTCCACATCCAAGGAGTGGTCCTGCTCGAAATTTGACTAAAAATAGAGGGAGATATGTTGAAAATACAAACAAAAAAATAGTTTTTTTCTTTCTTCCTCCAAATTTAATAAATATTATTTTATTATTTTAACTATTAATTTATTATTTTCCTTAGGAGGCCCATTTTAGTGTTGATGTATATGTAACTTCGGAATGTATTTCATCAATGTATTCCATATATATTTATTGTACCCTTATTAGAGATGTGTTATTCCTCTATAAGGAAGTGTCGTCATGTGGATTGACAAGTGTCGCAAGTGTGTGTACTTGCCGATGGGATATTAGACCACCATGTGTGGGGTCGGCCCTGAAATATATATATTATAATGTGGATGTACCTAGCTAGACAAGTCGGCCCCATAAGGTCACTGGGCAAACAGGTTAGTATAAATAGAGATCAGGAGATCTCTATTTAGATCATTCGAAAAGTTATATCTCTCTCACTCAGAAAGTGGCGCACTAGTGAGGAGGAGGATCATCTGCTACTAGGAGACTATCTCAAGTTTATTTTGGTTGTACTTTGGTTGAGCCATTGCTTTCTCTATCTCTGAGGAAGTTGTGGGGTTTTTCACCCTAGGGTTTTCCCCACAGAAACTCTGTGTCTCTTGTCTCTCATGCTTTTGATTCTTGTGATGCTAGTCATGCTTATTGTGATTGTTATGCATTGATATACTGTATATGTTATTCTCTCAATGAAGATCCTAGAGTATTGTGAATTAATGCTCAAAATTTAACATTTAGACCTCAAATTTCCTCTAATAGGATAGCGCATGTGAAGTAGACTAGGACTCCTGAAGCCTACATCTCGGAGTTTCAAAAATTAGATGTGATGGTCACTGATATCTCAGAAGCTAGAATGATCCTATTGTTCATTAAAGGGTTATCAGAACCTTTAAAAGGTTTGGTGAAGACCTACAGACCCTCCACCTTGCAAGATGCATTGAGGAGAACCAAATATTTTCAAGACTTTAGTCCGAGGACCAGATTTCCTCCTTGAACTGTTATTCCTGCTCAATTCAAGAGTCAAAAGCCACCCATGAAGATTCCTTTTCAAAATTTCAAGAAGGACAATTAGTCACAAGATAGAGATGAATTGAGAAGAAGGAAGTTGTGTTTTTCCTATTAGGAACCATGGGTTCCAAGACACATATGTGCTAAGGAAAAAGCACACTACATTGAAGTTTACTCAGAGAGAGAAGATGATGAAGAAGAAAAAGAGGCCCCAGTGGCTGCTGAAGTGGCCTATGAGACTGTAGAAGAAGAACCTACCCCTAAGGTGAGAAAGAATGTAGTACTGTCAGGAGTGCCTCTCTTCCATACACTCATATTCAAAGGATTGGTCCAAGGACAATCAGTCACTTTGTTAGTGGATGGAGGAGAGACCCATAACTTCATTGCCTCATCTTTGGTCAAAAGAAGGAAGATACCTACTGAAAAGTTTGGAGGCTTCACTGTTATCATTCCAGGTAATCATTATATGGATTGTTCTAGATGGATTCCTAAATTGCAAATTACTATAGGACATCACACCATTACATATAACTTTTATGTTGTGAATGTGGCTGACACCAACATGGTTTTGGGATTGCAATGGTTGTATTCCATTGGGAAGCACTCAATAGAATACCAAATTCATGAGATGACTTTCAAAGGTGAAGATGGAAAGGAGGTAGTGTTGAGGGGAATCGACACCTACCCAAAACAAGTGGTGAGTGCACATAGTATGAGATCCCTACTGAGGCATGGAGACATTGAGTGGGTTGCAGAATTCCTAATCACCACTAAAGGTACCTCTTTGGAAGTAGCAAAATATCCATAAGACACTTAGAAATTGCTCCAAAAGCATAAGAAGGTATTTGGGGACCTTCCTCATGGTAGGCCACCTAATACAAGAGTGGAGCATAGAATTGAGTTAACATAGGCACACCACCTACCAAATTCCATCCTTACAAGCACCGTAAAATATTCAAGGATGAGATAGAGCAAACCATCAAGGAACTACTTAACTTGGGATTCATTAGACCAAGCTTAAGTCCCTTTGTTTCATCCACAATCCTTGTGAAGAAGAAAGATGGGACCATGCACATGTGCATAGACTATATAGCCTTAATAAGAATACTATCAAGAACATATATCCTATCCCAAGGATTAATGAGTTGATGGATGAACTCCATGTAGCCAAATACTTCTCAAAGATCGGCCTTCGCTCTGGTTACCATCAAATTAATATGTGGGAGGAGGACATCCAGAATATAGCTTTTCGTTGTCATCATGGACACTTTGAGTTCCTGGTTATTCCTTTTGGCCTAACTAATGCACCTGCAACTTTTCAATCTTGCATGAACAAAGTGTTTAGCAGGAAGCTCTGTAAGTTTGTTCTTGTTTTCTTTGATGATATTTTAATCTATAGTAGAACTTGGGAGGATCATTTGCATCATTTGGGTGTTGTACTAACAACCTTGTCATATCAGTCTTTCTATGCAAAACTACCCGAGTACGGGTTTGGCATGACTGATTATTTTGGATCTTGGTCATGTGATTGGGCAAGAAGGAGTTAAGGTTCACATGGAGAATATCCAAACCATTTTTGATTGGCCAAGTCCTAAAAACCTCACTGAATTGAGAGGATTTATTGGGATATGCACTTACTACCGGAAGTTTGTCAAAGGTTTTTCAAAGTTGACAACTCCATTGACATACCTTACTAAGAATGGATCCTTCCATTGGTCATAAGAAGTTGAACAAGAATTCAATAATATGAAGGAGGTAATAAGTAGTTGTCATGTTCTTGCACTTCCAGATTTCTCTCAACCTTTTGCTCTTGAATGTGATGCTCCAGGGAATGGGATTTGAGCAGTATTGATGCAAAAAAAGCATCCCCTAGCCTTTGAAAGTAGGAATTTGAAGCCCCCTGAGAGGTTATATTCAGTTTATGATAAGGATATGCTGGCCATCATGCACTCGCTAGTCAAGTTCATACAATATCTTGTGGGTGGTAAGTTCATCATCAAGACTGATCATAATAGTTTGAGACACTTCTTGACCCAAAAGGCGTTGAATGATATGAAACAAAAGTGGGTAAGTACGGTTCAAGCATTTGAATTTGACATTGAATAAAAGAAGGATAAGATGAACACTGTAGCTGATGCTCTTTCTAGAAAACCAACCTTTGCATTGATAAATTTAGATGATGATTGGAAAGCACAGCTTGGAGTAGAGTATACAAAGAATCAGTTTGCTTGTGATTTATTTGATGGACTAATTAATGATGATACTTACAAGATTCTCAATGATATCATCTATCATAAGGATAGGATCTTTTTGGTTCTAGAATCTTCATTAAAGAAGAAGATCCTAGAGGTTGCTCATGATGCACCCCTAGCAAGACATCCGGTGTTTGTGAAGACATAAGGAAAGTGAAGGAAATGTTCTCTTGGAAGGGCTTGAAGAAGGAATTAATGGAGTATGTTAGATCATGTGTGTATTTTCAGCAAAACAAAGTAGAACATAATCATCTAGCGGGACTCTTACAACCACTTCCTATTCCTTAATAGAAATGGGAAAGTGTATCGATGGATTTCATCACGGGTTTTCCCAAAAGCCAAGGTAAAGACAATATTTTTGTTGTGGTTGATAGATTGAATAAATATGTACATTTATTTGTTGTCACAACTAATATTTAAGCCAACCAAGTGGCTGAACTTTTCATCAAAGAATTCTTCAAACTTCATGGCATACCCAAGTCCATCATCAATGATAGAGATAGCAAGTTCACTAGAAATTTTTGGCAATAATTGTTCAAGTTAGTGGGGACAAGTTTGGACATGAGTACAATATACCATCCACATAATGATGGCCAAATAGAAAGAGTGAACCAATGGCTATAATGATACTTAAGGAATTATGTTACTGGTCAGCAAAAGTCATGGACTACTTGGCTCCATTTGGGAGAGTTTTGTTACAATACTACTTTTCGTCTCTCGATTGGAATGTCACCATTCAAGGCCCTATATGGATATGATGCACTCACTTTGTATGAAATTATATTTGGTGATTGTAAGACACAGAAGGAAAAGGATTGGCTCCAAGAGAATCAATACATACTCAGAACGATCAAAGACAACTTGTGGGTAGCACATAATAGGAAAAAGGTGCAAGTCGAGAAGCATAGAGTGGAGCGAACCTTCCAAGTAGGAGATCTGGTATATTTGAGGTTTCTATGCTATAGAAAATCCTCATTGAAGTCTAAGGGAGATCAGAAGTTGTAGCCAAGTTTTTATGGTCCCTACCAAGTCCTAAGGAAGATTGGGGAAGTGGCTTATGAGCTAGAATTGCCTCCAGGTAGTTGGATTCACAATGTTTTCCATGTGTCTTGTTTGAAGAAGGAAATGGGGCAGCAAGTTAAGGTTTCAAAAGAATTGCCTCCCCTGGATGATGAAGGAAATTTTTTTCTAGTTCCATAAAATATTGTGGAAGTCCATGAGAAGAAGCTAAGGAACATAATCATTAAATAATTCTTGGTGCAATTGGAAGAACTGCCTAGTGAGGATGCTACTTGGGAAGGAGAACACATCTTACATCATCCCAGTTTGGAATTTCTTTAGGAAAATAAATATTGGCAGGGGAGTACCATCATATCCCCTCAATGGTGATTGTTGGATTAAGTTCATAAGCCAACCAATCCCTTGGGTTGAGGAGACAACTTCATTTACTTGGGGTTAATTTTGAAAGTTCATGCATTTAATTAATTAGGAAGTGTGATTTAATTTTACTAAAGTTTGTTATGCACTTGAGAATAATTACTTTTCATCAAATAAGTATTTTTATTTTGAATACAAGTGGATAATGCTCCACAAGGGTGCCTTAGTGGATAAGGTTAACTAAAGAGATTACTTGCAAGAGAAGGTACGAGAAAGCATCCAAAGCTAGAAAATCAGGAAAAATGAAAAAAGGATGGTACAAAGTAGAAAGGAAACAAAAACTTAGGAAAAGAAGCATAAAGTAGAAAGCAACAAAAAATTAGAAAGCAAGATAAAATAAGAAAAGTAGGATAAGGCAGAAAAAACAAGAAAAAGCAGAAAAAAGCAAAGCATGATAGAAAATCTAAAGCAGAAAAGGTAAAAGCAAAAAGCAATGTAAAAAAGGAAAAAGGGATGAAAGCAAGATTTCCTTATCCATCCATAAGGGAGAATTATCCTAGGATACTTTCTCCTCAATTCATCCTCTATCTATAAAAGAAGGAGAGTGCACCACCATCACATCTTTTGACAGTTGAAGAATTGGACAGAGTGTTATTGTGCATTAGTGACTTGGGAGATGTGCCCCTAGTCCAATATGGGAGATGTGTCCATGATTCCTGTGAGAGGATGATGGTATTTACGAATTTTCATTGATCTTATTGCAAGTCCTAAAGTATGCACCAGTGGAGTACGAGCCTGTGACAGAGATTTGATAGCTCTCCATGTAGATCTATGAGTAATTTCCTAGTTTTCCTTATGAAAGGGTTTCTTCTGATTATATCTCATTCTTGAGAACTATTTGAAGTATGAATCAGCTACCGATGGCTGATATGACTGTAATAATGGATCTCTGATGTCAATTCTGATTCCAATACCTCTTCTTGCACCTAGTCTAGATTTCAATGAAATTGAGGTAGTTTCCAGAACTTGTGTGATAAATGAATGAGTAGTGGTCCAAATGAAGTTATTTTTGTTTCTGATGTTAATTAATATTCCCTATGACTCATCTCAAAATTAATATCATAAATTTTTGATCCTCTCATATTTTTTGTAAGTCCTGAATTTGGACTAGTTATGCAATTCTGGAAGGCAATTTTTCTTGTATGTTTGTGAGACTTCATCAGAACCTTCCCAAACTTGTTGGAGTGAAACTAGGATTTCCATTGACTTTTATTTGATTTTATTTATCCTCCCTAAGTCATAATCCTTGACATTTGGTTCTCAGTCCATGCTTAGTTGATGTTCTAGTTTGCATATGATGGGGTTCCTAGGAGCATTGCATTAGAATTTAGGTGGAATTCATCCTGGATGATGTTCAAAACATTAATGGTACCAATATATTGTGCAAATTTTCTATCAGCTGGACTAGTCCTCATCCCCTCTAGAGTTATTTGATTTTACCTACCTACAATCAAACTAGTCTCCATAGTGCATTATATTTCCCTAAATCTTGTAGGAGAGTGAGCTAGTGTATCATTAATCTTGGTTGGTACATTACATGGAGATAAATGGATATTCCATCTCTTCATATGGAGCTCCAGGATAACCCATCCATGTGGGGGCACTATTATGGTATGGGATTCTCAGTTGTGTTGAGAACTTGTCGATGAGAATTGGTGGTATTTTGTTGACAAACATAATCAAGTACTAGGGCCCAAACATTGAGGATTTCATGGTATAGGGTGAGTGGATCAACTCACCCTCCTTGATGTATACTATCATGACTATCATACCCATGTACATAGTGTTGGGTGAGACACGACCACGGCAACCATGGGATGTGTGACAAACAAAGTTTTTTACTAAATAAATATCTAAAATAGATATGATAAATTAAACAAATCCATATAGGAATATATTTGAATAATGAATAGTAGATGATTTTAGATACAATGATAGTTCCATATAAATACAAATCCTAAAGGCACTTATAGAAACTATTTCTTGAAGGGATGTGTCACTTATTTACTATTATTATTATTATTATTATTATTGTCTCTCAGTTAATTATTATTTAGTATTATTATTAATATTTATATGTGTTATCTGTATTACATTTCCTTTCCCTTAAATATGCTTTGTCCTCAAAGCATAATTATTAAAAAGCTTCACTTTATTTCTCATTCTAACTCACAATGTCTTCTCAAAATCTTCTATGCATGTAACTATGACACTTGACGAAACAAGATGATATGATTTCCAAGTTCCCAACTGGAATTGTTGCATTTACTGTGAAATGATCCTGTGAAATGATCCACCCCAAGTTGATCTTTACTGGAACTTTTTTTTGAGCCATTGTTTCAATGGAACCTCTAGTTTTTTCCTTCCACACAAGTTGTCGATTTTGTCTCTCTCTTTTTTCACCTTTTAGTTCATCTGTCTAAAAGAAAAATATTGTTTATATATCTTTTGATCTTGTTGTTGTCCATATTAATTCTTGTGATTTCAATGACGATAAGACATCCTAATCTTTTGTGATTGTTCTTTAGAACCATCTTCTCTTGATGTTTGTAGTGATTTGTCAATATAAGAATTCTTCTCAATTTGAGCATCGAGTGAATCTGTATTGGCTCCATTTTATGATGTCTGAATTTGAGCATTTGGTAACTTCTCTATTGGGTGAGTCATCATCTCTTTGTCAACTAATGATCCTTCGCAATTTAAATTTTCTCGTAAAGATTTCTTATCATGCTTTAGCTTTTTAATTTGTGTAAGTCATGATTATGTTGCTTTAAATGCAAGAGTTCTTCCTTATTATCTGACTTGTCGTCTTTATTTTCTTATTCTAGATTCTCCATTTTGTTGTCCTTTAATATTTTAATTTGATCAAGAGATATCTTATTAGGGTTCCTTAAGCGAAAGTTGTCTTCATCTTTTTTCAGATAATTTTTTTTCGAGATCTTGATTTTCTTGTGCTAATTTTTTATTGTCTTGCTTTTTGTCTTTTGAATTCCTCATTTTTTCTAGTAAATTTTGATTATGATTTTTTAAGCATGATATTTATTCATCCTTCTCTGATAATTTCTTCTCACGATCTTGATTAGCTTGATCTAACTTTCGTTTGATTTTTATTTTTAGGAGATGATTATTTTTCTGCGATAACTCATAAAAATAATTCCATTTCTTAATCTCAAACTGTAATTGTTTATTGTTCACCTTATAATGTCTTGACTCGCCCATTAATACTCTAAATTGCGACTGCATTTGTGAATCTGTAATCACCATAGTTCGCAACTTCTGATTTTATGATGTACTTCTTACAAAATAAGGATGTTTATATCTTGTTGATATATACTTTAATAAAACCCTTTTAAACTCCTTATAAATTTAGTTTAAAAATGACTTAATAACCTTTGAATTGAGCCAATATGTCTCTCTCTTTAGTATTAACCATCCTAGATCCAAATCCTAGGCTCTATCAAGCGCCGAGAGGGATCAAATCTCCCTAGGTGCAAACCTCTCCTCGAAAAGCTCCTTGAGTGCAATACCTAAGAAGAGGTTTGCACCTCAAGAGATTTGATCCCTCTCGGTGCTTGATAGAGCCCAGGATTTGGATCTAGGCCGGTTCCAATTGTGGGCGGTGACACAAAACTGGAGTTTGATCAGCATTGTAAGGAACAGGTTAAGTTGAAAACAAAGATAGAATTATGAGGATTATCATAGTGTAACTAATAAGTATGAGTAAATTGTTAAACTAGAAAATAGAGACAATAATTTTGTAAGGATTAAATAAATGAAAATATGGTTTACATCGTGATCATTCTCAATCTAGATCTTCTTCATCTTTTCTTTTCTTCACACCTAGTAGTTTTGACATCTTTTCATATCGATCATATGAGAATATACATTGGACCTGTACTTGTATTAAGTACTTGTATTCCAGCATATGACTCCTAGCAGACATGACACATTTGAACTTCTGCTAATTGATCAATTCGTTCATGAAATTTTCGATGTCTAGTATACATTTCTTTAGATGGTATCAATACATTATCGTTAATTTCAATCTCCTTATCTCAGACCATATTAGTAATTGGAGTTGCTTGAAATTGGACCATGTCATCAACACGTCGCTCTCTGACCGTTACACGTTGAGCATCTCCCACAATTGGTTCTATGGCTATATTGGTTGAATATTGTCTTTGTTGTTCTACATTTTGATTTCTTTGTTCTTCCAATTGCTTCAAATTTCTCTCTCGATATGCTCTTTGTCGGTCAACGTTTTGTTTTAGTTGTTCTTCTCATTCTTATGCTGTCAATTTGTCTAACTTTCTTTTTCGATATTCTTTTTGTCGATCTGCATTTTGTTTTCTTCATTCTTCTCGTTCTTCTGTTGTCATTTCGTCCAACTTTCTTTTTCGATATTGTTTTTGTTGTTCTGCTTTTCATTTCAAGTCTTCTTCTTGTTCTTTTGTTGTCATTTCGTTAGATTTTCTTCCTTCATATGCTTTCTGACGTTCGACGTTCTGTATTTTTTTTTCTTCTCCTGTTTGTCTGATAGCATCTTCCACATGCACGTCTTCCATTTCTAGTTCAGACTCTATATCAAAAATGTCAATCATTAACATATACACTGAAATTTATGAATCTATGAAATCCACACTAAAATTTATGCATCCATGAAATCTACACTAAAATCTATGCATCCATCGATTAACAACTACACTGAAAATTATGCAATGATAATACACCATACACTGAAATCTATGCAAGTATAAAACACACTTTACATGATAATGAAATTCAATATCCACATAACGTTTGGTTTTATGGTATAAACCTTTATCGTTCTCGTTATTTTGCTGATTTCATTAGATTTTCTTCCTTGATATGTTTTCTGACGCTCGATGTTCTGTATTTTTTGTTCTTCTCCTGTTTATCTGATAGCATCTTCTGCATGCACATATTCCATTTGATATTCTTCCTTGGTATGCTTTCTGACGTTCAACGTTCTATATTTTTTGTTCTTCTCTTGTTTGTCTGATAGCATCTTCCACATGCACATCTTCCATGTCTAGTTCAGACTCTATATAAAAAATGTCAAGCATTAACATATACACTGAAATTTATGCATCTATGAAATCCACACTAAAATTTATGCATCCATGAAATCTACTTTGAAATCTATGCGTCCATCGATTAACAACTACACTGAAAATTATGCAATGATAAAACACCATACACTGAAATCTATGCAAGTATAAAACTCACTTTACATGATAATGAAATTCAATACCCACATAAATTTTGTTTCTGTGGTATAAACTTTTATTCTTCTCATTCTTTTGTTGTTATTTCGTTAGATTTTCTTCCTTGATATGCTTTCTGACGTTCGACGTTCTGTATTTTTTTGTTCTTCTCCTATTTGTCTGATAGCATCTTCCACATGCACATCTTTCATTTCTAGTTCAGACTCTATATAAAAAATGTCAAGCATTAACATATACAGTGAAATTTATGCATCTATGAAATCCACACTAAAATTTATGGATCCATGAAATCTACACTGAAATCTATGCATCCATCGATTAATAGCTACACTGAAAATTATGCAATGATAAAATACCATACATTGAAATTTATGCAAGTATAAAACTCACTTTACATGATAATGAAATTCAATATATTTTCAAAAACGTTAGGTGATATGGGAGGATTGAACCTTGGACCTCACGCCCATTATCCCAACACCCTTACCACTATACCGCAGGTAGTTCTTATTATACATAGTAAACAACTTCTATATAAACTTGAATAATATTACATTTAGCGAAAGTGGGGGAAGGGTGGATCAAGAGGGTTGACCCCATGACCTACCTATGACAACTGCAATGTGTTACCCATGGGATACACCCAGTTGTTTGGAAATTAAACGATTTAATATATTTATATGTTTGAATCGTGAGTTAAATTTAAATTTAATATAAATATTAAATAGTTAAAATAATTTAAAATGTTTAATATTAATATAATTTAAAATTTAATATATTAAACAATTAAAATTTATTAAATTTAAAAATAGTTTAAAATTATTATAAAAAAATAAAATTTATTAAATATTTTTAAAATTAACTAAATAGTTTAAAATGATTATAGTTTAAAATAATTAGAATTAATATTCAAAACCATTCACACCATTAATATTATATTCAAATTACCATTTAAAGCAGTGCCATTAAAACTATTATTTTTAAAAAGTGAGTATATTAAACAAAATTTAGATTTCTATTTTTAGAAAAACTAAATTCAAATTTAAAGCACTACAATTAAAACTATTATTTTAAAAAGTGAGTATATTAAACAAAATTTACAATTATTTTTGTAAAAAAAGAAAATTCAAATTCAGTGTTCTATTTGGAAAAACATAATTAATATTCTATTTTTATATAGAATCAAATTTCCAAAGAAAACGAAACGAAACTAAATTTGTTTCTATTTTTATTCAGTTGGATCTAGGCTGGGATACTGTTAAAGCAGTGCCATTAAAATATTATTTTTAAAAAGTGAGTATATTAAACAAAATTTAGAATTCTATTTTTAGAAAAACTAAATTCAAATTTAAAGCACTAAAATTAAAACGATTATTTTAAAAAGTGAGTATATTAAACAAAATTTACAATTATTTTTGTAGAAAGAGAAAACAAAATGAATCAAAACTTGCTTTATTTTTATTCACTCGGATCTAGGATGGTGTATATTTGCTTTGGTGTATTATATAGCCATTTATTTCATTCAAACGAAAATTCACGTCTTTTTATTAATGACCGACATAATATATATTATTTTTTATTATTCTTTTTTGTTAGGAACAATATTATTTATGGCCGACAATAATATTGACAAACATCGACAAATGTTACAAGATCTCCCTCATACTAAGCTGTAGAGCACCTCTCGGCGCAATAATCTCCCCTTCAATCTTTATTTACACAAAATAGTCTCATATAAGTAATATGGTTATAAACTCTTAAAATCGTTCTTTTACTCAAATTTGGGTCCTTATTACTCTTCTTGGAAACACCTTTTCTACTATTAGCTTTAGAATTATAATTCCCTTAAAAAACTTAATTTGAATGGGGATTCGTAATGATGTGCTTCAAAAAAAAAATTTCAAATACTTTGGAATGTCCAACCTTATGTTATCTTCTAACTTTGTAAAGCTTATATCTTCTTTTTAAGAAATTCCTTATATGTTTTTTTTAAATTAATTATACCCTTAACATGGACCTTATGTTTAGAGACTAATATATTTATGTGTGTTTAATCCTTTTTACACCAAAGAATTCATTGGAGGTTAGGTGTCTCTTTTAAAACGCTAGTTGCGTGTTGGTAGAGAATGGTGGCACTGTATTACCTTTGATAGCCACGCTCTGTGGTGGGATAAGTCACAAGATGAAAAAGGGAAAACCTGCAATTGGTTTCAAGCCAATATAAGAAAACCTTAATACCTTCCAGACCTTCCAGTGTCAACACATTCAATATTGTTAATCAACAGATGGGATGTCAAGGTTTTATAATCTTTGAATTTATTTGGATTCTCGATTATTCTTTACTCCTCTACCTTGGTTATCGGTAGCTTCAAATTTGGTTGATTTAAAGTTTACAGTTCTAGCAGCTATTCTTTGACTATTTACGAATTCTCTAGCTAAACAATTGTTACAAGACTATTGTAGTGATTTGACCCATGTACTTCTACAATTTTTAATTTGTCAAACAGTGACTTGTTTTATTTTATTTTTTATCTTTTTTTATTCTGCGATTTTTATTGCTTTAATTGTAGATTGATATCGGTATCTACCCTCCCTTCGAACAACAACTGATACAATAATTTTGTTCTCTAGTTGTGACTTTAGTTCTCTTCTAACTCTTTTCTTTGATTTTCGCAGTAGAATGATTTTTCTTCAATAGAAGTTCTGAATTTTTTTTAATGGCCAAGGGTCTATTGGTGGTCAAAGACCCAAAATCATAGAAACTATGGTGAATGTGTGGCCAAGAGCCATATTTTTGGTTAAATACCTAGGGTTCAGAAAAAAAAACTTGGAAAATTGTTTGGCCAGTAGTCAGAATCAACGGTATGCCTAATAAATGGATCTGATACCAATGTGACACAATATGAGTCAAAATAGTGATGTGGGTTCTCAAACTTGGCCAATTTTCGTCACCACGACATCGATTTGAAGGGATCCCTACACTCTTATATATACCTTAATTATTATAATTTAAAAATTGAAGGTCATCCTTGATGTATTGAGGGGGCATGACTATTGGTTGGACTTATATGTCACCCTTGTTCAACATTCTTCCCACAATATCTAAACAAACTTTAAAATTTGTGAATGGAAAGTCACTTTGTATTGGATGGCGGTTGGGATAGAAGGAACAGATTGGAATTAAATGATGACTTCCAATGGCTAATTGTGTCCACTTCCGATACCCTATTGAACCAATGTTGTGATTTTTTTTGGATAAATAAAAAAAAATTATAGATATATTTAGAGGTTGCCACAATTAGTTATGGCTTCCTTCAAAAATCCTATAGACTTCTATTAAGGTGGTCAAGCAACATCAATTTCAAAATAACAATGATACACATTCACTTGGATCCCTTGCATAGTTGTTTTTAGGCAGCACTATTTCTATGGTATGAATTCTCGTGATAGGTTCCCAAGGTATTTTTAATGGTAGTTCCCTTTAGTGCTACCGATTGAATGCATCCACCGACCAAAAACACCTCACATGCAAGTTAATCAAGATATATATGCACTCTTAACTCACATATTTTTAACCTTCTAGAAACTTGTGAGGCTTTCTACGAGGTTGTTGGTTGTGGAGCCTGATCTTCTTGATTGAGAGATGTTGTTGTTTCAGTCATGTTTGTACCCCAATTTTATATGATATGCAGGTGGATTGTACACTCATCCTAGCGGAGGGGTGTTGGGGGGTATTGGCCCTCCATGGGAACCCTGAAAGAAATTTTATGCGTTGTTTTGTTGGCCAACAGTTTAGGGGCCCATGGTATTGGGTAGCCCGTAGTATTTTCCCATGGTAATTCCTTTTAAAAGGAATACATTGTAATACGACTATGTTATGCATTGTAGCATTGCAAAGATCTCTATGATTGTGTAAGAGATACTGAGAGAGAGTGAAGAGGAAGATGCAACGGATGTGTTGCAGGTTGTATCCCTTCATATGTTGGATGGTATAATAATAAAAATGACTAGCAATTTCTTCATGGATGTAGCCTAGATTGGGTGAACCATGTTATATTGGTGTCTCTCTTGTATTATGCTCATGTGATTTATATTTGCATCTTGCTTATTGTTATTGCTCTGCGATCCTGTTTTTCTAACAAAGGCAATTTCCTAACACGATTTTGGTAGATTCAGAAAGTTACCTTATTCTTCTTGTGCAACAATTCACATTGCAATGGTGTAGCCTCTACATGATTTTTTTCCCAATTATGTGAACACAACTTCTAATGGGCTTCAAATGTTTTATAGCATAAATAGTTTTTGTTTTTTTTAACCAATGTTTTGAACTTTAAAGATGGTCAAGGGCATGATTTTTGGTTGAAAACCTGGTTTTAGGGAAACTCTGAGTATTTTTCTTCTGTCTGGCCAAAAGCTGAAATCAATGGAATTCCTTTGAAAGGGCTTTGATACCAATATGACAAATAAATATCCAAAATAGATATGATAAATTACAGAAATCCGTCTACAAATATATTTGAATAATGAATAAGAGATGATTTTAGATACAATGATAGTGCAGTATAAAAACAAATCCTAAAGGCACATATAGCATTTGTTTATTGAAGGGATGTGTCCTTTATTACTATGATTTATTATTATTATTAATATTGTACCTTGCTTAATTATTACTTAGTATTATTATTAATATTTAAAATTTTAGGGATAAAATATAGTCTATGGGCTAATTTTTGATATTTTTTTCAAAACTATTTACATATTTCCATATTTTTCTAAAATGATTTGCCCAGATTCCACAAGATAAAAATAAATCCTTAAAATTTTTAATATTTTTACATCGCCAAATTGTCCAAAAATATATAGATAATCCTTACAAATTTGAATATAAAATATCATCAATCATTTTATGGTTGAAAATTAAGAATTAGTAATATTTGTCAAGGTTTTTACACTTTGAGAGAATTATGGATCCTTAAAATTTTACTTGATGGAATATGGCTATGGATAACTACTTAGTGGCCCACTACATAAGAGGGGATTCACTACATGACTCATGCATTCAAATGGAGCATATATGATTCCTTAAGACACATGCAATGGCTTTAGGTGTACTATGAGTATTGGGGTCCAGGGGGACACATCGAGTTTTCGATAGTTAAATGATGATTGTCGATCAAGTAATAGAAGGCACCTATTTTGGGTGGGATCAGATGTTCTTAATAGAAGTGTGATGCCAATTGACTCACTATACCAGGATGGGAGGATATTTCAAGTTCGGGACTTTTATCTACTCCTAGTTCTTTGAGAGTGTGCTAACACTACAACCCCATCTCATAGTATGGGATGATTGACTAAATTGGAAACTTAGGCCATATATTGGCGCTTGGGAACTTAAGCCATATATTTGCTTGGAAACTGAGCGAGCTATTCCACACAACATATTTAAAGTGAGTGTTGTGGTCAAAAACCAATTTGTTCAGAACACCGAATCAAGTTATGACATGGTTGAAAAAGCAATGTGCCACTATGGCATCAATGTTATTATATGTCAGCATAGATTTATCCCATTTGGTGAAATAGTTGACATCCACAATGTACTTGTGGCCATTGGTCAATATAGGATTTCTCTCCATGAATTCAATAGCCCATTTGTAGAATGGACTTGTGGTGACGACTGGTGTAATGGGGAAAGAGGTGATCTTTCCTTCAAGAAAATAACTGGTATTTTTGGCAATGTTTCCTAGCCTCGATGTAGTTAGAGAATAAGGTGGGCCAAAAATAACTAACATGGATGATTTGTTACGAAATGGTCATTCTTTAGAGGTATCCTCCACACATCGTGTTATGGAAATCATTTAAAAGTGAAGCAATGTCATAAGACATTGCCAATAATAAGGTAAGAAGGACTTGGTAATGATTCTAATGATGAGCATCTTGAGAGAGATGAGAACCAAAATTCTAAGTGGGTAAATAGAAAATCATGTTCCCATACCAAGGATTATCCAAACATATACTAAACAAATTTTCATTGGGTAATCACCATTGGTAAGGTGATTGTGAATGCCAATAGGGAGGTATGAGATAAACTTAGCCAATGCCAAAACCTTTTACCCTTGGGAGTATCAAATTTGAGGTCATGATCTTGGAGGAGTACAATCCATTGGGTGACTTTCACATTGATGACATGCGTACTCAAGAGATACAACATAGGGTTATAATTTTCAATGAATTTGATTTTAATTATGAGGATGTAATGGCACACCTTTTAGACAAAGAAAATAATGGCTAAGGAAAGATTTTCCTCATGGTTGTAGGATAAAGATGCTTTAGATCATTTCTTATTAACATAATATATGACATGTTCCATGCAATTGTCACCTTCTTAAATGAGGATCTGACGATGGCACAAGTGGAGGATGCAATGTAAAGGATAAAATCCTTCACAAAGTCTAGAGGGAAAATCAAGGGTGTCGAAGTTAGATCATGTTTAAGGGAATCAAATGAGGCTTGAGCTTTTCCATCCCACATGAAGGGGATGTTAGAATGTAGCAATGCAAGTATCCATGAATAGTTGTGATGTAGTCTAGGATAAAGCGACCATGGTGATCCCTTGTTTAGAGATGATAAACCCTAGCAAGCAACCATTAGGGATGTAGAACACACACTTAAGGGGGTTGAGCTAATGATATACCTATGACAATTTAGGAACACTTTGCAAAGGTGTTCCAAGTGATGTGATCATTTATTTGAGTGAAATGTGAGGTCATCCAAATATTCTAAGATTATATCAATTATGCCATGAAAACAATATTACATGGGATGTTGAAAAGTGTCTCCAATGTTATTGAGCCCAAAGGGCAAGAGTCAATAGGTAAATGTTCCCCATGAATTGGTGAAGATAGTTTTATACTAGTCCTAAGCTCGAATTTAGGTCTAATTGTACTCTAGGAAACCATCCATGAAGGATGCAACCTCATGCCACACATATACATTGATAATCTAGTCAATAAAAGGGGCAAGGAAGTTGTGTTGAGGACAAGCTTTATTCAAATAAATAAAATTAGTACAAACATGGATGGTTCCTTAGATTTTTTTGAATGGAACTGGCACTACAAGAAAAAAGGTCATTGGTGAGGGTCATGCCTGTGACAGACCTTTAAGGGTTGTCACCAATGTCGCATATGATGACGGTCCTTAAAGCATCGTCGTTATAAGTGCCCTTTGAGATGGTCCTTTAAGTTTTGTCGCCAAATCCCTTTTTAGGGACACTTTTGGTGAGGGTCGTTAAAGGTCTGTTGCTAATTCTCTCTTTGGTGACACTTCTAGTGACGATCTTTTATTGGCCCTCACCAATACTCTTTTTGGTTAATTTTGGTGATTGTAGAAAAATGTTTGTCACCATTGATCATTCTAATGAGTTTTTGATGATGTTATGTGACCGTCTCTATATTTGTTGACAAAATATAGTGTTTTAAGACCACTGCTATGGATTCTTTGTCATTGTGTGTCCAAGGTCATAGTGGTTAGAGTCAATGAATTTCTTAATAAGTTAGTGTTCCAATGATATTAGGTGCAATATCACTTATTTTGGTGGATTAAGTGTGATGGTTATGAGTATAACTTCTGTCCATGGGTTAAGTGTGACATTTATTAATATCACTTATTGATTCCACTACTTTTACATTCAATATTTTTCTACAATTTCGCTGCCATGTTTGCACCCTCCAATCTATTCTCACAAGAACAAATGCGAATAACTTTTGAATTGTTTGTTCGGAGTTGCTGAGAATATGAATCTTATAAGTCTGACTCCTACTTATTTTCCTTGTCACTCGACAATTGGCTCAAAATTAATCTCACTTACTTTGTCAGAAATGGCGTCAAGGTTGGTGTTTTTGACAACTTCACTACACCTGACACTATCCATTATCTGTTCATTAGACACTATAATTTTATTAGTAATTTCTTTCTCACTTATGTTAACAGGTAAATGCCTTCCATTTTGATAAACATAACAATTCCAAAATGATGTTTACCTATTGTGTCTCCAATTCTTTGCTTTGTTTCTTCAATGTTATTATTGGTATGGGGGGTATCATTTCCCTCAAGTAATGAGAATTACTAATTTGGCCTTTGTGTCAACACATGAATCAATGCTCTTAGTTTTATCACTAGCAATTTCCCTTTAAATGAAGTTCCACTAGTATGTGTAGGAACCATATTATTTAAGAAATAATCAAGTAGGTTAATTCCAACAATTAATGAGACTAACTTGCTAACTAGCTACGCGAAGGTTCCCCTTCATGGATAGCTTCTTAAAGGGACTATGGTCATTTAGGCCATGGATGTTTGAGACAATAACGGGTCTATGATGCCCTTAGATGTTATGGGTTGCACGCGTGCTACACTGATGCATCCAATGGTTTTTTCTCCTTGGTTTGAGAGGATTGGGAAATCTTCTTAGACCATTGCAATTATTGGTCTCCAACAAGGAATTCCTAGTAAGCATGTGTCATCAGCTCGTGTTGACCATGTCCCTACCATTTTTACACACCGCTCATTGCTCCTACCAATTGAATGATTTGGTGAAGTGTTTAAATCATGTCAATAAAG
Organism: Larix kaempferi; assembly: GCA_027924585.1. Lineage (NCBI taxonomy): Eukaryota > Viridiplantae > Streptophyta > Pinopsida > Pinales > Pinaceae > Larix > Larix kaempferi. Next base: position 55,063,151 of record BSBM01000753.1, read on the forward strand.
GTGGCTCGCCACCTTCGACGTCATGAGAATTTTAATGAACCTTATCATTTAGAGGAAGGAGAAGTCATAACAAGGTTACCATAGGTGAATCTATGGTAGGATCATTAACAAGAGAGTATTAGATGATACCCCTTTATGGGATAGGGGACATTTGCACGACCCATGGTGTGGTCGGCTTTTTTGTGGGTGATGGTACCTCACCATTCCATCCACACAATGTGGCTACCTCGATTAGTGGGTGTAGGAGGTTGGATCCCACTAAGATGTGGAGTGGGAGACAACTACGACCCATGTGACTAGATTTATTGAGGGCGGCGATGCCTCATCGTTTCATTTGCACGATGTTGTTTCCTTGATCATGGATCATGGGAAATCAACTCTCCAATACAAGCTTTCACAAGCCCCCTTCTTCCGTGATGAATAATCATCGAGGAGTGTTCAATTGATGGGTGAAAACGTTATGCAATGCATTGGGTTTTCCACCCTAGTACTCCCTAACACCCATCCAATAACTCTTGAATTTGCCCCTTAATTTCTTCATTTTCAAATAATGAAGTCCTACATAAAGCCTCATTTGGCATAACAACTTTATCTCTCAGGTTGATTCCCTACATGTTCAATTGGATGGCTTGGATGAATTTGATGAGGTACTCATAACAACTCATGATAACAATACTATAATATCTCATCCAACTGCTTCGATTAATTTGACCTCTACTATCAAACTAGAAGCATGTTTTATGAGTTCCCATGGTCTTGGTGACAGTTAAAAGGTGATAATTTCTCTTCCTTTTAGAATCACAAAATAATCAAGGAAAACTATTATGAGGCATTAATTAGTTTACGAGCTTCCAATAGAGTAAGACATCCATTCCAATAGAGCTACATTAGTTTTGGTGACCACAACCTTCACCTTGAAGAAATTGTAATTTAATGATTTAACAATGTTTATGCCCAAATATCGTAGCTACATTCTAATATTATTTTCATTGTCCACTTGGACAAGACACTTGTCACTTAAATGTAAAAACTCCATTAATAAAACTTTACATCTTGATCCATACCATAGTTTTGTCCACAAATCCATGTCTTTTCTTATAGAAAATCAAATCATATTTAGGAATATTTTCTACTTTTCTTCCCCTAGAATGTGTCATAATTAATTATAATTTAGTCGTATGCTAGTAGGTATGATGGATAGGAAATTGATGAAGGCATGATTGAAGGATTAAGGAGGATCAATTCACTTATGGACGAACAACATGGAACATTAGATGGGGACCTACACACATTAAAGGATGGATAACAACATAAAGGTAAGACAAGATAAGTGTTGCAAATAAGGCATTGAATGATTGAGATTGGACTTATGGCCCTTTTTCAACTTAATAAAACAAATTTTACATTATCCACCAGCTACATTTCCCTTTTAAGACTGTAAAAGGGAGGTCTTTCGGCATGACACTATTGAGAAATTGAAACTTTTCATTGGTTTATACATGGTTGCATTTTTTGAAATGTTTATCTTTTCAATCTATGAGATGGATTGGGTTTCTATCACATTTGGACATAGTAAGAATGCAAACTAGAAGGAGAAATTCGAAGCAGATTTGAAGAAGGAGATAAAAAAGATACAGATATATAGAGATCAAATAAAGACATGGATTCAGTCAAGTGAAATTAAGGACAAAAAGGTGATGCCAGTTCTGTTTTGTTTCTCCACCTTAACTGTGTTTGAGATGCATCCTTTTTGCTACATGTTATTACTCTGCTTTCAGGGTAGCCTAGGACATCCCTTCAGATTGGTATCACTTTTAATTTCTAGGTCCATTGGTCCTATTATCACATATATAGTAGCCGAGCTACCATACGTTATTTTTCTGATTCCAGTACACTTTTCAGCCAGTTCCCTTGCATTGATATGCTGAGATGAGCATCTATTATGGATCATGATTATTTTATGGACACAGTTTTATTCCCCATGCCATGACTGAGTTTCAGGACACTCAGAGAGATGACCGATGTAACCATTTAGCCATTTATACAGAGCAGTTAGTGTTTCCCAAAGTTACAACAGCAGTTTCAGAGGACAGATGATGGTTCAGATATTGTGCATTCAGGTATATGACTCAGCAGGTATATTTTGGTGTTATGGTTATATTTCTTTTATATTCATTCTTGTAGCATGTCTTAGCATTTAGTGTCATGATCTAGCGATCATATAGATATGTGGACATTGGTATCACTACCTATACTCATTGGTTTTACCCTCCCTAGGGAGAATAGAGGTGACCATTCCCACCATACTTTGGCTTTCTAGTGTTGGTATCATTATTCACTATCTTCATCCATCCATTACCTTCCTAGTTTGTTCATTACCTTGACTAACTACTTGACTAGTGGCATGGAGGACCTTCTCCCACTGTAGCCTCTATGTTGGATGAGCTTCCCTGTTTATTTGTGTCTCGGATCTGAGTTGGTGACAGAACTTACCTTTGGTGAGTTGGATTGTAGTCCTAAATCATTCTAGTCGGTTGTCCCAATGTTTGGCCCTGGTATGAACTCCCTCTAGTCACTTAAGATGTGTTGGCTAAAACTGAAAGCTCATGTACTACTTATGGAAACTTATGTAAATTCACCCAGGAAACTATAAACTCTAGAATGTGTTTATCAACACACATGAGTAAAGGGCAAGAGCAATGAAAAGCTAAAAATACTCCTTGAAAAGTATAATGAAAGGTCCAAAAAATCAATGGTTCTTAAACTCTATATCTAAACGATTGCTGACCTTATATGTACAAACATGCCCTGGATGCAACCTGCGATTAGTTGTGCTTATCATCACACCTGAGATCCGAAGGGTTATGTAGGCCAAAAAGGCCATGAAATGAAATCAATGGATCCTAATGAAACTGGATCATCTTTTATAAAAGTAGACATGGTGCCTAAGTTGAATAAGCACTCTTTAAACAACTTACCCATCTGTGAGACACAACCATCACCTGTGTTATATGCTTGTCCAACATATGTTACCAGTGTGTATTCCTTTTCCATTTCCAAAGTGTCATGATGTCAATTCAGTAGTCATCCCTTGGCCTAGCCATTTTATTTTTAGCCTTCACCCTTCACTAGCAAATTGATCACAACTATGAAGTGAGTATGGTCCTGAAAGTCTAGTCTGAGTCATAAATAATATTGAAGACCATTATATATTTGGTTTTAGATCGCCAGTAATGATTACTTCTTGTTATAATTGTTACTTGAATGAATTGTAGAGCATGCTTTAACCTTTGACACCTTGCAGCATTATGACGACACCATGAGTTATATTTGGGTCATGTTGACTTGGTCAAACCCAGTTTGACCAAAAGTCATTAAAACCCTCATTTTATAATTTTTCATATCTACTTAGATCTAGTGGCCTTTTGGGTAAGATATTGAAAACCCACCTCTATAGCATCCACGGCAATTCAGATCTATATTTTGGTGTGGATTGGCTTCCATTTGACCCCTTTCCCAAGGCAACTTAGCCTCTCCAAGTCAAGTCGCACTCCTTGGTTGGGTGAGTTCTGCTAGTTCTAAAACCTGGGTAGGTGATATCCCACTTGATTCACACTCTCCTCACCTGACAACCTACCCCTAGTGCTTCACCTTGTGGGCCCCATTCCTCATTTTAAGGTTTGTGCCCCACTTGGGTCACTTGGTGATGCACTTTGAATCTCAGATCTATTGAGATCTAGACATTGGATGCACTTGATCTTCAAAACCCACCTTTCCTTACACCTTGAAATTCCTGATCTATAGTTTGGTGGACATCCGACTCCATTTGGCCCATTTCCCAAGGCATTGATCTTTCTTCCAAGGCTCACGACTTTTCTGGTTTGTGAGATCTCCTTGGTGGTTGATCCCTATCTGACTACTTGAACACCTAGACATTGTCATATCCTTTTATCAAGCACAACTAGAAAGCCCTAACTGCCAGATCTCTGATTTGGGACACTTTCCCTGTTTTAAGGGTCACGTTTCCCAAGGCACTTGGTTTTGACTATTTTATACTAGCTTTGAATCCTGGAATCATACTTAATCATTGAATCACTGTGTGTCATCTTTCACTTTCATATCATACCTTTCCCAAACCTCCACAGTTGTCCTAAATCCTCATTTCTAGGGTTTCATACCTATCACCCTACGTACTTCATTAAATTGATTTGATCTGGTGACTGGGTTGATCTCTCCTATCGGGAGTAGATCTGGGTCTCCCCCTTGCTATCTTGGCTTTGATAGCTAAAGTGAAGATTGCCTCGATTAGCGTGACAACCATCCATTGGGAGTCGAGGCTATCTTGGTTTCACCTCTTTGGTTTCCTATCCCCTCTGCCATCCATCTTGGATCCATCTCTAGGGGCAACTATAGGTTTGGTGATAACAGGTCCCACTAACCGCAACTGTAGTCCATTCCAGTGGATGTTTTGGCCCAGACAAAACTTACCAAGAGTATTCCCTGGTCTTCCACTTGCCTCGATCCACCTAGGGTCCATCACTATATTGGTTTCCTATCATTTGCATGAAGCTTTCCTGACAAGTCGCTCATTCTAATCATTTGTCTTATGACCCATAACAATAAAACTATATTAAAAGGGGTGACATCTGGTGTTACATCAGGGAGCATATGATATTGAAAGGAACCTAAAACAACACAAATTATGCAATGAAAAAATAGTGAAATAATACTAGGGTAGCCAAGAGAGGCACAACCCTATAAAATAAATAAATCCTAGCACAAGTGCACTAGAGAGATAAAAAACCCAAGCATAAGATAGATCAAACCAATAATGAGAGATTGCAATGCTTTCTAGCACCCTTAGGCTAAGTCACTTGTATAAGAATGAATTATCACAATGTGTTAAAATACAATAAGAATTATTATTTATACACAACAAAAGAGGTAGGGCGCTTTCCGCAAGGAGTGGTTCTGGGCCTACATTGAGTTTGCTTGGTCATCCTTCACCAAACTTATAAATAGAATCTAAAAGTACAAATCATGTTGGCTGTAGCCAAATAATAAGATTACACCCCGAATTCAAATAAGTAAGGTGCTTTGGAAGTGATGTATCGCCTCTAAAGTGCCTATAGTTTGAAGCCAATATCGTTATACGTTGTATATACCACTCTGGAATAAGGGAAACACTATTTTGGCTGCTAATTCTTGCTTAATAGGCAACTTTGATTCTTTTATTTTAAAATTTATGAATTTACTGGCCTTGGTAATTTACTGGGCAACCATATATAAGATTAGAACATTCTGACAATAATCATCTTCGTTGTAGGAGCAAACATTTTTTTATAATTGATTTCTTCCTTCTGCATAAAACTGTTTGTAATTGATTTTTCCTTGTGCTTGTTGTTTGACATGTGTTGTGCTCTTTTTAGGTTCCTAGAACAAAGGGGGTTTAGGGGCGGAGAACCTAAAATAAAGTTGTGGGTTTGTTTTTTTCTCTTTGTATTTATTTATCTTTGAAATGATACTTCTTATTATTACTGTGCCACAAGCATGCCCTTATCCAATATGAGAATATTACGATGTAATGTAGCCGGATCACAACATCAGGAGTGAAATGTGTCACCACAGGGATTCGGAACACCCTTGCTTTAGCATCTAACCAAGTCCCCTATTGACCATTCTGTGTATTTAAAATAATATCCTTTCATATGTTCTTACAGTTTGTACTTGCTTAGTTTGCTGGTTGGACAATGTGACATGCCATTAATCTTGTGTACATCTATAACTTCTAGTCATTTGGTACTTCATTTAGTGCGCCCACATAGTTTGCAGGTGTAATACTTGATTGGAATCACTGCCTGTAAATCCCCTGGGATGAATTCAATAGAAATGGGGCAAATCATAGAAATCATAAATGATTTTCAATTGGTTTTTGTGGGTTTTAGGTCTTTTGAAGAGGGATTTTTGCACCAAAACTGAATAAGCTTATGCAATATGTCTCCATGTTTATTTTTTTTGTAGATTTTATATGCTTGGGTATTTAGACAATGCCCGGAAACATCTTTTATATTTTCTAGGAGTATTTCCAAATAACATCTTAGCTTCAGATATAAAGTATAATTTTTTTCTCCTATAGTCACTTTTGTCTAAAAACTTGGTATCCTCGTTAAGTCTCTACCAATTTGGTGTTTTTGGGTTTGTATTTACAACATTTCTTGGACTATTATCTTAGAAAAGCCACGTTACCCAAAACTAGAAAGGGAGGTGGACTCATGTTTCTTATATCCCAAAAACCCTCTAGCCTGGTTTCTTGTTCCACATTCCAATTCCCATTCCCCTTTCCAATGTATGTTATGCATATTGTGCTAATGTAGTGTCAATAAAAGAAGGGGAACTAGAGCACAAATGAGAACATAATGAGAAATGGTTCTCCCGTTCAATTTTCTGATCACATGGTGGAAATTAAGTATATTTGACAGATTCCATTTGTTCTAGTCCATGATTAACAATTTACAATTATTGAGAAATTTGATATTTATGTGCTTTAATTTTGATATTTACGCAGTTGCTTCTATATGGGCAGAGTTCATGATATTTGTTGTATCTAAGCTTTTTCATTTCTTGTGTATTATATATTTGACAATACATGTTATTTTGTTGTGAACTTTCATCTTTGACCTACACACATACCCACAATCTAAGAAGATTAAACAATTGTGCACACATGCATCATTATGAACAAGATGCATAAGGGAAAGAGATTTAATATATGAGTAACCTATCACCATTGATCAACAGACTACCACTAAGGACTCACTAATGGTGCTAACTCTCAAACCTCCCATAGTAAATTAGAATACTATTTTCAATGCCGAGCTTTTCTTTTTTGTTAGATTCCACTATAAACAATATGGAGAGGTTGGAGCTAGTCCTTTTCTACTTTAGAGCTGTTGTCAACAGACTAATCAGTATTCTTTAGTTTTTTGATGGTAACATACCATCACTTCATGAGTATCTGAACTTGATTCTTGTTGACGACTAGTTATTCATGGTTATTTTGTTAACATATTGCGTGTTAGTATTGAAGGACAAAACTCTTCCCTTCTCTTTTGGCATACTACTAATTAGAAAAAGAAAAATACAACACAACAAATAACAAGTTAGTGAGAGATATTAGCAATTGTGGATTTAAGAAATGTAATATGCCTGATGCATGAGAATCTAATTCAGGGAAAATATTAATACTATTATTAGTTGAGCATATAGTATCTAATATCAATGATTTACCCTATCCTACAATAACAAATCTTCCTTTGAAAGGCAGTTCTTTACATTTGTACCTCTGTCTACTTCAATGAACCATGAAATCTTCTCCAACGTCTCATCATTTCTTCTGAGGGTACATCCTTCAGACACTCGTGGATTCTTTATTCTCTTTTATGCCTTTCTATACCTCCTGCTTCATTGTAGTGTGTACCTCCTCTCACTCTCCAAGGTCCTGTTGTTAATATTCTTGCTGCTCTACACCTTGTTCATCATTTCTGGATGGTGCTTGCTACTACTCTTACTTGTCTTTACTCTCCAAGATGCTTGGATAGTTATTTGACTTTCTCCCTAACCTTTTTAGACTTTGTAGATGGCCTTTCAATCTTCATTTAATTTCTTCAATCTTGGAGGAAACTTACAAATATTGGCTTTGAGTGCTACTATTTCTATGATGTCACTGTAGTGGGTACCTATTGGTCTTCCTCTAGGCATGGTCCTATTCCCAATCTCTAAATGTTGTCCATGTTTCCTAGATGGTGCTTGTTGCTACACTAACTTTTCTTTACTTTTAAATAGGCTTTGAGAGTTCTTTTCGTTTCTCCCTACCCTTTTTAGACTCCATAGATGTCCTTTCAATCTCCATTTAGTTGTTGTCATCTTGGAGGCAACTTACGAAGATTGGCTTAGAGTGCTACTACTCTATTCAAAAATTGTGTTATCCCATTTTAAGACAATTATTTAAGACAAATACTTATATTGTCTTAAACTTAGCTGCCAATTATTTATTTATTATTTTTTAAATATTTTTTTTATCTAAGTTAATGCACATCCCATGTCTCTTGGCGAGAGCTATCGGAGGAGCTGCAGAGAATTTAAGACAATTCTGTGCACTGTCAGAGACGCACGACTCTTTATGGCATAATGTATGGCCATCCCGCATGGTCATCCGTTGCATAACCACGAGGTTACTATTTTCCGGCTACTACTCTCCGTTCCATTCTTTCCGGCACCTAGTCTCCGGCAATTCGGTCGCATTAATGTTGCAATTTGATGTAGACAGGTACTCGCATAACCAGAGACTGAGAATGGGAGGGAAATTTAAATTTGAATTTCCAACGCCTTCCCCACTTCATTTTGAATTTGAATTTTGATACCCAGATCGTATAACTGTTCTATGATTCAAAATCACGACACTGTATTTTCTTTTTAAATACTCAATCCTGATACGCAGGTCCGATGCCATACAAAAGAGTTCAGGATGGCTGCCTAAATCCAAGGCGTAGTAGACCTTGAAGCTCTCCAGCTTATATCTTCCGAGCCATAGTTCACAATTGCTTAAAGATTTGAAGTTTGACAGTAAAATTAAGCAACTTTAAAGTTTTCTTGAATGTTGAAGCACGAAAACCATAGTTAGGATTCCTTCTACTGTGAATACTTGGCTTTAATGGAGGACAATTCTAAGCTCTAAGCTTGAAACTAAAGTTGACCAGAACATTAAAACCATATGACAGTTAGGCAGGGTGTCGAGGACTCATATAATATTCAGGCACTAAGAAACGATTGCTACTGTTTCATCAGAAAGGTAGCATTTTCAAGAGTTTTCCTTTGTCCATATTTACAAGGAGATTGAGATTATGAATTAGTCCTGGACATCCTATTTGAAAACTCTCTCCGTGCAAGAATAAAGCAAGTATATAGCTTTGTATTCTCTATTTAAGCAGGTATGTAGCTTTGTATTCTTTGTTTGAATGAATAAAAGTACATATGGTTTCTCTCTTGAAGATTTCAATGTTATGTAGAATGTCTTTGTTTTGTTTGACCGGAGAGACAGAACAACGCATTATACAACAATTCCAACTAGCGTGATAGAATGAAGCCAAGCCACAAACTTCAAAGTAGTGGGAGGTATGTCTCCCTCTGCGGCGCTTGTCTGTGAGGAAAGTTACTGGTGTTTAATCCTTCCATGGGAGAACGACGATGATTCCCTCCTTACCAGCTTCACAGGTTACCACCGTAACATTGTTTCCTACTATGATGTTTTGGTTTACTTTGTAGAACAATTTACATTCTACTTATATGGGTTAAATTTACATTCTACTTGTATGGGTTAGGGGTTTTACTGACAATTTTATATTCTTCATGGTATCGGTTTAGCGTTGAACTTCGAACAAGTCTTGTAAATTTTATGCCTGGGTCTGTATGGAAACCTAACCCTTGTTACGACCTGGTGGTGCTACTCTGGAACGAATCAAAGGTCAGGATAGTTTGGATATTTATCTGTAATGTATACTATTTTTATAATAACAAGAATTCATGGGTTAATGGCCATCTAGGTTATAACTTACTGGGTTTTATAAACTTTACCTTGTTTCAAAGTTTTCTGTGAATTGCATTGAGTATATTTTATGACTTTTAACTATTAGTTACCCATGTTCTACAAATGAAAAATGTTTAGAAATTATTTTAGGGTTTGCTTGAGTCACTCGGATATTCATTTTGGTAGATTTTAAATGCTTATATAAAATTAAAACATTTGTAGACACCTTTGTATTCATACTTGGTCACCAAGGATGGGATCCACATTATCCTATGCATATACTATATATATATCCCATCTGAACAAATATCTCGATGTACCCTATCAATTTAAGCTTGTGCTGACATTTCATATTTAGTTGTATAATATTTTACATGGATAATTTAATAATGCATTGCAAATTTGGAATTGATATTATATAATGTTGGAATTTGTTTTATTTGATACCTACTAATGATATTTTTATTTGATAACTACCAATGATGTTTTTATTTGAGATTATTTATGTTTGTTTATATTCACTTGCTTAATTTCATTTAATGTAGACATCCCTTACACGGAATTACCTCCATAAATTCTATGGGAGAAACACAATGTAGTGGTAGAGATTTTTTTAGATTTTGTGGGTTTGCTTACTACATAATTTCTAAGCTAAAAATCGCAAGACAATTAAGAAACGTTAGGAAAGGGTTTCTCGTACCATATATATTTCACCACGGTTTCTTTTCGTTGCATATTAGGAGTATGTTTAGCTTAACACAAATATCAAATCTAAGTTAACTTAGAATTTACCAATTTCATTAATTTATATATATATATATTCAGATTTGTGTAGAACTGAGTAATTATTATTAAGGTAAAAAATAGATTCATTGCTACATTATAATCTGCTCAAACATGGTTAGTCTATGTGTGTTTTTTCTTGTACTTCAAGCAATATTGTATTAAACGGGAATATGATTGTATATCAATGGTTTCTATTAACGCAACATTACTTTTCTATCCATTTCAATTTACTCTACTATTTAGCATAACTCTAGCGATTTGAATAACTTTTAAATATTAATATTTTAGAATATAATAATCTATACAAATAAAGATAATTATATGTATATATAAATCCTTTATATTCGACATCCCTATCTACATCCCTAACTATAGACACACATAATGTTTACCTGATATAAAGAGACTTGAATAATATAAAAACAATAGCCATTTCCTTACTATCCAGATTATGAGAATTCGAGAATAAGAATTGTAACGTACACCCTTTAAACAAAACCACTCTATTTAAAATAAAGGAGGAAAAAAAGCTTATTTGTATTGTAATGTTGGGAAACAACAACTTGAATAACCATGTTCCTCCCAAGATTAAATTATCATGCTCCTCCCAAGCTTAGACCATTGAGCAACCAAGTTGCATTCTCAACTAATACCCTATTCTATGCACTACAATTCTCTATAGTATAGTACTTTACACTATCGAAGTGTATACTTAGTACACAACTTCTCTCAAACAATGATTACTCTCTTTCAAAAAATTGACTAACACTTCTCTAAGTGCTCCTACACCAAGCTCTTGCATGCTTGCCAGGAAGTGTCATGTATTCCCACACATGCATAATGTATCTTTTTTATTCAGAGGTCTTATTAAATTCCATTATCTTGCCACTGATTCTCCCATCAATTTTGACACATGTCTTCTCCATAACTAGAGAAATAGCACTATCTTCCCCACCCATGGGATCATGGTTCATTCTCTTGTTCAACATGGTCATCCAAACTACCTCTTAATTTCAATTAATATTAAAAAAAATCTTACAACTGTCACATCACAAGGACAACTTTAGACAATCCTACGTGCACAATTTTCAAAATAATATAAGCATTTTCCAAAATTATAATCACATGTTAACATCAAATCTAAATGCTAACTTAATAATTGTTAAGCATAAGGGGTGTTCCATTATTTCCCCCTTATAATTACAACATCCTTGTTGTTGGACTTTGATCTTTGATATATCTAGAATAGGGATGGATATTCCTCTCTCATGGCGTCCTATGTCTCTCAGGTGGCCTCCATAGGACTCAAGTGGTTCCATTACACCTTTACCTGAGTGATGGCCCTTTGTCTCCCAGGTGGCCTCCATAGGACTGAATTGGTTCCATTACACCTTTACATGAGTGATGGCTCAATTATAGGGTGAAATTCCATTTCTGTCAAGAATGCATAATGTTTTGCTTGGAACTCGCCTTTTGGTTCCACCTGAATCACATTCTAATCAATAACATAAGAAAAACATGAAAATGTAATTTAAAAAAGAAACATGAAATGCATTATGAACTTGAAATAGTACAAGTTGATAGGCTAGTGGCCCTATTTTGGCTAGCACTTGAAACGGTTTGTAAAACTTTGGTGCTAACTTTAAGCAGTTCCCCAATTTGAAGGCAGTGACTCATTTTTTTCTTTACTTTCAACTAAACATGGTCTCCCACATTGAATTCTTTATGAATTCTCTTTTGTTATGTGCAAGTCTTCTACTTGTCTTCCATTGTTTTCATTGCTTTTCTTACTTTATGTACCACATGTTCCATTTCTTTGAGAAGATTATGACCTAAAATTATCTTGTCTATAGAGTTGTCCCAACTTACTATTGTTGTTGCATTTCCTTCCATATAATATTTTGAAGGGGCTCATCTTTAATGAAGTATGGTAACTTTTGTTATAAGAAAATTTCACTAAATGAAGATAGTATCCCACTTAATGGGCCTAATCCATAATGTACATGTGAAGCATGTCTTCCATATTATTTGGTTTGTTATTTTTATTATCATATTTGGCCAATAATATTCCTTTATTAAGGTTTTTATCATCTTTTGGTACCCAAGGTGACCAGAATAAAGTTTCTTTTCAAATTTGTCTAGTATTAAAATTTTCAATTCTATTGAATTTGGCATGTATAATATCCCATTGAACAATGCAAATAATTCTTCATTAAGGATGGATTATGTTTCTTTCATTTCAAACATACTTTCCTCTACTTTTTCTTTATTTCCTCATAAATTTCATTCATTATAAATGTAGATTTAATTCTAATATTTAAATCAGATTCATAATTGTTGACTATTGTGGCATGAATCATGCTTATTTTTCTACTGAGAGCATTGGAATTTATTTTCATTTCCCTTGATTTGTTTTATCTCGAAATCATATTCATTAAGAAATCATAACCACATATCTTATCATGCATTTAAGTTTTGCTCATCATATAAATATTTTAAGTTGATGTTGTCTAACATTAATAGGAATCTTCATATAAAGTAATGGTGCCCCATTTTTAAAGCGTGAATGATGGTAGGTAATTCAAGGTCATGGGTAGCATAATTCTTTTCACAATATTTTAATTTTCTAGAATCACAAAAAATTATTTGATTATATTGAAGTTATACCCCACCTAACTGTTCTTTACTTGTTCTTTACTTATATCCATACACACAACAAAATATTTATAAGGATCTTCTATCATTAGGATAGGTGCGGTAGTGCGTAGTTGTTTCAATTTCTAAAAACTTTCTTGACCTTCTTGTCACCATATGAATTTTGTTCGCTTTTTTTAGTGAGGTGATGGGGTTAGCTAATTTAGAAAATCCTTCAATGAACCTTCTATAATATCCTATAATCCCCTAATCTTATGTTGGACACATCCTTAAGAATAGGCCATTACATAATGGCTTTAACCTTTTTAAGGACTACAACAATTTTGTCCTTGGATATTATGTGACCTGAACCCATTTTTGGTAAAATTCATATTTACTAAACTTTGCATACAATTGATGCTCCCCGATTGTTTGTAAAACTTTCCTAAAGTGTTGTTCATGTTCTTCTTCATTCTTTGAGTGGATAAGTATATCAACTATGAATATGAGGACGATTTTTTCTAGATATTTATTAAATGTAATGTTCATTAAACACATGAAAGTCACTAGAGCATTTGTGAGGACAAACAATATTACCACAAAATCATAGTGTTTGTATATTGCTCAGAAGTTTGTTTTATAAATGTCTTCTTCCTTTATTTTGATTTGATGGTATCTTGATCTAAGGTCTATTTTTTTAAATAATTTAACTCCTCCAATTTGGTCAAAGAGGTCATTGATTCTAGGCAATAGATACTTATTTGTAATGTTCATATTATTTTATTTCTTATAGTCTATAAATAGTTAGAATGTGCCATCTTTCTTTTTAACAAACAACACAGGTTCTCCACAAGGGGGAATGCTAGGAATACTTCTTTTCTAATAGCTCTTTTAACTACATTTTCAATTTTGTTAACTCTGGTATGCTCATCCTATAAGGAGTCTTGGGTACAAGTGCATATCCATGTATTAAATCAATGGTGAATTCGATTACAAATAGACAAACCTATTTGAGACCTATGATACCTCTCTATGGTTATATTTTTAAATTTATGAGGAAATTTAAATGAAATTATAGAGAAGAACTATATGAATGTGGTCGGCCAAACACACTTAATATCCTACAAACTGTAATAAGCAATTGAGGAAAATAAATGCAGTATTACCATGACAAGAAATTCCACACAGATACGTCCATCTAATAGAAAATTCAAACATTATACGAAATATAAGTTATCCATGTAGCATTTCATTAATGATCAACACTTATCTATACAGAATTACTTCACCACATTCAATCATAGTCGCAAGCTAGAAATCCAACACATTCCATAATAGAAATTATCACTACAACAAATTGTTGATGCTCAAAATAAAACGGTACATGAACAACAATGTAAACACCCTTGGAAGGATATTAAAGGGGATGAAGGGGTGTGGTAGCTTGGGTTGCATTTAGATCCCTCAAATAGATAAGATACAAAGGATTGATCAATGGCATTAAGTTCATAATGAAATGAAAGAGAGATTGAATTAGCTTGACGATATATAAGAATGCTTTCAAAACAATAACATTAATCCATTAATGAATCTAAATTAGGTCTATCTAACCATGGGTGCATTAAATTATGAAAGAGAAATTGATTAACTTATGAAAAGATATAATAATTAAATTGTGGAATATTTACAAAATAACGAAAAAGGCTATGAAATTAAGAGTTAGTCTCAAAAGTAAAAATGCATCAATGCACCCAGTACAATCATGCAGGTGATGAATGAGGTACTGAAACCATTTCGTATATGTGTAGCTTCCGTATATGTCCAGCTTCCGTATATGCGCATATACGAAAGCTTAAGTAGGCGTTCCGAATATGTGCATATACACAGCTTCCGTATATTCACATATATGGAAGCTTTCATAAACTTCTGTATACGGAAGCTTCCATATATGCGCATATACGGAAGCTGCGCATATACAGAAGCTTCCGTATATGCGCAACTTCCGTATATGTGCATATATGAAAGCTGGACATATACAGAAGTTTTCGTATATACGCAGCTTCTGTATACATGCAACGTATGCGCAGTTTTTGTATCCATAAGCTTCCGTATATGCGCATATACGGAAGCTGTGCATATACGGAAGCTTCCATATATGCACAGCTTTTGTATATGTGTAGCGCATATACGGAAGCTTCCGTATATGCGCAGCTTCCGTATAGTTGCATATACGGAAGCTGCGCATATATGGAAGCTTCTGTATATGCGTAGCTTCCGTATATGCACAGCGCATATATGGAAGCTTCTGTATATGCGCATATACAGAATGCTTACGGAAGCTTCCATATATGCGCATATACGGAAGCTTCCATACATGCGCATATACAGAAGCTTCCATAAGTGTTCTATATATGTGCATATATGGAAGTTGCGCATATATGGAAGCTTTTGTATATGCACAGTGCATATACCAAAGCTTCTGTATATGCGCATATATGGAATGCCCACTTAAGCTTCCGTATATGTGCATATACAGAACACTTCCGTATATGCGCATATACAGAAGCTTACGAAAGATTCCATATATGCACATATACAGAAGCTTCCGTATATGCGCATATACGGAAGCTGGGCATATACGAAAGCTTCTGTATATGCGCAGTTTCTGTATATGTGCAACGCATATACGGAATCTTCTGTTTATGCCCAGCTTTCGTATATGCACATATATGGAAGCTTAAGTAGGCGTTCCGTATATCTGCATATACGGAAGCTTCTATATATTCACATATATGGAAGCTTTCATAAGCTTCTGTATACGGAAGTTGCACATATACAAAAGCTTCCGTATATGTGCAGCTTCTGTATATGTGCAACGCATATATGGAAGCTTTCGTATATGCGCATATACGGAAGCTGGGAATATACGAAAGTTTTCATATATGCGCAACTTCCGTATACGCGCAGCGTATGCGCAGATTTCGTATCCATAAGCTTCCGCATATGTGCATATACAGAAGCTTCAGTATATGCGCATATACGGAATGCCTACTTAAGCTTCCTTATATGCGCATATACGGAAGTTGCACATATACGGAAGCTTCCGTATATGCGCATATACGGAAGCTGCGAATATATGGAAGCTTCCGTATATGTGCAACTTTCATATATGCGCAAAAACTTTCTATGCCTTGCGCATATACGGAAGCTTCATATGCGCTGCGCATATATTGAATAGGAATGCATGTGATTTAAAATAACATGTTGATATACGGAAGCTTCTGTATTTACGCTGCGCATATATGGAAGCTTCCGTATATGCGTTGTGCATATATGGAAGATTCCGTATATGCGCAACAACTTCCGTATATTCCTTGCGCATATACGGAAGCTACACATATACAGAAGTAGTTGCATATATATGAAAGTTTTCATATATGTGCAGCTGCTTCTGTATATCCGTAGCTACTTTCATATATGCACAGCTTCCGTATATGAACAAGGCATATACGGAAGTTGTTGCTCATATACGGAAGCTTCTGTAAATGCGCAACACATATACGTAAGCTGCGCATATATAGAAGTTTCCATATATGCGCAACAATCGAATATACGCAACTGCACATATACAGGTTCTGTATATGCACAGCTGCCGTATATGCGCAAGGCATATATGGAAGCTGTTGCGCATATATGGAAGCTTCCGTATATGCGCAATGCACATACGGATGTAGCTGCACATATATGGAAGCTTCCGTATATGCATTTTGCATATACGAAAGCTTTCGTATATGCGCAACAGCTTCCGTATATGCCTTGCGCATATACGAATGCTACGCATATACGAAAGCAGCTGCATATATATGGAAATTGCACATATACGGAAGCTTCCGTATATACACAACTGCTACCTCCGTATATGTGCAACTTCCGTATACGTGCAAGGCATATACGTAAGTTGTTGTGCATATATAGAAGCTTCTTTATATGTGCAATGCATATACGGAAATTGTGTATATACAGAATCTTCTGTATATGCATAGCTTCCGTATGTGCCTTGCGCATATACAGAAGCTTCTATATATGCGCAGTGCATATATGGAAGTTGCGCATATATGGAAGCTGCGCATATACAAAAGCTTCCGTATATGTCTTGCACATATACGAAAGCTTCCGTATATGCGCAACAGCTTCCGTATATGCCTTGCGCATATACGGCAGCACCTGTGTATATAAAAAATATTTTGTATATGTGTTGCACATATACGGAAGCACCTGCATATATACAAAAGCTTTTGTATATGCGTTGCACATATGCAAAATTTTCTGTATATGCGTTGCGCATATACGGAAGCTTCTGTATATGTGCATGTATACAGAAGCGCCTGTATATGCGCACGCATATATAGAAGCTTCTATATATGTGCTCGTTACCATCTTCATCATCATCATCGACATCGTTTTCATTGTTATCACCACCACCACCACCATCATCATCATGATCATCATCGACCAGAGGGAGGATGACTGGTTGAGGTGAGAAGACTGTTTCCGCAAAGGGCCAAAGTAGCGGAATGAGGACAGAAGTCGTTGAAGACAACCGATGTGCAGAAGGGACAAAGACGAGAGAGAAAACGCAAGGTAACCAATGGGATGATCGAGAGACCCACTATCAGGGTGCGTATGGTTTAACTGGTCCAACAAAGAATAAAGGAGTTGACAGACTAGCTCTAGACTATTACAAGTGTCGAGGTGTGGGACACAAATCATACGAATTTTTGGAGAATATACACGCGACGGATGAATCGAAGCCCAAACATCAAAGAGATGAGCAAGTCGACGAGAGGATGGAATCGACATCCGACAGTGGCAAAGAGGGTAGAGGAAAAGGTTGAACTATGACATCCATAATAATGTTGGTTCAAAACAACCGACGCGATGAGAAGGAGTCGGCACAATGGAAGGCTATATTTTGGACTAGAGTGCAGATCAACAACAGATATTGCAAGACCATAGTCGATGGTGCCATTACAAAGAATCTTATGTCGACATAGGTCATTGACAAGTTGGGATTGAGATGTTGGGAAAACACAAATCCATACAATATATCATGGTTGCAGAAAGGACATCATGTCAAGGTAACTTTAAGGTTGGGAAACTGAAGACAACGTATTGTACGACGTCATCCCAATGGTCGCATGTCATCTGTTGTTAGGAAGACCATCGAAATATGATCGTAAGATTATCTATGATGGTCGAGCCAACATAGTCACAGTGTGGAAAAATGACACATTGAGGATGTTGAAGCCAAAGCAAGAGGACCAAGCCGACTGCAAGTAGGACGAGAGCAACTATTAGGAGAAGCGAGTGCTGATGTGCTTAGCCAAGGAATTCCTCACAGAGGAGGAGAAATAATCGATATGTTTCACCATCATTCTGAAAGGACCATTCGTTGAGAGGTCGACAATGGAGAGAATTCTGGTCAAATTCGAAGAGATGCTCAACAAGTTTCAGAGCATAGTAGTTGACGAGGCATCGACGAGATTTCCACCGATGAGAAGCATATCCCATCATATCGAGTTGATTCCAGGATCAAGTTTTCCAAACAAGGCACCACATAGAATGACTCTGGAAGAGGGTCAAGAACTCAATTGACAAGTCCAGGAGTTGTTGGACAGAGGGTTTATTAGAGAGAGTCTCAGCCCGTGTGCGGTACCAGCAGTACTAGCATCGAAGAAGGGTGGAGAATGGAGGATGTGTACAAACTCCAGATCCATCAACAAGATCATGATCAAGTATCGGTTTCCATTGCCGAGAATGGATGACTTGATGGATTGCTTGAGTGGAGCGAGATACTTCATCAAGATCGACCTGAAGAGTGGATATCACTAGATCAGGGTCAGAGAGGGATATGAATGGAAGACAACATTCAAGACAAAGGAAGGGTTATATGATTGGTTGGTCATTCCATTCAGACTCACTAATGCACCCAGTACAATCATGCGGTTGATGAATGAGGTACTGAAACCATTCTTGTGGAAGGAGAGATTTCTAATAGGAATATATTAAAAGATGAAGCTGAAGAAGATTGGACCATGTAATATTCTGACAAAGATTTCGGACAATGCTTATGTGTTGGAGTTGCTGAAAGACTTGAGCATATCACCTACGTTCAATGTCTCAGATCTGTACAAGTTTGAAGAAGGTTCAAACATCAGAAGTACGAAAGTGTCGAACATCGACTGGACAGTGCAGATTCCAGGTTGACATGACAAAGAGGAAATCACCGAAGTGTTAGAGGAACACGAAGTTGGAAGGACGTGGAGTTCGTGAAAGAAAGAATACTTAGTCCAGTGGAAATATGATGAGTTACGAGAGGTGACATGGATTTCCGAATAAGAATACAGGAGACTGACAGAGGATTCAATTTATTTTTCACTTGGGGAGTCTGATGTAGGAGCATCGGGGCCTAGGAAAAATAGTCGAAGTGGATCGACAAGAGAATTCGACCAGAGGGATTGTTGATGACCACTAGTCTGAAGGGATACTGGCTATCGAAGCCAATTAGGAGAGCATAAGATGTCGATATGCGGTCGACAAAAGGAGAAGGTCGAGAGTTGACAAGTATGATATTGACAGACGATGGGATTGCAGCGAAAGAGGTCAGGTGTAGACGAGTTGTCGAACAAAGACACCGACAGATTTCAGCGGAAGCCAAGCGTGGAGGACAAGGCGGATTTGGATGGAAGCCATTGGTGGTTGTTGAGGAAGTTGTGAACATTTATGAAAGTGGTTGGGATCATGACAGATGTCACCACTAGCAGAGGTTGTGCAGCACGATAGAGGACGCTGACAACTCCAGTTCTACAGGATTTGGAGGATTCAGTGGACAGAGAGGTAGAGTATCTCGGGGAAGGGAGTGACCTTGAGAAGAGTAGGAGCATATTAGAAGAGCAGTGCGAAGGCACAGAGAGGGAGATCCAAACCATAGCTCATCGTTTAGCAAAAAACCAAGAGAGGGAGAATATCGCACACAGTCGAGAACACACTTAGAGACAGATTTGCATTTATGTATATTGTAATAGGCTAAGGCTGACTAGTTGTTTAGTTTACCTTGTATTTATCATTGTAACTGATTCATTTTAATAGAATCTAGCTTTTGGATTTCAATTCGCATCTAGTGTATGTGAGCGCCTATGTGTTGTTGTGTGGAATTTTTATGCAATATTCCCCTTGTCGGGACCGCCCTTGCGCGATAATGAAAAAGGCCTCTCCATTGAAAATTGGGTCCAAAGACGTAGTCCATCCTTTGGACAAATTATTTTATCACATATCGTGTCTTCATTTATGGTGCTTCATCTTCATGTGTATGCTTCTTCATTTATGTTACACATAATTTTTTCTCATTTTCTTTTATGTAATTCATGATAATCATCAAATAAAATATCCCAGATCAAAACCCAATCATGCAGCATTTCCCTCCTCCAATATGGTGGTGATAATAATTAAAGGTAATTCTTCTATGTTGATTATGATTTGTCTTGCTCTTAGGGAAATAAATGTCAATCCTTGGAATCCTTCAAAGATTAATTTGGCCTTTCTATTGGCATTTTTATCAACTACATATGCTCACCACTCCATTTTAAAGTAAGAACATGGGATTAGGATTTAATAGACTTATGTGCACATGGGTCATGTGATAATATATTGTAATCTCTCTAGATGCAAACATGTGTTTGAACAATACCTAAAGGTGAACCCACGGCCATACAATATGTCCTCACCATTTATACCAACTTAGGAAGGTCAATGAT
This sequence comes from Larix kaempferi, assembly GCA_027924585.1. NCBI lineage: Eukaryota > Viridiplantae > Streptophyta > Pinopsida > Pinales > Pinaceae > Larix > Larix kaempferi. The sequence goes on from BSBM01000753.1 coordinate 55,083,968, forward strand.
GTTATAGAGTATTTCCCTTCAATCCAATTGAAGACCACGCAATACAATATTTTTCATAAAAGGTATGATGATGATGACAATGATAATGATGACATGATGATGATGATGATGATGATGATTATTATGATGATGACAACAATGATGGTGATGATGATGACAATGATAATGGCAACAATGAAGCTGACAGTGAAGATGATGATGTTCAGGATGTGGTTATATGATTATGATGATGATGATGATGACAATAATAATGAGGATGGAAATGATGTTGACGATGACAATGATGATGATGAGGAGGAGGACAATAAGTATGACAATGATAATGATGATGCATATGATTGATGTATACATTGATTATGAAAATGATGAGGGATTTGGGTTAGAGACTTGGGAGTATAATTTAATAGTAGAGAAGATGACGGAATGTTGGAGGAGAGAGAATACATATTTAATCATTCTAGAAATTTGTGAAGTTGAACTTTTCTCACTTTAATTTTACTTTTACATGTTTATTCCTTTACTTTAATTTTATGGTCAAACATGCCTATGCTCCAAATTATTAATTAGATGAACCTGGTCACCCTTTTAGGATCCAAATTAATCTAGTAGATTACCCCATCTTATCCATCATCATTATTGAGACAAAATTCATTCATAGATATGGTACATGTTGTACATCACACAAGTTCCTTTATGTACCATCACCTAGCCTCATATTAGAGTCCCCTCTTCCAACAATTTCAAAATTATTATTATCACCAAAGCATAGCATTCCACCATTATAAGTATGATATTCGACAAACTAGTGTCTATGTAAAGACATGTGCAAAGATGCAAGGAGTCTAAAACCCAAGAATATAATAGATTTGTGTTGTTACTAAGACTAAAATCCTCACATGTTTCCATCTCTTTTGAATATGTTGTACTAGATTCATTTGTTTGTTTATTTGGATTTTCATGGGGCAGTGATAGCTTCATTGTTTGATTACTACTTGAAAAAAAAATATACACTTCTTTATTAAATATCTCTTGTATTGCAATAATGGGGCATGAGTATGCTTTTACACAATACATATGAAGGTTCTATAAGGAACCAAAATACAATAGAAGGGTCTAATTTTTTCTTCCTTGGGTGCTTCACCCAGAAACCACAAGAGAGTGTTGACTATGCTCAACCCCTAGATGGGGAGCCTGATCACCACGTTGTGACCCATGTGTGCACTTGATTCATATGAGTAGTGCATGCACCTAGTTGATATCTCTACAAGAAGAATATTGGAGATTTGGGTATTGGCTTCATCTCCTAACATCGAATACACAAGACAAGATGCAATGATTATACAAATGAATCTCTGTTATTATAAATAGGGGATGAAGTGATCATTATGTAACCTAATACTAACTCAAACTAACCATAATTAATATACTAATAATGAAAGATTTTTTGGGCCTTAAAAATACATAACATAAGTTCAACTAAAATCTACACAATCTGAAAAATGCACCAAATCTTGTATAAAACACATGTATTGTCAATACACAATATCCCAAAACTGGGACCCTTTATATTATTATGTTTGGGTTTGGTGTTGAGCTTGTACACTTTGGACCACCTAGGCTATTTAAACTCATTATGTTTGAGTTAGTGTTGAGTTGTAGGATCTAGAGCACCTACACTACTTAGTCTCATTTTGGTTAAGTTGGTGTTGAGATAAAAGATCTAGAGCACCCAGACTACCTAGACTCATTGGTTTGAGTTGGGGTTGAGCTGAAGGCTCTAGACTAAGTACACATGTTATGTGTTATTGATGTTGAACTGCTAGGATTTGGAGCATCAAATACAAATAAAGACCTTATGACTATATATTATTTATCTCCTTTTAAATTTCCAACTGATGGGGATTAATCCACTAAAGAGGGGCCAAGCATGTTAGAGGATATGTTGAATTCTAAAGTAGTTTCCAAATGAAAACAAAAATTAAAAAATAGTACAAATGTGAGGATAAACACATTTTAATGAATTTAAAATAAAATAGACAAGGAGAGTAAAAGAAAGCATAAAAATATTTCCTAAAGAAAGAGAAAAGGAAATGAAAGAAAACACAAAGCATGATTTTCCTAAATAAAAGAAAAGCTTCCTGAATGATAGATATAATATTTTTCCTTAAGAATAAATATAATATTTTTCCTTAAGAATAAATATAGTAGAGTGAGGACATTACAAGGGGTAATGATCCCTAGTTTGCTTAAGGGTTCAGTTGTAGGTCCATGACCACCCAGTTTTTCCATGAAAGGATATGGTTGAATCCAAGAAGGATTCTGGCATGAACAAGCGGAAAGAAAGAGATGATAAAAAATTATTGTGAATACTCTGTTGTAGTAATCAAGATAGAGAACATGACTCTAGTCTCATTACTCTAGCATGCTTGGTCCAACTCAAGGGTGACCTATGGAATGAACAAGGAACTGTTCAAGGTCTATGGTTGGGTAGAATGTGGAAGTTCCTCATTCAGTTGGTTACTTAAAAGGTTGCTAAGTATATTTTATTTATTTAATTATATTCTATGTTTGTCCACAGATGTAGGAAGATTTTATTTAATTTTGTTATTTTGGACTAACTATTGTAATTGTAGCTTTAAATAATTTGTTGGAAACTAATGGAAGAATTGTTTAGTTTATTTCCATATGTGTGTAGTTCTGATATTAACGATGGAATAATTGCAAGATTATTAAATTCTTTTATATATATCACATTAGAAACTTCAATGTTTTAAAATGAATTTGATCAATTTATGATGATGGTCTAATCTATTTATAATGGTTGATGATGACGGTGTCCCCATGCGAATCATTCTGCTATGATTCTCTGACTTAGACCTTCCAAATGATTTACTATGATGACTGAGGATAGGACTGACGCAAGACACGGTTGACCATGCTTTTTGGATAATACAGAAAAGACACCCGATGACGCTGAGGTGGTTCAACCCATGTGACCATCATTGATTTACAGTGAAGATGTCTTTCACCTGCAAAAACTCATGATTGGATTAGGACTCTAGATTTTAGTCTTCATGGCTTTCAATTTTGCAACACATAGCTCCAATCCTGACTGTTGGATGATGTGCCTTTGCTGATCACACCGATTTTGGGCGTGCTTAACATGCCAATGATTAGAATCACCGCCGTTGTTGTGGGTCCTTGATCTATCTCTGTTAGATCTACGCCGTCGCAAGGAGCGCAACGTTTTCCCAAATCCCGGTGATTTGGAATGCAACCCTTTTCTGCACACGTTAGATTAGCGCCATCCCCTTTTTACCGTAGATATTCATTTTCGTCGATCTACGGAGTTGATTTCTTTAGGAATCTGCCCGCTGGTTAGCATTTCCTCCGCGCTTGTAACATTTCAACTTAATTCTTTGCGCAAAAAGGTTCAGGGCCTCAGATCTCCGGGGAAATCTAATTTGTGTCGTCCCTACATACTTCTATCTGTTGGTGGTGTATTAGCCTGCTATTAGTCCTCGATCACCCTG